>JAPQRP010000030.1:34906236-34916294 GCA_037367295.1 Apogon hyalosoma
GTGCTTCAGTTTCAGCTTCACAGTTTGTCATGTCTTTTATGGATTGGGATTGTCTCTCTCAACTCACCATATATTTTGTTATCAGTAAGTTTTTATTTTCATTTTTATCAATTACTAGCAATTTCTGGTGACCCCTTTTGAATTCCAGGTGAACCCACGTGGGGTCCCGACCCCAAAGTTGAAAAACACTGAGCTAATGACTTACACCATGCTTCAGAGCACTTTCTATTTCTCTGATCTTCACAAATTCACATGATTTAAAAGGACATTCTGTATTTATACAATCCAGGTTTTAGATTTGCTGTTTCCAGTGGTAACAATACCACTGTAAGTTTTTTCACCCAAGATCTGAGAACACAGTAAGTTGTAAAACAAAGAAATCAGTATAGCCAAGAAATACAAATCAGATGCTCATAAAGGTTTAAAACAAATTCTGTCAAATCTCTTCCAATATCTGAGATTTTATTTGTGAGTACTAGTTTATAAAGATCACCAAAACAGCAAAACTAAAAACCAAGATGTAATAAAAATGACACGGAAACCTTAAAACAGATGCACACACAAAAACCCCCACACTGATTAAAACTGCCTTTCTTTATTGTTCATCCGCAGCATGCTCACAGGTATGCATTTTTTTCCCATAAATTTTGTTTGTGGGTCATTTTTCAGTCAGTCTATATCACAAAAGAGCAGCAAAGGGAGAAGCAACATAGAAGGACATCATGTGCTTTTGTTTGTGTTGGATTAGTCAAACGTCTTGGTGCAATTACCCACAAAAAGTAAATACATGTTGAAATCATCTTGCTAGGTGACGAAAACAACAAATAGAGACCCATTCCCATCATGTGGTGACAGGGTGCTGAATTCTTACACTAAACTGGTCCTTGTCCCTCTATGCTCTCAGTGCCTCACACATTCCAATCTCTCTTTCTCTAAATCTCTTCTCTCCATCATTCAGACTACATTGTATGTGCTTAACCAGGCTTGGGTTATTATTCCCAGCCTCCCAACCAGAACATAGTAAAAACCTTATTTACCAACTGAGACCAGTAGGCAACACACACACAGCCACACACAAACACACATGAATGACAGCAGCTCAACTTCATGAACTTTTACACACAGGGAAAAAGCATGTATGCGCTGAAAGCAACGGTACATACAAACACTCACATCCACATATGAGCATGCACACACATGCAGAAGTAAAGATCTACTCAGTATTACTGTAGCAGCAGGCCATTAGCAACAGAAGAGCCAGACAATAGTGTGAGGCCCAGGGCTGGAGAGAAACTATCGCCAGCGATACGCATGCCAGCAACCATTACAATAGAGCCTTCAGAGGGGACGAGTTCAGGACACACACACATCAACACACACTCTTGTTCTTCTGGGGTGTCTGTTTGGATGGGTTGAACGTGTTTGGGCAGCCTTTATTAAAGTGGTAAAAACATGATCTAGAGATCCAGATCTTCTTATTCTCTATCTTTCATCTGGTCTCAAAAAAATAATCTCAATATAACATTATCGTACGGAACATTTCCATAACAGCACACACGGGTCATGTCGATCCATTTCCCAAACCTATAGAGATAGTCCTATACCATTTGACAATTTGAGTGATCTAATGACATAATGTATTGGCATTTTTGTATTGGGACTTTTCATCACTCATCATAAAACAGAGATTCCACCCAATACATAAAAAAAAAAGTTTTTTGTGTACTTACGGGAGATAGACTGTTCCAGACTGAAGCTTGGCTCCCTCCCAGAAACAGTCCAAAGGGGTGATGATGAGGCAGGGATGTAGCTTTTCTATGATCTAATTAGACCATCACATATGTACAACACAGCAGGATAGACACAGGTTGACAAAAAGATGAAAGCAAACGCATACAAATTTGTAATAGTTAACATAGTAGAAGAAGTAAAGGCTCAAACAGAAGCGGCTTTTAAGTTAATATTCAGTATTTGCATCTCACCTGATCCACAAAATGAGTTTCTGTGACTAGTTCTCCTGATTTGTAGCATAAATGTTCTAATTTCCATTGTCTGAAAAAGAGGAAAAAGTAGTTTCAGTTTAGTTCTGGCAATAATACACAAGTGACCTGGAACTTTTTCAAACATTGTGACGTAATCTTGATACAAAAAAGCCGAACACAAATACAGAGATACAATATTAATGCTATTACTTGTATTATTATTATTATTATTATTACCTGAATGTAAGTAAAGCCACCCCTGATGGGTGATGACATCATGACATGACATAATCACCTGTTATAAAGGTAAACATGGACTCTGCTGGCTCGGATAGCTGACTCCAGGTGCTGCAGAAGCGCCTCCACTGTTAAAACATTTGCTCCCTCTTCCCGCGGCGTCTGGATCATCAGCTGTGGGTTAAACATGGCCTCTTCACCTATCTTCTGACGTGTGTACTTCAGCTCCTGGTTCACGCGTCCACCGACTACAAAGAGAGGAGTCGGAGTGTTAAAGTTTGCA
The DNA here is from genome assembly GCA_037367295.1 of Apogon hyalosoma. Lineage (NCBI taxonomy): Eukaryota > Metazoa > Chordata > Actinopteri > Kurtiformes > Apogonidae > Apogon > Apogon hyalosoma. Next base: position 34,908,739 of record JAPQRP010000030.1, read on the forward strand.
TGTTAAAGTCAACACCAACAGGCTCACGTGTCACTGTAATCATGATTTTTGATTTGTAATGTTAATGCCTGATGATATTTCAAGAGGACACAGACTGCGGTGAATGACATCCCCCAACAACAAGGCAATCACAAGTTAATACAATCAAAAATACAAGAGACTACTGATTATATGTCAGGTTTCAAACACTTAAAGGAAAAATTAGGAGGAAATTATTAGCTATACGTACTCAGATCTGTTTTACACTAACAGAAAGTGAAACAGGCTGAAAATATTCTGTATCAATTGCACACAATCAGCATCATGTGCCTGAACATCTGTAATTTTAAGAAATGATCCCCTGTTCTCAAATTCTCCAAACATTATCAGGCTTGTATCTTAAACAAAAGCACCTTGATTACATTGAACTACCAGCACAATGTCAAACATCCTAACTCCTTCGAATCAAGAATAAATCCACATTTCACAAAAACATCTGAGTGTTTCTGCTCAAATTTGCTAACAAGTCCTCTGTGCCAGACCACGTTGAGTGCATATGTGTTGACAGTATGTGTGTGTATGTGTTTGATAAAGAGAGAGGCTCTCTTCCAGGCTTTGCTCCCAGTATCGTGGTGGGACTAAGCCCTGTGCGTGCGCTTTGAGCTCTCCACTAGCCTGAGCTACAAAAGCAGCCTTTCAGGCCCTTTAGCTGCCCTGCTCCACCCGAGTACAGCCAAGGCAACTCTGGCAAAGGTCTCTCACACACACACACACACACACACAAACAAATGCAGGCCACTGGTGGCATGCAAGCATAGATGCATTCTCACATCCTCAGCCAGATATACGCTTCAGCAACTGAAAGATGAAAAGGTGACCTTAAATTTTGAAGGCTTTGACTGTCGGCTGCACATATAATGAAAAAGAATATGTGTTTTACAGGTTTCAGATGGCTTGAGTATACTCACTTCAGCCTGTGACTGTTCCGTGTCTGATTCCTGGGTCTGATTTACAAGCCCTTCCATCATCAGTGACTGAACGCTTACTGAAAGCTCAGGCAATTTATAGTCATCACACACATACACATGTTTCTTTTACTGTCTATGTGAGGACACTCACTCACATAATGCATTCCCTTGGTCCTTACCCTAGCTTTGACCATCCCAGCTGAATGCTTAACTTTAATGATGGCTTGGGGGGGGTTTCAGTATTTTCCTCAATATCAAGATAACAAATGTTCATAGTTGATAAAGTATAATGTCGATGCATACACATGTCAGAGGCCAGTAGGGGCTGGCCACATGACAGTAGAGCATCCAGTCTGCTTAACCCATGAAGAAGAAGAAGAAGAAGAAAAACAGCACACTGGCCATTTCCCAGTCTCGACGATTCTTCCTTTGTGGTTACTTCCTTCAAAGACAAAACAAGAATCCTTTCTTATGATCAGTTCCCTCATGAATGACAGTCTGACAAGAGCAGAAAAGGTCCCAGCCTCAAATCAATGGATCAGTAACACACTGACAGATGACAATAGGATTTAATAGTAAACTCCTAAATGCGTTTACAAGGGCAGGAATAACGGTGAAACATCTTTACATATATCTCAAAGGGTGATATTTTTAAACCCAAGGCAAACCCTAATGTGTCTATGATTTCACTCATAAATTCTGTTGTTCTTCATCTGCTGTTCCTTCTATTCATCATATTAAACAGTTTCTTTAGTATGATTTTATCTATTGTGTGCTTTCTTTTCTCAATATTTTATCATTCTATTTTCCTAAGGATATTTTTGTTACTTATATAGAAGCTCACTGAACTCCCTTTGGTCTATAAAATGTAAATAATGCTATCTCATTTCACCTGATTATTGTATTAAAATGCATTTTGGACTGGAGGAGCGATCGATTTAGTACTCTTTGAGGATTTATTTCAGATTGTGGTCAGCTTATTCATTTAGCTGTATTTTTAAAAAGATTCACCCAGAGGATTGTGGGTATTTTAACAGTGCGGAGTATGCGAAGGATCCATAGATGCATCCTTGAAATTTCTCCAAAAGGACTCAGCCCTTGGAAGGATCCTAGAGATTGGAACAGTCCTCCGGCAAAATCCAGATGAGATCACTTTACGTAAAGGAATCCTTGAAGAATCCTTCCTTGTGAGGTAGGAACAGCCGTGTTGTATAAAGGTACACTCACTGATCGATTTGTGAAGTGATGATGAAATGTTTGTCATACTCTGATAATAAAGAATAGCTGAAAACCATTCTTTAGCCTCCACAGAGGAGCACAAATCAGACTTTAAATGTTAAAAAAAGATGATTTTGATGACATTTTGTAAGGTAATTACTGATTTTTGTTACTTTTCGAAGCCGAATACTCAAGCCCATTTAATGAGTTGTCAGTAGTGATATTGTTAGCACGTACCCTCCACACAAACCAAAATACTAATTACCAACAAAATGTGGGTAAAGCACAAGTAAACCATTTGATTTTATAAACCACTTTAAACACTTTGTCCATTAAAATATGCAGCACTCGTGCAGAAACAGCGCCATCAGTATTAGTTCTGAAGCTCTACAAAGTAAAACATAAATCTCTTCCTACCCTTCCTCCAAGTAAAAAAATATAGACACTTATTATTGACCTAATTTTGACAAATAAAGTGTGTTGTCATGATAACACCCTTTTTCTGAGTCCTAACATTACTGTGCATCTGACCCTAAAACCTTCAAAACAGAGGACTCTACCCACAGGTACAACAGTCCCATAGGTCAGTGTGCATCCAGGTCAAAGTCCCAACCGGAATAGGAAGCCAAGGCCTGAAAACTCACACACACAATTTCACAAATGCCCAGTGATTGAGCCGACTGTGTGAAAAATCTGTAACATTTTATTATGCCTTAATCCAATTTAACAATTCCACTCAATTCGTGCAACAGCAGGCATAGATTGAATATTTTCAGCCCATTGTAATGGCATTAAAGTTGAACATAAGCATGCCTGTTCTGCTGGGCTGGACCACCCAGTCAGACCAATAGAACAGGGAGGGGGGGGGCATGTCTTGGGGCATTAAGAAAACACACTTGATTTCTTTTTTCTGGACCCAAACAGCATTCCCATCTGATCCTGTCTGAAGTCATGTTTATAATACTCATCATTAATAGCAGGCCTAGGCTAACTGGAGCGACATGCTTTCCACTGCTAGGCCAACTACACAGCTACGTTACACCAGCTCCCCCTTCAAAAGAGCATGCATGGAACTGATTTAGACCCTGTGCACACTGACAGTGCACTAACAAGTCGACTTGTCTGGCGCACTCAACGCTCAAAGGCAAAGTTAGCTGGAGGCTCGGTTGAAGTGAGCTGCATGAGAGAGAAAATGGGGACACAGGTATACGGCGAGTAACGCATCAATTTCTAGTATATTTCTACACGGGCTGGGAGATATAGAAGGGTCTGATTGAAAAAAGATGGGAGGGACGTGCTTAGAAAGAACTCACTGTCTGTTCTGAACACATTCCAAGTTGTGGACTGCCACCCAAAGACCTTGAGTTTACAGCAAGCAGCGAGGAATGGGACAAGTCAAAGGAATGTACTCTCTCTACAGGAAACAGCACATTACGGCCTCAGGCTTAGAGAATTCCACACTTCATGAGGTTACAGCGTTTTGGGGTCAACACTCAGCCCAACACACAGCCTTGGGGTGAAATTAACACCCCAGCTGGACCAAGAAAATGTGTGTATGCGTGCGCGTTGGTGTACGTGTGAGCATATGCGTGTGAGTGTGTACACACAGCTGTGTTTCTTTAGTGACACATATTCCCATATTCCTTCTCCTAAGAAAACTGGTTGACCCCAACATGTGTTGATATCTTGAAGGTGTCCTGCTCCAGGCTCAGCTGCTGTGACCTCAAACGAAGTGTCACTGACAAATACTCACCATTACGACTCTTATTTCATGGCCACTTCCTTTTTATTTATCCCATCTTTGCTGCATCTTTTTTTAAATATTTCATTTCATTGTAACACTATAATAAGTGGCATGGACCTTCCATATCAAAATATCACAAAAAAATGACTACGCCTATGTTATATATTTTGTTTAACCATTGCATTGTTTTCCAAAAATGCTAAAAATGGGAGAAATCTGTAATTTTACTCCATATAACTGCCCATAACTCTATAATATGCAGCATAAACCTTCCATATCAGAATAACACAATAAAATGACTATGCCTATATTATATATTTTGTTTAACCATTGCACTGTTTTCCAAAAATGCTAAAAATGGGAGAAATGTGCAATTTTACTCCATATAACTGCCCATAACTCTATGATATGCAGCACAGACCTTCCATATCAAAATATCACATTAAAATGACTATGCCCATGGTATAAAATGTGTTTAACCATTGCATTGTTTTCCAAAAATGCTAAAAATGGGAGAAATCTGTAAAATTTGCTCCATACAACTGCTTATTTCTCTCAGTCATTTGTCTATAACTTTACTAACATTAACTGTTCAATTGATTTACAGTCACATCGCTGAATTTAATGTGACTAGAACTTTCATGGATCAAATTATTTGTAGACACAATTTCTAGCTGAGTCACACCACATACATTGACATCAGCAATTACAGTGACATAAACTCCCATGATCACTTCAGGACACCATCTATTACTATGTCTTTTGCTGTTGTTTTGATTGAGAGACCCCTAGTGGCAGCAATTACATGCTAGGGATTTTTTGCTGAGTCTGTTGGTTCTTTTCGAAAACATCCACTTAGTTATCACAACTCAACATTTCAAGCAAATAACCAAACAATTCCATAAATACTTAGTTCGTAGTGAAATTCTCCTTTACAATTCATACACTGGTGAGATTTAATAAGCAAGTGTTAGGCATTTTGTGCTTTCTTAGTGACTTGAATGACTGCCAAAATTATAACTGATTAAACATAATACTTTTTGGCCAGATTTACCAGTCAAATATTCATTTTATTCTTTGGCTGCACAAGAAATTGAATCGAAATCATGACTGCAAAATCATGCAGAGTGGAACAGGATAAAACATACAAAGCCAGTGTATTTCCCCTGATAACCAAGCAAGCAGACACATGGATATCACAAATCATAATATTGCTCACAAAAATTGCAATATGCCTTTTTCATCAAATCACTCAGCTCCAATTTATCTTCTCTGACTGGCATTTACGCCCATCACACGTTAATGTGCATTGCTGCGTGTGTTATTGAGTATTACTGAGTATTTTTGAGTATTGAAAGGAGAGGAGAGGAGCCTATGTGTGTCACTGTATTGGAGCCCTCCGTGTGGGTATTCAGTGTGTTGCATAACATTAACCCCTGGTCCCCCTATTCTCAAACTGGGAGAACGGGGGGCAGTGGGGAAGAAGGGAGAGAAAAGTGGGTTTCTAAGGAACTGACATCACCCCATCCCTTCTTTCAGTTCTGAACTTCAAACCCCCACTCCAACCCCCTCCTCTTTATACTCTCATTTTCTCTCTTTTTACTCTATTCAACCCTCGTCTGTGATTGGCTAGATCATGACAGCAATCAGCCCAGCCCCTCTGTCAATGCTAGCCTACCCCACCCCCTTTCTCCTGTCTAACTTTTTATATTTCCAAGCAACAAACTACAGCATTGTGGTACCCCCCCCATGCAAATACAAGCATCTCACACTTTAATACATCCAGCATGACACTAAATCAGAAGCATACACTCCACACTTAGCTATAAATATCACTGCACTTCCTTCTAGGAAATACAGAAAATCAGGATAGAATATACTCATATTAATGGCTAAACGGCTGAAAATGATGTTTTTCTACTTTTAGCAGTTCTAGAATCACTTTTATGTATTTAGGACAACCGCTAACATCTTTTATTACATCTGACGTTGTTATAAGAAGCTAAACAACTCACGTATATGTGTGGGAAAAAGTGCATGAATGCAATATATACTGTACATACGGGAAGGAATAAATACATCTGTGTGTGTGTGTGTGTGTGTGTGTGTGTGTGTGCGTGTGTGTGTGTGTGTGTGTGTGTGTGTGCAGAGAAAGGATTAGCTGGATTAGGCCCCTTCTCAGCAGGGACCCCCTGTGGTGAGGAGGAAGCCCCCCAAAACCAGGTCATCTCTCTGCCACAAAGTCTATAGCGACCTCCCATACCCTGAGCCTGTTGCATAAGGTGTCACAAAAACGCTGCCACGTGAAATGAAATATACGTTCTGTTTTTTTCTGTATTCATGTAACGGTTCACCTAAAAGCAACAGTTTACAAGTACTGGCCCATCGTCCTGTGCAAGATAAGGCAAAACAATAAGCTAATTTCAAACTGACTGATTTGGAAATTCTGTTAGTGACAGAGGATAACATGAATCCTTCTCACTTTCATTCACTTTCATCTGGTCCTGTTTGGCCCCTTTTAGTGAGTTCAGGTACAGATTCCCACAGATAAGTCTTCACCTTCTGTTAGGACTTCTTATCTCTTCTCCTTCTCAGCTGCTACCACCAACCACCTGACAGAGATCATTAGGAAGACCTCACCTGTTTTCTTTTTTCTATGTTCATTCAAACACCAGCTGTTACTTTGAGGTCCTTGCTCTTTGACTTAAACCAGAAAAAAGGTTGAATACTTTCTTTTATTAAGTAGCTTCTAATTGTTTGTAACCTCTACATCACTGACTCCATTTACCTTGATGATTTCTATGATATTCCATCTTAACTGCAGCAGTAAATAGCTTCTATGTCGAAAATGTCGGATCATGTTAGTCTTGTATTTGTTGATCCATCTCAAACTTTGAAGTAAAAAAAAGAACTAAAAATAAAACAATAAAAGCAAGGAGTCAGTTATATATGCAGCCATCAATGGTTATTAATCACAGAAAAAGTAACGAAATACAATAAATTTAACATAAATGCACATATGAATCAACTCATAAACACAGTTTGAGAAGGGACAGAAAGACGCAAAAGCTCTAGTCCTGCCTCTTCCTTACTTTCAGTATCAGCTTCAGAACCAAATATTTGTCCTTCATATGTCAGTTTCGTCCTTTAACCATTTAAAATTCACCAATTAACACTGATTACAATTTTTTCTGAAGAAGTGTGACTGTGCACATCGTTGTTGTTGTTGCTGCATTGCCATTTTCAGACGCCGAATACACAGTAGTATTTACAGTGGTCGTAATAGTAGTTTTTAATGTGTTTTCCTGCAGTGTAGGTGTGTACATAGCCACAAATGTGTGATGAAAGGCCTTACTGAGAGCCAAGACCCTATCTGACCCATGGTGAGCCCCCACTTTTGGCCTCTTCTTTCAGTTTTTAAAGAAGAGGGGCTCCCCAGAAAGAGGAAGGGTAAAACAAGCATGGTGGGGTGAAAGCGATTAAGAAAGATGAGAAGTGTGTAAGAAAAGTAGAAATATGACGAAACAGAGAGGGGAAATGCTCTGACTGGCAGCTGTAGCCCAGTGTCTCCCCATGCTGCTGCACACCCCCGAGCACCCCGACCCCTGACACAAATGTGACACCCCAGCTGCCAAACCCGCCACCCC
>JAPQRP010000030.1:34918542-34933890 GCA_037367295.1 Apogon hyalosoma
CCAACCCCCCACCACCACCCCGTTAAAAAAAAAAAAAAAAAAAATCCTCTTCACTGCCAGTGGATTCACAGAGAAGTGGAAAGAGTAGTCGGGGAAGAAAACACTGACAGAAAGTCTGTTTGTACGGTGTGCAAGAAGGTGCGAGGATGTGCGCAAAGATTGTGATTCATTCGAGTATACCCAAGAAGACTGGGTAAACCGATGTATTAATTACAGTACGTGAGCGAGATGGAATGCGACATGTTATACCTCTGTGATTAAACGTGACAAACAACGCTATTTTTACAACTAAAATAATATCAACAGAAAACAATAAATAACAATCGGCAGCCCAAGCAAAAACTCCTCCATCAACCCCAACTCTTTGCGTCCTATATTACCAGTGCCTGTCGAATGGAAGCCAGGTGAGCCATCTCCCCTTACTGCAATGTGATTGGCCCACATCCCAGTCATAACAGACCGTGACATGTGCCTGAACAGCCAATCTCAGCCAGCCATCTTGCTGTCATTTCCTGGAAAGATTTCCCATCATTCCAGGTATCCCAAAATCACACATTCCTAGGAGTGGACTGGGAGACACACAAAGTGAAGTGCAATGTGAAATGAATAAGGGGACAGGTAATGATAGATTGTGTGTCTTTTCCAGGGACTATCTTGAGTTAAGTTTAATATGTTTGGGCTTTGTATTATCAAAAATTATCAATATTATGCTGATTACATTACATACATCTTTTTTTTCCACCACAAAAAGCAATACATATTCCAATATATTAATCTGGAAAACATATCTGAAGCCTTTTTAAATGTGAGAATGTTTTCCTAAATTTCTTCTTTTTTTTTTTTGGCAAAACATAAAAACAGTAGACAAACTCTTGGTGTTGTAGTGCTTCAGTCAAGCCTGCAGGACATTCTCAGTGCAGGAGGCCACTTCCCTCTGACGCACGCTGCCTCAATCTGTAGCTCAGAGCCTCTCAATCATCAGAGAGGAAATGTTTTATATCTTTGTATCTTTATGCCTTGCGTGTGCATGTGTAGTACTGCTGTAATTGCTGTTGTTGCCAGATTCAATGACGTTGCACCGTTGGAATTGCAATGAACTATACTGCTACGTAACCCATGTGTGCCAAAGGGGTTCACAAATTCCAACGACACATACACACACGCACAATTAGGAGGTCTTTATTGTATGTTTGCATGAAAATTTCTCAGCGTTGCAGTCTGAAAAGCATCAATCCACACTCCAATTTCTCTCCTAGTGTACGGTAGGTACTGAAGCCAAAACACAAACACACTACCGCTACTATACTCCTGCTTCTTCCCTCATTCCGTCTCAGCCCCCCCTTCAAACATACACACACACTCTTTTCCCTCTGCTGTTTTGTACTTTCTCCACCCCTCTGGCAGTCAGCGATGTGAGGGAGGGAAGAGAGGAAAGGGGAAGAGGGAGGGAGGGATAGAAGGGGAGGGGAGGGGAGGGAAGGGAAGGAGGGAGGCCAGACCACCCTGCTCTCATGGCAGGGCTGAGTGTTTACATTGCCGTGGCTCACTCTGTAATACATCTGGCATTCTGAGGCCACTCTCTCCAGCCAGAGATGGGGGGAGTGGTGGCGGCGGAGAGGAGGGGGTACAGAGTAAAAGAGAGAGACCTTTCTGGCAGAGAGGAAAAGAGAAGGATAGAAGAAGGAGAGAAAGAGAGAGAGAGAAGGAGGTAAAAGGGGGAGGGTAATTCTCTCCACAGTCTCCTGTGGTCGGTCATTCGGAGGGCTCTGGTTTTTGAATAAGAGCGCCTGAAAGAATGCAAAATGTAAACAGAGAGCTTGGAGGCATCTCAGGATGTCATTTGTGAATGGGAGTACATTTGCTCCGTGAGTGCGCACACATGGACATACACCACGCATTTAACGAGCTCATTTTTAAGTTATTTCACATTTACTTCACCAGGTAGGCTAATATACACAGAGCTGCTTTTAAATGAGGGAGAGCAAGCTTGAGAAAACAGCGCTGTAAGTCTGTGTACAGTACCAGAGGCGCAATGTTTCCCCACACTAAATCCCTCACCAGCTAGCCTGCACTTTTCATCAACTCGTAAAGTTTAACACAACACGGTGGAATGTTATTCCTTCTACAGAGGTTTAATCCTGTTTGTAGTGAGCTGATAAACACAAACTTAATTGAGTCCAGTTTGGAAAATGTAAAAAGTGCATGTGGACACATTTCTGCAAAGTTTGGAGAAAGGAAAATAAATGGAGAAAGAAAGATAGACGTCTATGTTGTGCATTCTGCGCAAACAAGAAAAATATTGGGTGTGGGCGCATTTGTGTGTTTGATTGCTTGGGGCTGCTGAATAAAAGCGGCTGGAGATAGAGCATGCAAGATGAACTAAAAAAGAAGGCGGAAAAAGCAGAAAATGGATGAAAACAGATGAATAAAGAAGTGAAAATAGCAAAGGGAGGCCCCATCATGCCACTGCTGGTCAACCACCTACTCATTCACACAACTAAAACTCAAAGCCTCTGCACATGTGAGTGTGTGTATGTATGTGTGTGCATCCATGCATCTATCAGTGCTCCCATACACATCAAAAGCTGGATAATTCAATCACAAACCACAATCCTCTCAGCAGAGACACCACATTTAGGGCACTCCTCCTCCTCTTCCTCCTCCTCATCTTCGTCCACAAGAAAGGATGTCAAGGCTTCTTCCGCATGCACTTAACATTATACCGCTCCTCTTTCCACTGCCATTACCAGCAAAACAACAAAACAACCACCGACTCTGTCAACTTAGCTCTTAATCACCCTAGATACAAAACAGACATGCAATGGAAGGAAGGAAGGGGTTGCTTGAAAAAAAGTAGTTCTATCAGACTGGATTCTGTAATCTTATGTAATTCTCAGGATGCAGACAACCATGGACTGATACCATTTGTATGTCATACTGATATTGGCACTCAGTTGAAAGTAAACTGTCGTTTGCCAAAAGTATCAGAATTTGAGAATGAATTCTTCTGTGCCACAATTAACACTACAGATAAAAACAGAAAAAAATACTGTTTAATTAAGTGACATTTTTCTATTTGCTTGAGATTTCCTACACACTGGATTAAAACAAAAGAATATTTCACATTGACTGCCCTCTGCTGGAGCACAGATGTCAAAAGGTTAAGCACAGACTCATCACATGAATCACAACCATGCAGATGAACAATGCACACTTGTACACTCTCTTGACATGTAGCACATGTGCATACATACAACCAAATACAAACACTGACACAGAGGCGCATGCAGGACCGTACAGGACACAAACAACGACTGGTGACAGCTGTGATTCTGCTGCTTTCTCCCCCCACCCATCCTCCACCCTCCACCCTCTGCTGTGAGTCTTCACTCTGCACCCAGGCCACAGGGTGAGTATCAGGTGAGGTTTTAAATAGTGGGGCCTCTACAAGATGACCTCAGGGTCCCAGGGGTCTACCCCTGTGGCCCCTGGCCCCTACACTATGCCCCCCAAGAAAGCGCTCCGGGGCTGGGGCCCTCCTCTCAGTCTGTAGCCTTGAGACTACAATCCATAACCCTATGCCCCAGTCCCGACCATAAATCTGGGGACCATGAACTCATTTCAACTTGAATCACTCAATCATCTCTCTCTGTGGCTCATTTCTGTATACACTGAAGTGAAATTCATCTGCCCCATTCTCACTTCCGTCTAGATGTTAGGGAAACTAACCACTACTCAGCGCAGCATTCACTACAGCTCCATCTTATATGCTTCACCCCTTGTTTCAACTTCTCCCCTCGCCTTGAGCTTGAGCTTCAAAAACCCCATTTCCAAATTTTCTCTTCCCTGTACCCTCTCTCCCCCGTCAACACAGACCGATTACCACATCTCCAACCCCTCTCTCAGCACAGAGGGAAAGAGCAAAAGAGTGAGGGGCCGTCTTACAGGAAGGCCAATGTTTACGCGATACTGTTTTAATTAGTGGTAGGCGGTGCTGCTATTTTCTTTACAATTTGGCCTCTGTTTGCCTTAACCCAGAATGCCAAGGGATGGCTCCATTTTCCATTTGTGGCCAGGAGGAAATCTATAGGGGTCTTATTATTCCTCTCGTTTACAGCTCTTCTCTGTGGATGAGGCTTAATCTTCACAAGATCATCCAGAATCATCTGCAATTTGAAACTGAGGACATATCCAAAGTCTCACACAGGCCAAAACGCATGTGTTCTGACATTGAGGGAAGAGCACAGAGGGCAGCCAGCCAGCCACATGTGTGTGTGTGGAGAGTAAGATAGGATACCACAATGCTACAACTTCCTGTTTCATCTAATAATTTCCTGTGAGTGCCACAGAGCACTGTGGACATAAACACAGCATTTATCTGCAGTGAGGAGGGAGTCTGCCCCAAATAGAGGCTTATCTTGCTTTTATATGGTGAAAGAAAATATCAATACATATAATATCTAGTGATACTATATGGGCTTTCGAAAACCACCTATTGGTTTCTATAGTATGTAGGCAAATGTTAATTTCTTGTTTCAGATTGTAAAAAAGTAGTGCTATGATGCTGAATGTTACAATACAGCTACAGATCCTACAGTTGTTTTATTACTAATGTTTTATGTGTGATGGTCTGTTCTAATACTGTCATAGTTTTACTAAAATTAGATATGAAAAATGCTCACAATGTTTCCTCTTGCTTAGAGTATTATGATTTTTTTGCAATGTATTTAAACCCGCATCATGATACATGTAAAATTGCCAGATTCTTGAAAATACCCTCACTGTATTAAAAGCATACAAGCTGAGACAAAAAGACTTTACAAAAGTAGATGCATCACTTAACAAATGTTAAGTAAAGCACAGATTCTCATAAATCCTAGAGGTTTGACACAGTCACCTCTTTGTGCAAGCATATCTCACTCCCAATTGGTCTCTGTCACTGAGTCTAATAAACAGAACTTCCTGTGTCTGAGTGTTTATAAACAGTGCTGAGTGAGCACTGTGTGAGAAGAGACAATCCCTGCGAAAGCTGCGGCACGTGACAGCACACAGAATAAACACACAAGTCAGCGCTGGTACGCAGCTAATGGTGGCCTGCTGTAGGCCTCAGCTCCACCAAACAGCAGGTGATGACAGACACGACGTAGGGTCAGTAACATATAAATGTAAGTCCGCTCAATTATAATGGATTCAGGATCTAATACGAGCTGGGTGTATTGTGTGTGTGTGTAAGTGTGTGCGTGCCTTCACAGGCCACACAGCTTCCAGGCGGGGTCGTCCATGGGTCGTCTGCGGAGGGCAGTTCCAAATGAAACATAAACAGCCGCTCTGTCCTCTCCTCCTCTCTCCTCTTTTTCCTCTCCGACGATGGGCCAGTCCCCCAGCACAGCGTTCCACGGTCCAGGCAGAACTAATCTATCCCTCAGCTGTGCAGTCTAATCTAAACAAACAGATCTCTCCCTACCAACATCTGGAACCCCTCACGAACCGGGACCTAGGAAACCACCGCAGCCCAGTCTCTTTGTCAGTGTCTGTGTGTGCACATGAGCAGGTCGTTGTGTATCGATATGACTCAGCGTGAATCTGTGTTTTAGATGTCTACCAGAGGTCAACACACTTTTATCTACAGCCTCCAAGGTTCAAAATTAAACTTGTCACACCAGTGCCAAAACCTCAAGAAGTAATTTCTGCAGAAGACAAATCACCAACACATGAGCTATTTTTTTTTTTTTTTTTAGAAGTGTCCAGTGATTTTTAGGCAACATCTGTAGCTGTAGCTTCTGAATATCTGATCAGTCATTGAAAAAATTAAACATAAGGATAAACTGATTACAGTTTATCAGTGCCCAGAGTGATGATTTCAAATAGCATATTTTGTTGGAAAACCACTAAGAAGTAAACTTACAATGATCACAAACTCTGATATTTGGAAGGGATCAGGAAAACCTATTTTTATTTTACTGATGTTATTCCGTATGTATCAGACATTCAGGCCATGAAGATTTCATGGAGACTGATGACATCTTGCAGACGGCTGCATAAGTACCCTGGGACTTATCAAACATATCACTACACGGCTGTTCTACACTCCAAAAATCAGCTAAATGTACTGCTAAATACTCTCAGAGCAGTGAGAACATGACATGATTCCGCCAATTACTATTATTTAGCACATGATTCAGGTTTTCAAAGTAATAGCTTGTAGTTTCTTTCTCTGACTGAACAGTTGTGAGAGAAATCTACACATCCATCATTCAATCTACACATTTCATACACGGTTACCATCATTTAAATTCAGGGTTTTTTTTTTTTAAAGCAACTAATTTCAATTCAGTCAGAGACAATGTGAAAGTTAACAATTTGACACCAAAAGGATGAACCGACTAGCCCGGGTCTACTAATGTTCAGTTCTATGCGCTGAACGTTTGCGTGTAACACAATTGTGGTGTGACGTGTGAAAAGGCTGTGAAAACCCCTGTTTCTCTAACAAAAATGAGGAGCCCTGTAATGAAGAGGCTCCCCTCTGCCTAAACCACTGCCAACTGCGCCTGCGCCACAGATTAGAAGAACATGCTGTCTGTCAGACCCCTGCAGCAGCACGCAAGGACAGAACAGCAAACCCAGTGAGGAGGTGGGCTGTTTGATCTGAGCAGGATTCACTGTAATCTGTAAAAGCGGATCATATGAACCGCTCATTATTTAGAAACCAGAAAAATGAAGGGGAAAAAAAGAAAAGCAGAATTGTGGCATCTGTGATTAAAGTTTTTCTTTCTTTCAATTGACAAAAAGCTGTATTTTATTTCTCAGCAGCATAAACTGCTCCGCCATTCATGAATCCAACAGCCGACTCTAGCCTCAAGTGCTGGAATGCGGATCAAAGGGAAAGAAAAAAGAACAACCCCTTCCCCTTATACCCCACCACCACCCCACCCCACAAGCACCACCCATGCACAGAGAGCCTCTTCCCCAAAAAAAAAAAAAAAAGAAAAAGAAAAAAGAAATAATTCTTTATAAATTACTTCTGGGACAAAACAACAACATAAGACAGGCCTATCCAGTCCGCAAACACCAGTTCCTGTCCTCACTCCGCTTTTTCCCTGCAGCCAGAGACAAATCTTTTTGGAAAGTTGAGAGCTGTCCAAAAGGGGACCACACACAGTTTCTGAGCATTCAACTGCTGGGGGCAGGCAGACACACACTCACACATACTCACACACTCTCACAAAATGGCGGCTTTGACAAAAATTTCCTCTACCCCAAAAGCTGCTTATGAACTTAATTACAACCTTACTTCTTCTGCGTGCACTTACAGTCACGTCTTGCACATTTTGCGCATGCATCTAGCTTGGTTTGAAGACCTAAGCTACATGCATGTTAGAATAAATAAAAGTGTTTTCAAGTTTCATTTGGCCACTTGCCAAGGCCCAAACAATAAACAATTCCAGTGGCTTGTTTAGTAGGGCTCGCCAACCCTGTCATCATCCAATCAAATCCATCCAAACATGCACCATCAACCTATACATATGAATAATGACTGTGAAGTGTATTTTAGGCAAATATATCCCTTCACGTACCCACTGTTTTTTTTTTTGTTTTTTTTTTAGGATAAACTGTGCATACAAAAATAAACAAGTGTCTTACCTTCCACCCAGAGTTTCTCCACATCCGTCTCCAAATTAGCTGCCCGTAAGCCCACAGCGAAAGCTCCAAAAATCATGAGGCCCACAAACAAAAACTTTCCGCAGTTCTTTTGTATGTAACAGCCCAGCCTAAACAGAAGTCTCTGGAACTTCGCTCTCAGCCACAGAGGTGCTTTCCTCCCCGTCGCTTTCCCCTATGATGAGACAAAAAGAATCCCAGGGTTACTCTCAATTGAAACATTAAATGCACTCACCTGGACAGGTAAGTCTGTAGGGTTGAAGTATAGGTGTGTGAGGGCAACAGGCAGATATGAGTCCTTACAATGTTAATAACGCAATGCTGAAGGGAAGAAAGAAGAGTTGTGATCAAAGTCCCTAACTCACATATCACATACGGTCATATCTATAACATGAACACACTGTCCTCATGCATGAGTTTATCCCCCACAGTTCAGCTGAGTGACAAGTTAGGAAGATGCTGACTGACCATAAGAGGCAGAGATGCTTGAACTGGACCTCCAGCATGAACTGATGCAAGTAAACTGAGCTCACTGTCAGCCTGCAATTATACAGTAGGAGGACTTTTGGATGATATAGCCCCCTTGTGAGTTTATTTCTAAAAGATATGGTTTGGTAATATTACTGTACAATATCAGTTAAGTCATTACAAGAATGGAAATTTGGGAGATTTCTTAATTGTGATTTGTGACACACTGCACAGCACACACACACAAGAATGATGATGCATGTGGATAAAAAACAAACAAACAAAAACCCCACACACATACACACAAATACCAGCAGACAGCTCCACTACCCGTGTGTTCCGGTGTGCGTGGGGAGTGGAGGAGCCATCGCAGGGGGACTCACAATATTTGTGAACGGAAGAGGGCAGCCACATGGATTTTTTTTTTTTTTTTCTGTTTTACGCGAGTCGTCTGAGGTAAGAGCCTGTCATACAAAACTTTACTTGCCACCGGAGGCAACTCATGAGCGGAGAAATGACAGGTTGGTTGTTGTCAAACAGAGCAGCGGTGTGAAAGCTGCATGTTTAAAACCGTTACATGTCTGGATGTTGCAGCATAATCAATCTAGTGCTGGGATAGTGTTTGCAAAAACAAAACAAAACAAAAAAAACAGCCAGCACATGTTAGAAAACAGAAGCCGGCTGCAGAGGAAGCGTCAAAATGCAGCTCACAATACTACATAACAACCTTTACGCATACTACAACCTTGCTGTTCCCTATGTCCCCCTGCCCAGCCCCAGCTGGACATAGTTTGGCCACTTTTTTCGGAGAATACAATGAAGCACAGACCAAAAAAAAAAAAAAAAAAAAAAAAAAAAAAAAAGCTCCTGTACTGATAAGATGGGAAATAAGCACCTCGGATATTTGCTCCAAAGCAAAGCCCGCATCGCAGTAACTCGGCCGCTGCAAATACTCCAAATCCAGCGGTGTGTTGCGGGTATAGTCCCCCCTGTTCCTCCGCGTTATCCTCGGCCGATCGGGGTCTCTGTTTTCCTGCTCGGGCGCATTAGCAGCCGAGGCCATGTTGCGGGGACTGCGAGGTGGTAACCGTTTCCCACTTTATAGTATTTCCCCGAAAGCGTGTAGCGATATCCCAAGGCAACAAAGTTTCACTCTCGGAGCTTTCACACCCGTGAAGTAGGACTTCATACTCCTGTTGGAGACGGCGAGTCAAAGTCTGCGCCTTCCATCCCAACATTTCGTGATCCGGAGGTCTCCGCCGCTTCCTCCACACTCACCGCGTCTCTTAAAAAAAGTAAGTTTCTCTCAAAAAGCGAAGCGCGCAAAGTGATTCCCATACACAAGTCGGTGGGTAAGAAACCTCGATGGTCGTTGCATTCTGGTGAGATCTATGTGGTTCTTCCCCTGGGCCGCGCGTCACGGCCAACTCTGAGATTCAATAGAAGAGGAGAAAAAGACCTCTCTCCATTTGGAGGCAGAGGAGGAGGAGGGGTGAAAAGGGAAAAAAAAGACTCCAGATCCCGCCTCTGGGGCTGTCAGATTGCAGGACTTTCTTGCATCTGATTGGTTCCAGAAGGGCAAAAATTACTCAGCAAACACGACTATTATTAGCTGCTTAGCAACAGCTCACTAAAGTAGAGAGACCACCCAGGCGGAGGGACCTCATGTGTGCATCTCCAACTTCAGGGGAGGCTTACTGAGAGCCAAACCCGCTTGGTGCGTTTGGTGTTTTTGGGTTTCCACATGGTGCCCTGTCGTTAGATTGAAGCATTTCCCTGAGAAGACCTGAAGTCAAGGTATAGGCTCTGTGCGTCGGAAAGGGGGGCAGAGGAATGTCAGTACTGCATTTTTTTTTTTTAACTTTGATTTTTTTTTTTTCTGCCGCCACCATGATGGTGGTAGTTGAGCCTCAAATTACAGCGGTTTAAGGGGAGGTCCTACATTTTGGTGTCGATGTTGTAATGTCAGCCTTACTGTATAAGGTGGTCTATAGGCATGGAAAATAAATGTCTGTATTTCATTGAACTGTAAGTATCAGGAATGAGATCAAAACAGTATCATTTAGTCTACAGTTATGAATGTCAATCAAGAATTATAGCTCGGTAATTCAATATAATAAACTGCTGGAAATTGTGCGCCTACTCATTCAGCAACCACATTTTTAAGATAGACACGATCTGGCGATGTACGAAAAGGAAAATGTTTTATTTCGACAGAATGTGATGGTAGATGGCGTTTTTAAAGCCGTCATTAAAGGTTTGTGATGTGCGGTTTGCGCCATTACGCACCAAGTGACACTTTACTGACATGGCCTACAAACTTTCAGCGTGAAAAGATATTATTATATTGTGATTAAATCTACCCAAGTTCAAACCAGTAACTATTATCTCACATATAAAAGCTGCGAATAATGATTTTAATGCGTATTTTGCATTAAAGTTGTTTCCTCTGACGTGTAAAGTAAATTCGGCATCGATTAACCTTAGATTTAAGACTCATATGGTCTAATAGTGTGTAATTACGCATTTTGCACATTGGTGTGTACAATATCACAAAAAGCAGGCTTGGAAAATCAATTTGCATGTTTTTTTTTTTGTTTTTTTTTTTTAGATTAGATGCAACTGTATTGCTGTTACACATGCCCCACGTACAAGGCAACGATATTTGCAAAGAAGCAGGATATTATAATATAAATATGCAGACTCTGTGTAAATGATGATATATTATATAGTATTTACAGTAACGAATATGTGCAGTAAGTGCAAAATTAATGCAGATTTAGTCCAAGCAGATAAAATGAATATGTAATAGTGTATTGAGTGTCCATACAATATTGGATCGGAACGCATTTGACTATATTTAATAACTTGGCAAATTATTAAATTACTTTTAGTTTCTTAGACTTTTAGCAACTGAGGAATTTAAATAGTTGCGGTATTACAGAAACAGACTCCATTTGCTTGAAAACAATATCCCAAATGACAATTTCTATTTGGAGAAGCGAGCTCTTTGAAAAACTGGTCTAGAAAATTAAAGTAGACGACCTGTTTAATCTTATTAAAAAAAAAAAAAAAAAAAAAAAAGAGAATATTATAATACCAGATATTTAAGTAGCCTATTTAAGCCTTGTATGCGCCTGATGGACAGGTGTATCCATTTATCATCCGGTCCAGACTTCACACCTGTGGCACCAGAGCGCACAGCAGGCTGGCCTGGCTGCCAGCGGCGCACTTACCATCTTCTGTCCAGGTGGGAAAAACATTCTGGACAAATCCGTAATATCCGCCCCCCGCCGAGAATGAAATGTGTCAGTTATGATAAAGACAAGAAGAACTGCTTTCCTGAAGAAAAAAAAAAAAAAAAAGTGTCAGACGTATCCTAATCCATCTTGGCCACAGGCATCCTCCTCTGCTCGGAAAAAGGCTCCCTCACAATTACAAGGCTGTTCTTTTTTGGCCACGTGGGTGGTCCCGTTTGCTTCAGCGGCAGAACCCTTTGACTGCCACGTGATTAGTCCAGAATTGTAAACATTACCATCTCATGGACAGCAGCATCCTGTGTCTCAGTCAGTAAATCACTCATACTCATATGCGCCCACTGCGGGTGAACAGGGCTCCAAACTGCACGCGTGTTCACAAAAATGTCATGGAACACAAAGTTGCATGTAAGAAAACAGGTAAGCATACCAGAGCATGTATAACACTTGCACGCAGGCACAAATGCATAACAACAAGGTGCATACAGATATGTGAATAATAGTTAACACACACACATACTACAAATACAGATTTATTGATGGCCTATATTAAATGTCAGTCTAATTTTTGGTTTCATTGATACTGAGTAGTAAGAAAGTTTTCCTGAAATTATCACCCAGACTATAATTTTGGTTAAATGGTGGAAATCGAAATTAATATCATGATTGTTTTTCTTTATTGGAAGCAGTTTCACAGGCAACACCATGAAAGTGACAGACAGGACTTCCATTTCTTCAGTTTTTTTTCTTTTTATTATCCCTCCTACAATCCCACCCTACCCGAAAGAGAATAATTCTCGATGTAAATCCAATATTGACGTGAGCAGCACAGAAGGAACTCAGAATTATTGCATGATATCTGCCTCATTTGAACTGTTTTTCAAAACTTGGTTACATTCCATTAACATTGTTTTTTTTTTTAATCAGTATCCAGAATGTTGAATGCAGTGGAAATCATCACTGCAGTTGGACCAGATATCTGTGACGTCATGTTTGAGTAGGTTAAAACATCAGGGGGAACAAAGTTAGGCTGTGATGCCCCCTAATGCCCCTGAATAGAAGCAGGCCTGATTCAGAGGAACATACAAGCCCCCATAGCAGGCAAGAGTCATAACTGGTCCACGGTATCTGTGTTAGACATGTTTAGGTTAGAGCGACGACGATAACGCTGTAGGACTCCATCAAAGTGCCGTAGGTGATTGTGGAAAATGGTCCTCTAAAAAATACTGTAGTGTAGAGGTTGTAAAGATATGCCAGTAAAAATGCTCTGGGAGATTATATTGCGAGCATCTGTGTTAACTAATGAAATACGTATGCACATAAGATCTCAAAACACTCTTGACCAAACATGAACATATTTCCCTTTTTCACCTACCATCATGTGCTAATATGGATCAGATGGATTAATTGTTCACTCTAGGGAGAAATCTATTCCATATCAGCTTCTTTTAATGTTTTGGATTGAGTGCGGCAGAAAATATTTGGGATTTCAGGCTTTTGTAAGCAGACTGGTTCTATCATGCCTCCAAGCTGTTATGCATTTTTGAGTTAACTATATTAACTTTTTGGAATAAAATGTGCGTAAGATCATGGAATTTGATTAAACGTGATTGTAGGATAGCTGTCGAGCAGCCATCTACTGCTGAGCTGCACGTTAGCTCTCCATATCCAGTCTAGAATCCAAACTAGAGAACGCATAGAGAAAGACTGCAGCAGAATATACAAAGTCCAATGCATATATATGGCTGTGGAGTCCTGCAGTGCTTATTATGTCATCATGTCTATGTCTTTTAGTTGTTGCAATTATGTCTTTTTACAAGTCTGGCCAACATTTTGCTCCACAGTAGGATATCATGACAGTATATCGTCCAGCTGGCTTCGCTGCCAGCCGAACACTTACCATCTAATGTCCAGGTGGGAAAAACTTTCTAGATAAACCTGTGATATGATGTATTTATTTTATATATTCAAATGTGGAATCTGAAATGTGTCATTTGTGATTATGTGTATAAAATCATATAATGTAATTAAAAAAAATCAGACAGGCACATAATAGCAGTAGATGGTACTCAAACTGATTAATCTAAGCCTATATACTGTATGATTCCTATTATATTTAGCCTAATTTTGCTGCCAACTTAGTTTCTGGCTCCAAAGATCTTGGTGATAAGTGCTTTTCTTCAATCATTCATATTTATCTAGTCATCTTCCAGATCCACATGGATTTCCTAATGAGGAAAGGAGATGAAGTTTTCATTTAGACGCTGGAGGAATTGGGCAACAATCCCAGAACGACTTCATCAACCAGTTCGGTTTCTTTGACCCCTGGCAGGGCTGGTCACACCGCTGAAGGCCTGAGCTGGCTAGTGGCCATGGGAAAAAGCAAAAAAAACAAAACAAAACAAAACCCTGTTTAGTGCATTCACTTATTTATGATTTGCAGGTGGATTACAGTTCAAAGCAGAAATGTGTCAACACATTGATATCCTTTGTTTAAACTGGAATCCTTTTTTTTTTTTTTTTTCTTACAGCTGTACAGTTATCCTTATGAAAGTAATAAATGTCATGAGTGGGCATGAGTGTATTTTTCAGAAAAGTTTGACTCAACAAGGACTCAACATGTGATCAGAAGCCTTTTTCTCTTTCAACAGAACATAATGTGGCTCTGCTTTTTTCACAAACCTCTGTAGGAGATGAGTTATATTTTCCAACATCAAAATGAAAATTACTGGGCAGTTATGTTTGCCACCCATTATTGATAGTGGGATGGTTCTCTAGCATTCAAAGCCAATCTGAAACTAGAATAACCAACTCTCAAAGACATACTCATAGGTAGTGCATTTGTTGGTAAAACTATTTTCACATGCATGAATCCAGTGAGTGAATATCAGTGACAAACATGTATTCTTCTCTGGGAAACAGACAGAACAGGGCAACAAGCGTTAAATAATGGCCTGAAAAATGTTTTTGGAGAACGCTATGATGTCGCAAAGATTACCTTTGACCTGTTGGATATGAAATGTCATCGCTTCATCATTTCATCCCATTACACATCTGTGAAAAATCTTGTCAAAATAAACACGTGAATTCTTGAGTCATGACAAAAAACAAGTTTAGTGAGAACAAGTTTAGTTGACCTCTTACCATACAAACCCAATCATTTCATCCGTGAGTCCAAGTGAATATTTATTCCATATTTGAATGAATGGAATGGATGGCTGGACAGACAACCCAAAAATATAATGCTTCTGGCGACAGCTTAAAAACTGCAAAATGTGTTAAAAAAATAAAATAAAATGAAAAGCCAAAAGACACAGAGAGACAGGGAGAGAGAGAATGCAAATAAAGAACACCTCTTTATTGAAAACAAATGCACTCAAGATCCCAATTAAGTAAGAATGCACCCTCTCTCTCTCTCTCTCTCTCTCTCTCTCTTTCTCTCTCAGAGTAAAATAAGACAAGAAAGAAAAACAGTGTGGTTGCTGGGAGTCAGTTGTTGAAGTTGAATATTATAATGTGATCCTTTGGTTGTGAGATGAAAGTGTGTGTACACAAGTATGTACTTTGGTTATTCTCTACATATATAGTCATGAATATCTGTTTAAATTAACCCACAAAGACCTCGTGCTACTTTTGTGGCAGTCCCCAAATAAAAATTTCACTATTTTTTTTTTTTTACCTTTCTTAAGTAATTTCTCACCATTTGTTCTAATATTATGCTCTGTGTTTTGCGTTTTTGAGTGAAAATCAGGTATTTTCCCATATTCAGTTCACTGATCATGTAGGTGTTCATTAAAGCTCAGATTAAAGTTTGAAGGTTATTATATCAGAAACAGACAAAACTGAAGAAAATGTGACGTTTTCAGTCAAATCTATCACTAACTGAACCAGTGTCTCCATCCACTGTCACTGATCCAACTCCATGGGTTTTACTGGTGAATCAATGTTGTAGAAGATGATGGTG
>JAPQRP010000030.1:34964015-34983505 GCA_037367295.1 Apogon hyalosoma
AACAGTGAGTGGACCTGCTTTGTTTGGTACCATGAAGTAATGGTACTAATGTAAGGAATGATGTTCAAAGGGAGAATCTGGATGTGGACAGGGGTCTGGATCAGCACTT
Source organism: Apogon hyalosoma (assembly GCA_037367295.1). Taxonomy (NCBI): domain Eukaryota; kingdom Metazoa; phylum Chordata; class Actinopteri; order Kurtiformes; family Apogonidae; genus Apogon; species Apogon hyalosoma. Next base: position 34,964,125 of record JAPQRP010000030.1, read on the forward strand.
ATTTTGGTCTAATGTTCTGAAAGTGATGTTCTAATGTTCTAAAATACATATTCCTTTCATATTACCTGTGTTTTCTTGTATTTTTTAATCTATACTTGTATTTTTCTTTTTTTTTTTTTTTTTTGCCACTTATTAGTAAGGAACCAAATATGGTAACTTCATTAACTCTGATTTTCTACAAAACAATAAAACATTTTGAAAAATTTCTCAAAAGTAATAAAGTCTTGTTATGTTAGGCTTATGCTAAGGTTGAAATTTTGAATTTCAGAGTGTTTCAATGAGTGCCCTATAAAGGGCAATTTTCCAACAGCTTTTTACTTTTACTACGTTTTAACACAAATATCCTATCTATTCCATACATTTTCAAAGCACATTTTTAATTTAGTCTCAATGCATCTGATGGGAAAAATAAAATAAAGGAAGACCGCGCTGTGAAGAACAGGCATCATAACGTTTTCAGCTCTGTAGCCCATTTACACACAATGAAGATGATTATTTTCAGCATATTTTATTCATTTTATTTAGAATGGTTACATTTTCTTCACATTATATTAATACTTGCAAAAAACTGCCAGTAAAAATGTACCTAAAATGACTACTACATCCACACTCCTTTTCACTTTTACTTGTGTAAACTTACTTTAATACTTAGTATAATTTAATACTTTAAGTCTTTTTTGCACAAGTATCTGTACCTCTACATGAGTAAAGACAATGTGTACTTTTGCCACTTCTGAAAAGCATTCAAACACTTTACAGTTTAAGCTGGAAAGCTGGAAAACAAGTTCTGCAAAATCTTCCCAAACTCAGTTCTAACATCTCCACATCTCCCTCATAGGAACTGAAGTACTACAGACACCATGTTGTACTCCCCCTATCCTGATTGTGAATTGGGGAGTAGAGGGGAACATAATTGCATGCTTAAACGCCTGAGAAACGGACGTCCAGTTCTGCTGAGTTGGTGCTTTTTGTGTGGCCTCATTGTTGGGACGTGCAGTCATGCAGCTCTTTGAGTCCCTGCCGGTGTTCATGTTGGGTTAGGGGTGGTTTAGAAGAGTGGAAGAGGGGGTATTATTGTCTAGCAGCCAGTTATTTCACTCCAAGACCAAACACTTGGTGCCTATCCACCATGCCAGGCGGTAGGAGGGTGACTGTGACCAGAATGAAGTGAAACAGAGACGGAAATCCCAGGCTCTTTCCTCTTTTTGTTGTATTTCTGTCATGTGGTCCAAGACTTTTGTTGTCAGCCATTAAATCAGCTGTTTTAAAGGGCCTGTGGAGCCTTTGATAGCAGGACACAAACTACACAATCAGAGGAATGCACACATCATACACACACACACACACACACACACACACACACACACACACTCACAGACGCCACAGTCAGTTATACTTTCTGGTTGATGTGTTCAGTGTGGCCAAAGCGGACAAACAAAAGGCTCCTCTATGAGATTGCAGTGTAATGAGAGGCAGTTTGATCGTAAATATGTTGCTCTACAGAGTTTTCCATCTCACTGCAAGACAAAAGAGACCAGCCATCAAATTCGGGTCATCAGAGGCATCTACGTTGCAGCTCAACTCACTGAACAGAATCAGTTGTGTCACCAAGGCCGTCTGTGGCCCCAGCGTGGCAGAGGGATTGCCCGAGCACAGGTCTGAATTACCGCAGCAATAGTGACAAACATGAGGAACCAAATAAAAGTGTGTTTTCTTACATGCTGAACTCACACTTTGTATGGGCACCTTTCTAGATAGATGCAAAAAGATGAAATGCCTTCAGTGACACACATGGTGCAGTTGAAAAGTTAATAAATACTCATTTAATCTTCACAAAATAGGTTATTATGCTCAATATAACTCTCAAAATTAGCGTAATATATTAAACACATGTCCTTGCTTCCTTTTCAACTTCTAAATCACATCAAGTGAAAAGAAAAAAATGTCTCAGCTACTGTTGTAAAAGGAGATGAAGAGGTAGAAAAGCACCCAAAATATCATGACCGATACTTCAGCCTTTCAAATTAAAAACCATGTGGAAAATATTCATTTCAGACATTAAAAAAACCTGTTTCCTGCTTCCTCAAGTGAAGACACACTCGCATGATGAATGAATTATTAAGAAATGAATGAGGTGGACAGAAAAGCAAGTGAATGGGAAAACAGTAGAATACAAATGAGAAATAAGAAAGTATGAATTATCAACCTAATTTTCCATTTCTGCAATCAATGCTTATAAAGCTAAAACTGTCATTTTTGGCATGGTAGTAATTGCTTTTGGCCCGGGGCAGACCCTCTGACTCATGGGAGAGAGGTGGTGGAACACAGATGGAGTGTTTCCTAAGCTCCTGAGAGCAGGACAAGACCTCCATTCAGGTCTTCCTATCCAACCACTGATTATGACCAACAACAGAAATTCAGCTGCGTCCAACACTATGTTTTATTCAAATCGAGCCTCGATTCAGCCAAATTAATCTGAGATGAAAGCTGTAACTGCAGGAAACACCTAGTCCAGAGAATTTTTTTCCCCTTTTCTTTGCTTAAGGCAGTCCAGGTTGGTTTCAGGAAAGCCAAAGGGGAAATTTCACGGTGGATGGAAGAGAATGCACCTTTCCATCCTGATTAGAATAAATTATGGAATTGTGCACATCCAGTCTTAAAAGATTATGTATTAAGTGTTTCTTTAAACAGGCAGTGTAAGGAACTACTACTCTGATATACCTGTTTTAAGCAAACATTTTATAACCTATTAAAACTAAGTACTTTTGGACAAGAATTATACTTAGTATTTCCAGGTACTTGTACTTTGCCTTAGAATTTACCATTTAAGTTCCTTCCTGCACATTGCACTGATTATATTGTACTTTTCACACTGAAACACTTGGCTGCAATGCAAATTTATATATTTAACTAAAGAAAGTGTAAAAAAAAAACAAAAACAAAACCATTTTGCCACATGTTGACCAGCTACATTAATCCTCAAAGGCCTGAACACCACCCAGCAACCTAAAGTATCTAAAATGTGTAATAACCTTTGCACCACTAATCCAATCAATCAGACAAGAAGGAATCTGCGAGCTTTTCAGCAGCTTTTTTGGACAGTCAGATGAACTGTTGTGAACATGGAAACACTGTCATACTGGTCCACACATTGTTTCACCAGTAAACCCAATGCACTTTGATAAATGACACTGGTTCTAGCCATCTGTTTTTCTGTTCTGTCAATGATATATTTAGCTAGAAAATTGTGTTCTTCTTCAGTTTTTCCTGTTTTGATACAAAAACTTTTATGAACACTTACAATAAGTAAAATAAATGTAGGTAAATACCTGACATTTACTGTGAAGTGGTAGGTAATATCAGGTAATAAATGCTGATAAATCACTACTGAAAGGTTAAATGAAGAGAAATAGTCACTTGGTAGTCACCACATAAATAGTTCTAGATCTTTAATTGTTAAAATAGTGCTTACACATATATCATATGACAATAATAATACTCAAAACATATTACATAATTATAATATGAAGTAATAATGAAAAATATCTGGACTCTTAATACTTCTGAATGTGATTACAATGAAGTTGAGTAATTAATCCTGTGTTGATGAGTCTTTTTTTATTATTATTATCTTATTTAAAATAATGTGATTTTTAGCTTTATGTGAAAGCCTTCTGATTTGTATTTTACTAACATGACAGAGAAAATAGCTGCTTTTGTGGTTAAATTCTTGTCAGTTACAGCAGTTTTTATTTATTTATTTTTTAAATGATCATGGAATAAAGTTCATTTACAGTTTTAAATCGAATAGGCAACTTAAAGTGAAAGGAATAGGAAAAAAGGGGGAAAACAGACTCTAACATGGCCCACTTGACACAGTCACTCAAGAAAATAATCATCTGTGAAAATGATGGATGATGACTTCTTATCTCTGTCAATGATCTATTTACCCCAACTCTCTCTATCTGCTTGAAGAGTAATGTGTTATTGTATATGGGGCCAGAGAAGGCCATTGTGGTTCAGCAAGAGAACAAGTGTGTGTGAGATCTACTGCAGTATGTAAACCTGACATCAGTGTTTGGGCTTTCTTTATGAGAACATCTGCAGCAGCTGCCCTATAAATTCCCAGTGTTGAGAAAACAGGAACAAAAAGTTCCATTTTTGTATGGCAGTGTACCATGGCAAGAAACGGACCTAGTCGTGCCTCATCTGGAGCGCCACAGCCAACGTTTAGGGAAAGTCAAATCGGGGATGGAGAACGGAGACAGTGTTGTCCTGTGTTTACTAATCCGTTCTACATAGCAACAGGCAACCTAAGAGTGAGCTTATTGATGGCCACCATATCAACCCATGGCAAGATCCAAACATAGACAGCAGTTACTGCATGTTCAGACCACCAAAGTCTAAGGTCTTGCCTGTGTATACTAAATTTCTTTATAGTGCACTACTAATGCAGTTAAGCATTAGTGGTTGAAATAATGATACAACTGCATTTTTTTCCTCTTTATATTTAATTTTTTCACTCATTTGTTGTTTTTCTACCTGTGTTTTCTCTGCACTTGCTTATTGTGTGTTGCTGCTAACTGTTACATTTTCCCATGGTGGGATAAACAAAGTCACATCTTGTCTTGTCTTATCTTATCTGAATATAAAAACATGGTGTTATCTTGTGAAAACTAAAGAAAGTCATGATTAACGATTAAAGAAAATAATTCAAAAATTCTGGTCAACTCTGTGTAGAGCATTGGTAAGTCATATAAACCAAACAACAACAACAAAATAAGTAATGTTACATTAATTAAAAGACATTACAACATTTGAATATAGCCTGGAGTAATTCCAAACTTAAGCCTATGCCTGCACATGAAGACAAATAAATAAATAAATAAATAAATAAAAGTAATTATTTCACATTTTGCTACAGTAAATTATAAATTTGTTTTTTAAGGGTCGTTGAAATTGAAAACGGCACTTTCTACATAATTCCTCGGATGTCTTTTTTTTTTTTTAAAACAGTAACGATAAAAAAAATAATGCAAATCAGATAAGAAATACTTGTTATAAATATTGTTCCCATCATCTATTTATTTATTTATTCGTTTTATGTGTCAGTATTTTCAATAACTTGAAAAACTTCAATCTGTCGAAAGTGCGGCACTCAAAGTGAAAATACATAAACATTCAGCGAGGTGTAGTGGAGCTGCTGCTGGTTTTACTGCTCTGTACTTCACTGTGACTTTACATAGAAAAAGAAATCGTATGTACGGCGGAAAAAGCATGAAGAGATTATTTAAACGCCAGTTGTTGTCCTGCTTTAAGAGCAAAGCTTTCGTTTGGTGTAACGTTCACACTGAATGGTAGCAGTTCAGGTTAGCTTACATGTTCCACAGACCTATTCTCCACTGGAAGAGGACAGAGGCTGCTGGTTTTACATTCCGTTTGGATGGCTTCAACTTCTGCTGAAAAAGGTTTGAAAGGCTTTTTTTTATCGGTTTGGAAAATACTAAAAACGTATTAAGGCTCGTGACGACAATTAGCTAATGGCTTTTGGTCCTTAACGTGATGTCATTTAACGTTACTTTTCGCTGATGTACGTATTGTGAGTAGTCATGTGATTTATAGTTTAACTGTAATTCCAGATGTTATCAGACCTCTGTTCACTAATTGTAACTCCATCTCACAGTGAAATGGAGTGAAGGCGATGCTTGTCTGGCTCCTGACCCCAAAAATGGCATCCTGCGAGAAGCCACCATTCAGAGGTTTTCCTCCACCGCTACTGATGCTGATCCCACAGTATATGTGACATTCACTGACTGCAGTAAACCCGCCGAAGAGGAAGCTGTGTCTGTCTCAAAACTAATGAGAACAGGCATAAATGACTTTATCCAAGAGAAACCAGTTTTTCCCAGCAGTGCCACAGACATTAGGAAATGTGTGCCGTTAGAGTTGAATGGTGTTGGAGGAGACAAAGTGCCTTACACTATCAACAGGTATCTGAGAGATTACCAGAGAGAGGGCATCAAGTTTATTTACAACAATTACATCCATTCCAGGGGATGTATCCTGGGGGACGACATGGGATTAGGAAAAACTGTACAGGTGAAAGCAAAAAAATGTATTTGATGTATAACAATTTTAGAAATATTGATTTAAAAAAATTCTTCAAATGTTTTAAATTCCCCGCTCATCTTTCTTTCTCTCCATTTGTGTAATTGTATTTTAGGTCATTGGCTTCCTTGCTGCTGTGTTGCACAAAACGGGCACATGGGAGGACATTAAAAACAACCGGCCTGACTTTCTGCAGAGTCAGGTCCCTTCCAGTCTCAATAAACCAAACAAAGTGAGTATTTAAATGCAGAGAATTTAAGTTGAGTGTTATAAAGTTTCATTAATCAGATTAAGAAGTCCAGCAACATTATATGGCTACAATGTTCATGTTTCTGTCATCGGAATCATTGTGTGCTTTCTCTGATCCATTCTAGGTATTCCTGATTGTGGCTCCATTGTCAGTGCTTTATAACTGGAAGGATGAACTGGAGACATGGGGTCACTTCCAGTGTGTGGTGGTCCATGGACTGAGGAAAGAGGAGGAGCTGACTCGCATTAAGAAGGGCCGAACTGAGATTGCTTTGACCACCTATGAAACTCTTCGCCTCTGTCTTGATCAGTTTAACAGGTAGGCATACCTGAAGTGATAAATTTGTTATAAACTGGCTAATGTAGCTACATGATGTTTCTAAAAGTTATCGTCTGCCCTCCATGCAGCATAGACTGGTCTGCTGTGGTTGTGGATGAGGCCCATAAGATAAAGAATCCAAACTCACAGATCACTCAGGCCATGAAAGAGCTGAGATGTCAGGTTAGTCCTAGTAACTCAGAGTGTCGAGTGAAATATTACTCACATTTAACTAAGTATTTTCAATTAATTATGAGACTGAAAAGTCATACTACTCTGAGATTTCCCTTTTTGTGTTGGGACATGCATTGTAGCACACCTGTAGTTCTGACTTGACTGTGTGGAGAAGCTGCTTTCAGTGACACCTTTGTGTTCATATTTCTCTTAGATTAGAATTGGCCTCACTGGTACCATCTTACAGAACAACCTTGAGGAGCTGTGGTGTGTCATGGATTGGTATGTTTGTTCAGTTTTGCCCGACAAAGCACATTCTACATGACATTTTATATGTCATGTGTATTAGCTTATTTCAAACATGCCTCCCAGTCCTTGAGGTAATATGATTGTGGTTTATATTTTGCAACATTTTGTATTTTTTCTAATCCTTTCTAGGGCCCAGTCTGGTTGTCTTGGCAGCTTAGGACATTTCAAAAACAAGTTTTCAGATCCAATTGAGCAAGGACAGAAGCACAGTGCAACCAAACGTGCTGTAGCAACAGGCAGGAAGACTGTCAGAGCCCTTGTGAGGAAGATTTCTCACTCATTCCTCAGAAGGACTAAAACTCTCATCAAAGAGCAGCTGCCTAAGAAGGATGACAGGGTAGGGTGTTAAAATGGACACAGACATTGAATGTCTTTCAGTTTCCTGAATATTTGGCATAAGCAGTTGATGACACTGATAATATTAAACTATATTTAAGTGAACGTCAAAGAAACTTGTTGTGTTTTCTCTTAGGTGGTGTATTGCTCTCTGACAGACTTTCAGCAGACAGTGTATCAGACAGTTCTGGACACTGAAGATGTGACATTACTGCTGAGATCTTCAGAGAAATGTGACTGTCAAAGCGGGCGTACCAGAAGGAGCTGCTGCTATGAGGTCTACTCACCTTCAGTAACCACTATCTTATATTATTTCCTGTGTATTGACCAAAACCTGACTGTAAGGGTTGATACTTTTGCTACAAATTTCTTTTTAAGTGGATACCATGTGTCAAATCTCATGTTTTTATAAAAAATACACCCGAACCCATACATTATTGTATGGGTGGGCCAGTATGGTGATTTTTGTTTCAGAGCCAATGCCAGTTATTATCATATACATTTTAGTGTATATTTTTAGTGTATTTTAGTGTAACACTAATACAAAAGTTTGTTTAAATGCCTTTTAGCTGATTGTAAAACCAAACATATGTATATCAGTAATAATTTAACAATATTTATTGTCAGTGTTCGTGTTGAGCTGGATGGTACAGTAAGTTATTAAGTAAATAAATGATATTTCCTCATTTCAGTGTTGACATGTTGGTACTTGTGATGTGTAACCAGCTGGATAATGCTCAGAACAAAGAGTGGTATCTACTGACTGAAAGAGGGATCGCACGCAAACTAGAACACATTTAAATTATTTTATTAGAAATCAGATTTAAAACTTGATAGCACCAATAATCATAAAACATGCTGAATATATGATCTAATAGTTGCTCAGTTGATAATATGCTGATTCCTGTCATATAATCATGTGAGTGAGCATTGAAATAATATGTGTTTGCTCTATTGCAGACAAACTCAGAAGGTGTAGAACTGAAAAAGCTGTACTTCACTTACTTGACCATATTGAGGAAGGTCGCCAACCATGTAGCGTTACTTCAGTCGAGCCCAGGCACCAGCAAGAGTCAGGTAAAAACATGTCGTCAACTTAGTTGTATTTGTTATTCAGTGGTTATATCTCATAAAAATGTTTTGCAGAGACCAATGGAGGATCATATCTTATTCTAATAATTATACACTCAGCTAGTAATTTACTCACTTGCCTGTTGTATTGATTACTGCAGGAAAAGTACGTGAGTGGCATTTGTAAGAAGGTATTCCAAAAGTTTCCAGACTTTGTGCAGAGATGCAAGGATGAAGCATTTGAGGCCCTGTCAGATCCGATGTACAGTGGGAAAATGAAGGTACAACACTGGAACTAAGGCACAGTAGGTTACAGTCTGTTTAAGCTGTATGACTTTATCTTTTTCTTTTTGTCAGGTTTTGCAAAAGCTGCTCAAATATTATCTTCAGAAGAAAGACAAAGTGCTTCTTTTTTCCCTCTCAACTAAGGTAATCGCTATGTTTGGGTGTTTTTTAGTGTGTTCAGATTCAGATGTTCAGATTTTTCTTGTTTGTGCATATGATTACAGAGATGTGTATGATGTGAGTTTGACAAAGTACACTGTAAGACTTTTTCATAAGAAAATGATTTTATGCTCATGATGATGTAATCTTAAAGGATTTAAGATAGTGCTAGATTTGGAGTATCTTCTAAAACGCTGGTTTTAGAGCTTTACATCCCGTTACGTCAGTTCATCCCACAACACAGTAACAGATTTAAGCACACACACTCTTAAGTGTTACTGCTTTTGGAGCCAATGGAGCCAACTTGTTTGTATAAACAATAGTAGTGGGAGACATGGTTGACTCATGACATAGATTAATAAGTAAGCGTTTAGGTTTTACAAGGGAAAGCCATTAGAGTGCTGAGTCTAATGGTTCCTGTCACCTGAGACAGTATGATAACATTTCTGGCTTCTGGCTGCTATGAGGTCATATTCACAGACCTGGTGTACGCTTTTTTTGTAATCATGGAGTCAGTACAGTTTTTGCTGTAGAAGGCTCAGTTTAATTAATAGCTTATTTACCAGTAGAAAAACAAGGGTATGTTAGATATTAATTTAATATTTTGAATCGTTTATGTTGTAATGGATTGTTTTTTATATCCTCTTCATTCATTTACCGTCAGCCTTGATATGTATCTATTTATTAGACTTAGAGCCAGTTGATATGGTGTGTTTTGGACACCTATCAATTCTTTCATGTGTGTTGAACCTTTTAGCTCTTAGATGTTCTGGAGAGTTACTGCATGGCTGAGGGGTTGGACTACAGCAGGTTGGACGGAAACACCAAATCCAAAGAGAGAGTCCAGATCGTCAAAGACTTCAATAGCTCCTCTCACATCAACCTCTGCCTGGTTTCCACCATGTCAGTCCATATACAAAACTGCTTATACTTCTTTACACATAATATTTGTTGCTTTGTTCCTAAATCAACACCATTTTAAGTCCTGTGTCTGTGTTCTTATGCCAAATATTTACAGTTTTAAATCTTTATTTATTAGGGCCGGGGGTCTTGGTTTAAATTTCGTTGGGGCCAATGTGGTGGTGTTATTTGACCCCACATGGAACCCAGCCAATGATCTCCAGGCTATTGACAGGTAAGTTACTGCCTATATCTTATGTTATAGAAACATCCATTAAATATTACCACATCAGTCCAATTTTTGAAATATTCCATGTTATTTATATGTGTGATATCTGTGTGCGTGTACGTTGTATTTGTGTCTCTTCAGGGCGTATCGCATTGGCCAGTGTAGGGATGTGACTGTTCTCAGGCTCATCTCACTGGGGACGGTTGAGGAGGTTATTTACCTGAGACAAGTTTACAAACAGGTACCAAATGATCATCAAAAGTTGTAATGCAGAAATAATGTATAATAATAATAATAATAATAATAATATGTAATATATAGTGTAATAATAAGCTACTCTTCCTGCTTGAATCATTGGGAAAAATAGTTGTAATGAATGGAGTAATGACCTCCAGATAAAAATATTAAATATCAAGTAGTGTTTAAAAGTGTGTTTCTATGCTGCATTTACACATTCATTGCCTCCTTTGTAATTAATTTAGTTGAGCCCATGACATTGATTTCATATCTACATTTAATTTTTTTTTTTTTTTTTCAAATTTTCCAGCAACTACATTCATCAGTTGTGGGTAAGGAGAGTGCCCGACGCTACTTTGAGGCTGTGCAGGGTCATGATGTCCATAAAGGGGAGTTATTTGGGATCAGAAACCTCTTCAGGCTACAGACCCAAGGGACATGCCTGACACGACAGATTCTAGAGGTCAGATAGATGCATCTTTGATAAGTGTGGTAGCCTATATTTTTTCCACACATTTTTCCTTAACTGAATTGCTCCTCTTCCTTTTTGGAATTTTATATAATTTCCTTTCTACGGTCTAAATCTTCTCAGCTCTCACTCTCAGAAAATATTCTCCATCTTTATTGATTTTATAACATCACTTTGATAAAACTTAAAATTCAGTGTAACATGAAAGTTAGATCTTGGTGTCTGTAAATGATTAAAATGTCATTGATGTGATTAGATAATGATTCTCATTTTAGCGAGAAGGACATATGGAGGTTAGTGTAATGACCACCAGAACACACACAGGCGAAGAGGAGGAGGAGGAGGAGACAACAAAGGGGCTTAGCGTGAGTATCTCTGCTGTTCTCAGACCCAGAACACGAGGCTGAACACAACATCTTTCCCATCCTTCATTCCATCTTCTTTCCCAGGCAGCCCACACATCCTCTCATTCCCACGTCAGTGAAGGGCATACAGTAAAGAGAGGCCAACTTCTCTGTCAGTCAACTAACACACACATTTTCATGTAACTTCTAATTTCTGAGTATTCTGTTACTTCCCTCCTTAATTATTTATAATCTTATAACCTAATTCTCCTCAAATGTGTTGCCAAAATGCTCACATTTAAAGTTACATTTCTTTTAACAGATAATTTAAAAATTGCAATCTAACTTTTCAGTATCAATTTTTACCTAACTGAACTTCGAAATATGCTGTATTTAGCAGATGTAGTTAAATAGAGGTTCATTCAATGAAAAAACAAATATATAATGAAAAACACAAGACACTCCTGCTCCCTTGAAGCATGAATGGAATAGAATAGAATAGAATAGAATAGAATAGAATAGAATAGAATAGAAGATTCTCTTGAGGCGACTACTTGAACTGTGTAGACTTTGACCATCGTGTTTGTTTTCCAACAACTGGCAAACTTTTTTTTTCGTATGGGACTTACTATGCAGTGGAATACATTATCTGGCTGGACTGCATTTTAAAAAATGATTCACAAAATATATTTTACACCAAGTTGTGATTTTAGTGATGGTGAATTCTGAAGCTGTCTTTTTCAGCCCATCTCTTTTTTTCCAACTTTGTGAAACAGCTGGATATAATTACTCAGTGTCATAATGGAAGGAGCAGACCACACTGAAACCTATCTTCAGCTCCTCAGCTATTTATTTACACAGTGATACCCCCTTATCATCCTATTCCCAGCCAGGCCAGTGGTGCGCTGCACACTGTCCTGTTTTATAGAGCTGTAGCTCCACTGAGGCCATTCAGATTCCTGGAAAAAATAGAGAATACACTAGGGTGCCTTAACACGCAAAGAAAAAGGCTTGAGGCGTTTCAAACACCACACGCACACAAGCACTGCAGCATTATGGAAGAGTCATCTAGTTGGCAAAACTCATGAAATTAGGATCACTGTTGGTGGTCACTCCCATAAAGGCCCATTCATATAACTCCAGAGAATGTTCTGGCCTCATTGTCTTTTTCACGTTACATCATGATGGAGGGCATGTGTCACGTTGATATTTATTATGATTTATTACAAACATCTTTTTTCAGTTACACAATGGGCTCACATGGGCTGGTCAGCTGGAAGATGGCATGAAGGAAGGTGCTGTGCAGTTTGTTGACTTAAGTTGTAGTTCCTCAGTGAAATGTTCTTTCACACATTTATGGAACAATGTGTGAATATTTTATATTTTACATTTTTTAATACATGTCTGTATCTTTTGTGTTGTTACTTAGATATAAGTGCACTGTCATGAGCAGAGACCACCTGCAGTTTTGTTGCACAACTGGTGTAATGACAATAAAGCCTATTCTATTCTATTCTATTCTATTCTATTCTAACATTTCCATTTTAATGTTTGAGTTCGTCGTTGTTGCTGTTCCCACCTTGTAGCCGTTTCTGTCTGTCTATTTCTACTTTTGTCAGCTGTTTGTCTCTTCTTTTTAATCAAAGGAACCTGGAAATGGGCCTTCCTCAAACATACCTACACTGAATAATGACACAACCAAGGACAAAAGAAATGCATCTGAGATTCCCAGAAGGGTGCTGGATTTCAGCAGTGGGAGTGAAGAAGATGAGGGGGAGCACTGGATGAAGAAGAAAGTCTTAGATTCCAGTGCTCTGGATGGCACGGCATGTGGAAATGCTTCCACTGGTTCAGGCAGAATGAGTCTACTCCAGCATGGATTCTCCAAACTTCTCCAAAGGGTAATAGTAAAACCAAGAACAGGGGAAGGGGAACGTAGTTCAGATATAGAAGAAAGCACCCCTGATGAAGATGAGAAAGATGAAGAAAATCCAGGAAAGAAGACAGGAAGCTCCAGTACAACGAAAAATGCAGCATCTCTCTCTAGAGTAGAAAGAAAGAAATGGGACATCATCAGTGACTCTGCCCAGGATGAGGAAAATGATAAGATGGTTTCTCTGTTGAAAGGAAGCAATGATGATGCAAGAAAGAATCGTGACCTTAAAGGTTGGACAACTAAGAAAATGATTGTGGATGCAGTGAGTGATGAACATTCCTCACCAGATAAAAAGAAACCTAACAATCTCAAAACGTTTGTCCCAAAAATTCAAGTTTACTCAGATGAATCAGAGGATTTGGACATAGATGTAATGACTTCCCATGATAAAAGAGGAGAAAAACTGTCCTATAACAGAAAGAGACTGAGTTCCAGTGTTAGAAACAAGTCCAGATCCAAATACACAGAAGATATAGAAACATTCACATCATCAGAAGATGAACACCCTAGTGTAAAAAAATCAAAACCTGGAAGACCAAAAACAGACGTATCCAAAGGGGATTTTCCACCAGAGAGGGAACAAGCTGCAGCCACCACAGGACGACAGACGGGAAAACCTAAAAGTGTTTCATTCACAGGTTTGAAGAACCAAACATCCCCAGCATCTAAAGGAAAGACTGGAAGTATCGACTCCGTGCTAGGTCAGATGCATAGTTTTCACTTACAGAAATGGTTGAATTGCGAATAAACTTCATGCCAATAATAATGTGTGTTTGCGTTTAAAGGGGGCGTACAGGAGGTGGTGTATACCCATTCTAACCAGAAGGTGGTGGGTGGGAGCAAAGCGGAGGAGCTGATCAGTCGAGCTGCTATGAGAGATGTTTTTGAGCGCAAGATGTTCTCCCAGCTTCCAGCCAATCACATTCTAGGCACCCAGGAGGTACAGTCTTTTTGGTACACGGCTACTTCAGCCATACAGCAGCTATGTTAGATGTCACCTGAAGTCGTACTAGGCGAACTAGTTTACCTCTTTTAATTTCCTGTATGAATTTTTTATATACCGCCATACTGTAGTATAATTAAAGCAACATCTGTAATGCTTCAATAGGCAGCTAATCATTTTTAATGTTGGCTGCTGTTAGAAGTGTTACAGGGCACTGTGCAGAATGTTTTGAGAGAGGAACCCTTGTAGTGTGGCACTCTTTAATGGTGATTATATTGTTTTAACAGAATGATTCATTACTTACAGCTTGCGTTACATTACAAACACAGTAAGAATCCACTGTTGCAAAAGCGTGATTCCATTACAAAGTTCTGAAAAGCACATACATTTTCGTTTTTTTGTTTTGTGGAGTTTGCAAAAATAAGTTTTATACATACTGACTAGTTCATGCACTGAACCATTTGTGCGTTCAAGCAAACTATTAAATTCTTCATTACACACGTTAAAATGAAGCTGTCATAGTCTACTCTGAGAGGACAAAAGTCAGAAACATCCACATAATATACGCTGAGACTGCGCAAATCTGGAAAAATATCACGGCACAAATAAAAGTGTATTAAAAAATAAGATAAAAATAGTCCCCAGTACGTGAATGAGCTAAGAAGCTAAGGCAAACGAGAAACTCAACTCATTGCTGTTATATAAGTTGATGCTTTTTTTGGTTTTTGCCAGAGTCTGTCAGAGAGCCCACCAGACAGTCAGCCTTTGTCTGCCGCTGTAAGCCTGGAGAAGCCAAGAGCAGAACATCCTGTCACCTTCAGCAGCAGGAGTGTACATCACACCAGACACACCACCTTCATGATTGGAGAAACTCCTCAGACTATATGCAGGTACTGATGGGTGGTGAAGAAGAAGTTAGTTAAAAATAATAAAAGAAAAGTGAAAGGTGTCTGTAAAAATATCTGTCGTAAAATATAACATAGGTGGTGAGTATCAGAGTGACTAAAAGTTAGCCTTATTGTGCAACGATAGAAGAGAAAAGAAAAGGTCTGATAAGATTAAAGCTGGCAAACGGATGAAAGAAGGAAACAGTGTGAAGAGCGGAGTCGAAGGGAGAAAATAAAAGTGGAGATAAATTCCTGGCAGTTAAGGGAAAAGGGCCAAACTTACCACAGATATGGTGTTAGCGCCCCCACCTGGGACTCAGGAATTGTGTGCATGTCTGTCGGTGTGTGTGTGTGTGCTGTGAGTTTAGAGAGAGACCACCTCTGAGCTCTCCCTTCCACCTATTTCCCAGCATCAAGCCAAAGATTACCCAGTTGTGTTCAGGCCCAACAGTGCAGGAGTTTTCCCCTCTACAACCACAGCCCTCCTGAGACTAACCAAAAATGATCGCCTGAGGCCTTCCAAACCCACACTGATACATGCACACGTCAGCAAGCATTCACACACACATGCAGACACAGAGTTCTCAAATACACACCTCTGTCCTACAGTACCGCATCACCTCCACCCCTACCTTCACAAACATACACATCCCAGACATACAGACACCTTTGTGGCTCCAGTCTCACTCCTCAAGGAGAAGACTCTGTCTTTGCCCAGAGGCTCGCCAAGGAGTAAAAATACACACTACTTATATTGATACTCCCTTAATTAACCGTGGAGTTTAATGATTTAATTCTGTATGCATGCATGTTGGGTTTTACTGCTGTTACCTTTATTTATTGTTTTTTCCAGTGAAAACCACAAATGGTAATAACACCAACAACGATATTGTTGCTGTAAAACCAATGACTGAAGTATTTTTGTCCCTGTGTCTGCTTAGACCTCAGTTTTAATGACTACTTAGGAGCTCAGGAAAACACCTCATATGGAATAGCTGTCTGGAATATGCAGGGAACTATTCATCTTACACTACCCCTGCAGGATATGAATAAATGTATGGGCATTGTGGTTTTTTGGAAAATGGTGTTTTATGTGTGATTTAAAGTTCACATGTGCCAAATTCAGGCCTCGTATTAAATGTATGTGCTCGATATTGTTAAGGCTGCCCCCGACTAAAGATTTTCCCAGTCATCGCCAATTACTGGCCATTAGTTTCAGCAATTAGTTGGAAAGTCATTGTATGTTTAAACATATAATTTTCATTTGGGGAAGTTGGAAAATGGTTTAGGTTTCAGGGCTGTGAATGTGTGCTACAAGTATCATTGTTAATGCAGAGAAAAACTTTGATAATAAACCTTTAAAAGTATAGAAATTTTACATGTGTGTGAACAAAGGGAGCTTATTAGCAACACTGCCTAAAGCAGCAAAGATATGTGGTGTAACAAGCAGTCTGTACACATTGCTAATTTGTTTCAGCACAGTATAACATCTGCAGTATAATGAATCCGTCTGTAGCTAGAAATGCTCATTATGTTTAACATGAAGTAACTGAGATTTAGCTTCACCAGTCTGGGGAAACCTAATAATTCATTGTTTGTTGTTCATCTGGGCGTGAACAGCTATGTTAAATGGCATACGTTAGGCCATTCACATACCTCAGATTATAAGACATATATTATGCAAATCATCAAATACATGATCAAACTTGTTCATGTTAAATTTGTCATTTAATCAAAATGGATGTATGTAAAATGTACAATGCTACAATGCCCATTTGACTTAAGAAAGTGAAATATAAGCCAGCACAAGCACTGTTATCCTCATCTGGCAGAGATTATAACGTACAGCTGTACACGAAATAATGGGATGATGGAACTGTGTTATACCTGATATTTAACCTACATTTAATTAAAAAGACATTGAGGTGAAAATGTGGTTTCTCCTCAGCTCTGCTTGCATATTTGGTGGGAGGGAATAAGGCACGAGGAGTCGAGTCAAAATTGTACATAATTGGAATTAAGAAGCTAGGTTTTAGTGTTGCCACTGACTGCAGGGATTTGTCATCGACTAATTTTTGGTCAACAATTAGGGAACCCTTAAATATTATGGACTGTAGAAGCTGTAAGTAAAAAAAAACAAACAATTATATTACTTGTTCTTTGTGTCTTTGCTGTGTTTGTGTGTAGGCAACAGTTGGAAGAAATGGCAGAAAAGTTCAGATTTCCCTCAGCTGACCAATTTGCTGCAGAAATTCTCAGAAGCAACTCAACCCAGCGACTGACTTGGTTACGGCAGTATTACACCTCACTGAACAACCCCGAATTGGCCAAGACAGTCACAAACAAGTTCCCACAACCTGATTCAGCACAGACCGCCTCCACTTCAAGTGCCAAACGCTCACCTTCCACCTCAGTGCCTCATACAACTGCTACAAACTCTCTCACAGAAAGCAAGCAAAAGAGAAAGAAAAAGCCAAAACATCCTGAAGAAAAGTCTGAAAGTCCCAAAAACAATGTGTCGGTAACCCATAACGAGCCAGGAAAGCCTCAGGACAATTCCACAGAACCTCAGAAAAAGCAGAAGATCCCACAATCGAATGCTGTAGAACCTGCGAAAAACGTTTCAAGGCCTGAGTCAGAGGGTCAGGAGGAGACCAACGTTGACAGTGCCAGTGGACACAAAAGGACTAAAAGAGGTGATGTTTCTAGTTCTGGAGGCTTTAGAGCCAGCGGTGGTCTTGGCTTTGATCAGACTGGCAGCAGTGGTCGGGGGCCTGAGGAGGCTGCTGCTTCCTTGAACCGCAGAGACAGAAATGCCCCTTCTTCTCCAGACCTCAGCCATGGTCGGCCCAGCACTTTATCCAAACCCACAGCACAGGGAACAGAGGGAGAACAGAACTCTTCCCAAATCACAGAGACTTTTCAAGGCCAGAAAGAAAATGCTCAAACCCCATCTACCTCCACTCATCATTCCTTGCTTACTGACTTGATTGGAGACACCTCGATCCTTGATGATTTATTTAAACCTAAGACTAAGGGTGCACAACAGAGGGGCTCGCCAAAAACACCCAATACATCCTCACTCTCAATAAGCAACAGTTTTAGCAAACCTTCTACGTCCAGAATGACTGAGTGCATGGATACTGGCTCAAAAGACCTCTTAGATCCAATTTCCTGTCCCAGTTCTCATACAAAACCTGTGCATCAGGTCAATACACCGGTGCAGGCATCAAAGGGCAGCAGAAAGGACTTTTGGGATATCCTGCATGAGGGCAATGAAGAGAGTATCAACCGGTTGACAGACCCAGCAGAAGTTCAGAGGGTTTGCATTAAGACTAACATTGCAGCTAGAACTCACTCTAGAGAAGAGGAAAGCAAGAGTCTGTGGAAAACCAATGAGAAATTCCTATGGAAGAAATAAGACTGTTAAATGCATTTTTTTTTTTTTTAATTGTTTGCTGTTCTACAGAAATAATGTGTTTTCTCTGCTTCATCCTCTCAGGGTATCTTTTATCTTTTAGTTAAAATTTTAGTTGAAAATGTGTAAGTCAGTGTTTTGTTTTTTGTCTGTAAAATATTGAAACAAAGCCTTCCTTTTAACTACTGAGACTAATGGTCGCTTGTGCATATGTACTAACGGTTCAGTGTCGTTCTAACAGTTGTAGAACACTGATATGATAATAAGTGAAAGGAAACCCAACCTGCTGTAGCTGATAGCCACAACTGTTACAGAATATCTCGACCGTTACTGTGTGACTGTTGGTGGCCCTGCAGAGGATTCGCTTAAAACCCCTTAATGGCTGTTACATCTCTGTCACTCTGAACCTCACTCGCTGTGTGAACGCGTATCATGTAGACGGTGTGGTTTCCCTTCACGGTTATCTGATATTCACATTTCAGAGTAGAAGCTCCTGTGCCATTAGTGAAACAACAACAAGCAAGTTGAAGAATTAGTGGCGATAGGACGGCACCGCTGGGATCCGTCCTCCCCAGTGTCAAATTTTATTATAGCGACACAAATATTTCCACCATCCTAAACATTCAGAAAGGTTACCGACTAGTGGGAAAACAAAGCTCGGTCTGATGATGTGATTCTCAGGGAGAGCACATGTGAGTGCCGAACCTTGCAGCTGTGTTTGAACTCTTTCAGCTGTTTCACTGAAGTAAGCAAAGCCCCAAAGAGAGCTGCTCTGTGTAAGTGTTGTTTTGTTTAGTTGAAATGAGAAAGTGCTGATAGGTATCAATAAACAGGAGAAAGGACTACATGCCTCGACAGGACACGTGGTTCGGTATTACTGCATGTGTGTTTGTCCTTCTGGGTGGTAGATCAGGACTATCTTCTCACATACATTAAGGCCACACATCTGTCACACCTGTTCAAATCCGAGATGGCGGAGAATCAAAAACCTTTTCTCTCTTCCCAGGG
>JAPQRP010000030.1:34983605-35002730 GCA_037367295.1 Apogon hyalosoma
CACACATACACACACAGCTGAGACTTGTAGATCCTTATCTTTTTTTTCTGTAGTTGTAGTTTGGTTCAACTGACATAGCAGAGAGACTTAGCATTTTACCAACAATAGAAAGGCTCACCAATTGACTGACAGCGGTCTAAGGCTAATGGACGCCAGCGAACATGGCTCAGTGACAAACAATGCTCTCTTATCCTGAGGCCTATCTGCATAATTCTACTCAACTGAGACTGACCATCACGATGAATGATCTGTGACAAATGTCTCAATTCAGCCAGAGCGTGGTTTTATTTTTTCTTATTTTATCGCTGACCATGTTGTGCAGTTTCCCCCACTTAGCAGGGATCAGCATACAGAGTGTTTTTCCAGTTCTCCCATTAGCGTGCCGTCTCTATATGTCAAGGCCGGGGTATGAAGTCTGTTTACATTGCCTTCTATGATAACGGCGGTGTCTGCGAGTCTGTTGTAAACCGGACAGTGAGCAGAGCGACAGAGGAACAGTCCTGGCCCTGTGGGTTTATTTGCAAAAGTCAAACTGTGACACCTGGTTTGATTTGATTAGTAAAAAGCTGTGAATGAGTGCTGACCCATGCTGACCCGGGCCTCCAGTCGTCTTTGGCTCAGGTTTCTGTACCTTCAATCTGCTGAGAGAGTCTGCAAAATGTCACTAATTAGCAACTAATTCTTTCAGAGATACCAAAAAACATAAAGGCTGAAGAAATATGTTGCAGTCCTTGGGGCAACAGTTATGGTAATTAAACACAACGGTACACAGTTTTCATCCAAAAAAAACTTTAA
The DNA here is from genome assembly GCA_037367295.1 of Apogon hyalosoma. Classification (NCBI taxonomy): domain Eukaryota; kingdom Metazoa; phylum Chordata; class Actinopteri; order Kurtiformes; family Apogonidae; genus Apogon; species Apogon hyalosoma. The sequence goes on from JAPQRP010000030.1 coordinate 34,984,401, forward strand.
GGTGACTCAGCAAGCAAACTACAATATTAAAGGGGTTCAGAGTCTTCCTGTTGTTACGGTAACAAACTGAGGAGGTCTCTAAATGTGAAAAAGAACACCTCCCCTTCATTAGGAAATTACACACCATTTGCCCCTCATTCCTATCCAGTTACCGAGGCAACTGTTAGCTCTAATTTGGGTTAATTCACTGGCTCCTGGGCCCTTCCGTTCCCCATTGTGCCCCATAATAAAAGAGATATAACACAGATGCACACACACACACACATACACACACGGGCTAACTTTATAATGCACAAACACACACAATAAGAAAGACTAATCCTCACTTTGTTTCCCACTCCTCACCACCAGACTGTGTGAATATCAATGAATTGATGCAAAGGAGAGGCTGTGCAAAATGAAACCTGTATCAGTTCCTTCCCAACACATGTGAAGAGCTTTAAGAGCTTAGAGACGAGAGGCAGAGTTCCACTGCTCAAAATAGTGTCTTATTTCCAATTTTTGCACCAAGAGGCACTTGTCCTTCCTGACCTTGTCCTGTCCTGAAGGTGGGAGAGACACAAAAGGAGGGAGGTCTGCTCTTTTGCTCCTTGCAGAACAAAAGGAATGGAAAATGTGTGTTTTCCCATGGGGTAAATATTGAGAGAGGAGAGATATAAACGTGCGGAAGACAGGCTTTTCTGAGCCGCCTGGGTCTCTGTTGCACTGCCAAAGACCCGTGCGTCACTTGATCCATTGTTTAGTGTAGAGAGGTCTCGGTAAGCAAGCGGCTGCCTCCCTGCTCCAGCTGCAGCCTCTCCACTGTTTATGTTTGCAGGGCCCTTTGCCTTGAAGTGAAGCTATACAAGCAAAGCCTGGCCATATGTGAGCACTGGGTCATCAGTGAAGGCAGTGGCCTTTTCATTTTGCCTTTTCGATCCATTTCCCACTGCAACTCTTCTTAGATTTCTCTTCCCTTCCCTCTGTTCCATTCTCCTTTTACCCTTGCCTTTTCCGTCTCTCTCCTCTCATCGTGTTTGCTTTCCATCGCTGCCCGTACAGCCTTAACCTGACAGCCTGCTCATTTGGAGAAGATGAAGGGTTGGAATTATCTTCTTGAGTTTCAAAGACCTTTTTTCTGGATAGGAGAGAAATAGTAGGTATTATTACTCCTGTGAGAAATAATTACCCCTAAAACTCCACGGCAAGAATAAATCTCCATGTGCAGGATGAATGTTTGAGAGACAAGGTGGTAATTATGTCACTGAAATATGTTAGCTAGTATAAATATTCAAATATTTTTTACTGGTGTGTCATAGTGAGTGTAGAGATGGAAAGTGTTTAGAGAGCCAGTGAAAAATGTACTGATTGAAATAATTATTTTATCTGGCTTTATTTATGGTTTATGTACAGATAGATGCTGATAAGATAAGATTTTATAGATCCCACCATGAGGAAATTGCAGTTTACAGCAACAAAAAAACAAAGTGCAGAAAGAGTAAAACAGGAAATCGAAAATCTGGTATTTTTATTACTTGTTCTGTACATACATATTATTTACATGTTATATTTATTAATGTTCATTTGCAACACCCATCCCTAGAATGGCTTAAACAGACTAAAATGTTAATATCTACTCTTTAAAAATCCGTAGTTTAATTCAGCATTTGCAATGGCCATGAATGAACCTCAGTCTTCATTTCCAGCTCCAGGGTCAACATAAAACACTGGAGGTGGGTTTCGTATATGAGTGTGTCTGAAGGTTAGTGGTCCTGACCTTGGCTCCTGGGTGGGCTGCAGTGGCTGGGTGCTTGTCTTGGACCATCTCTGTACCCTTCTGTTGACTGAAACAACAAGCAAGTAGTGTCCAGGGAGGAGAGGAGTCGCACAGGGAGCATCCTCAAAGGCAACACCTCTCGCCTTCACTTTCCCCCGCTCGAACACACGCAATCTGCATGTCGACAGTGTCCTCAGAGCCCTGACCACCCACATAAGCCGTGGTCATCCAATGAAATGAAAACAATGACTTTCCACTGACCCTTTTCTTAATGAATCTCTCATCTGCTAGAGGCGTTAGACACACCGAAGCCACGTTCACTTCATATTTGGGCTAAAATTTGATCCCATTGATGGTAAAACCATTATTTTGCAGGAGAGAAGCTCTCCCACACTGATACTCTGTAAAGGGGGGAGAGCTGTCTTGGCTGCATAACCTGCTATTATGAAAGCAGTAATATTGACTTATCAACTTGCAAAACCTCATTTAATCTTACAGGGGCTTTGAAAACAGTAAATTAAAAGGAGTCATGATGGGATTGCACCACTAAATTGCAGAGCTCCTCAGGTGAGGAAAGTCCCAGGTCTTGTGAAACTGAAAAGACTTTTGATTTCAGCCTCAGATGACACGCTCACTTAATGAAGGAGGTGAAATATAAGAATAAGACATCAGTGGAAATTCCCAGTGATGGAGATCATATGAAATACAAGTTGTATATTAATGTTAAACATATTAAATTTGCAACATCAAGAATTCTTAATTACCTTTAAAGCTGTGCATTTTCTCTTATTTTACTTTAGTTTCCTGCGTTACTCTATGTCCAGTTTAAACTGTGAAGCATTGCTGAGAATGTTCACTTTCTAAACTGTTATGCGATGTTAGATCTCTGTTTATAGAATAGATACTTAAGATAGATCATCAGCTCAACAATGTAACCCTGATGAGTTCAAATGCTAAGTGCATTTTGTCTGCTGTAGATCTGAGGCAGCTAGAAACCTAAACCCCTAAACCTTAACATTTTCTGCCCTCTAGTGGTCACATTGTTTTGTTTGACAGAAGTAAAAAGTTTCAGCATGACAGTGTGGGGAAAGGTGCAGATGACGCACAGATTATCTCAAATAAATAAGGACAAACAGACTAAGAGGCTATTAACAGAGAGGTTTGTATGACAACTAAATACCATAACTTAACCCTTAAAGACCGAGCACTATTTTTGTGCTGACTTCCGTATGATTTTTTTTTCTACTTTTAACCTTTTTCAAGTGATTCATCACTATTTATTTTAATAGTTTTCCCTGTGTTTTACATTTTTTCAGTGAAAAGCAGCTATTTCCTGTTATTACCCCTTCCAGTCCTAGCACTATTTTTGTGGACATCCAAATCAATTTTTCTCTACACTTAACATTTGTGATGGGATTTCTCACCATTAATGACATTATTTTCATTGAAAATCAGGTATTTTCCTATATTTGATTTACAGATCATGTAAATGTTCAGAAAAGCTCAGGGTAAATTCAAAAGTTGTTATACCAAAACAAAGAAAATTGAAGAAAAAGTGCTTTTTTTTTAAGCAAAATATATTAATAAACATAAAAGCAAGAGTCTATGATTACTGTTATTGGGTTGTATTGGAGAATCAGTGTTACAGAAGATGATGGCATTTCCACATTCACTACAGAACCTCTGAATGTCTGAGAACGACTGAGAAACTGCATTTGATCTGAATTATTTACATATATTGACAGAATTAGAGCAGCAGAGTCTTTTGTTCACCAATAGCTGGTTAGATCTTTGAGGGAAAATTTACTAATTATATAGATGTTCACAAAAATTTGAAGGTTTAGTATATCAAAACTGAGAAAACTGAGCCAAAAGGGACACTCATCAAAATATGTCAGAAACTGAACATAAAAACTAGCAGCTACAACCACTTTCACTCATCAAATACATGGGTTTTATTGGTGAATCAGTGTTGCAGAAGATGATTATGTGTCCATGCTCATTACGGAGCCTCTGAACATCTAAATGGGTCATAACTGATTAAGATGAAAAGCTGACAAACTGAATTTTACCTGAATTGTTTAGATGTAGTGATGGGACTAGTGGTTGAAAAACCCATTTTAGATCAGTAGATGCTTTTGCTTACTGCTGCCTTTTTGGATTTTTGAGGGTTAAGCATTAAGCAAAATTAACCCATAAAGACCCAAACAGCCAATGGTGACCAAAACCATCTACTGATGCAAAATGTTTAAAACCTGCTGATCCATTAATCCTGTCAATACATGTAAATAATTGGTGTAAAATGCAATTTGTCATCTATTCATGGTCATCAGATATGACCCATTTGGGTGTTCAGAGGCTCCATAGTGAACATAGAAACATTGTCATGTTGGACACCATTAAGTCACCAGTAAAACCCATGGATTTGGATCAATGACAGTGGATGGAGACACTTGGTTTATATTCAGTTATTAATGTATTTTACTGAAAAAGTAACTTTTTTAGTTTTCTCTGTTTTGATACAATAACCTTTGCATTCACTGAGTTTTCATGAATATCTAAATTAAATATAATAAAGTAAATATAGGAAAACACATAATTTACAGTGAAATTTTCAAAAATACAGAGGGCAATATTATAGTATGTGGTGGTAAATTACTTAAGAAAGGTTAATTAGAGAGAAAACTTCATTTGGGAACTACCAGAAAAGTAGCACTGCATCTTTATGGGTTAAAATGACAAAAGTTTACATCCAAGCCACTTATAAAACAATTTCAGTCAGAAACACTGATTGGTTTTGTTTTGTTTTGTTTTCTCACAAACTGTTATTAACCCATAAAGACCCAGTGCTACTTTTGTATCCGTTCCCAAATAAAATGTTCTCTCTATTTAATCTTTCTTAAGTAATTTATCATCATTTATCATAATATTATTATCTGTATGTTGCATTATTTCAGTGCAAATCATGAATTTTCCTATATTTAATTCATTAAATATATAGACGTTCATAAAAGCTCAGATTGAAGTTGAGGGTTATTATATCAAAAACAGAAAACTGAAGAAAAAGTGACTTTTTCAGCAAAGATATCAATAAGTGAACATAAACCCAGTGTCTTCATCCACTGTCACTGATCCAACTCCATGGGTTTTACTGATGAATCAATGTTGTTGAAGATGACAGTGTTTCCATGTTCACTACGGAGCCTCTGAACGTCCAAATGGGTCATATCTGATGACCATGAAAAGATGATAAACTACATTTTACACCAAATACTTACATGTTTTTACAGGACTAGTGGTTCAACAGTTATTAAACATTATAGATGAGTAGATGCTTTTGGTCACCAGCGGCTGTTTGGGACTTTATACAATAAGAAAATGTCACTTCTTCAATGATAAATTAAAATGTTCTTGTTGCTGATCATAGGGTCAGTTCAGTCTCAGATTATCTAATCTCAGGATCACCCTGACAGCCTCTTCCTCCATCTCTTTTTCCTCCTGAAGTCACTTTTCCCATTTCCTGCGATATCTCCCATGGGAAGGATCATTCATCAGGGCTGACTGAGCCCAGTCACCCTGTGATTAGTTACTCCTTCAGGTCAGACATCTCAGTAGCACATACTAATTCAATAGGAAGTATATGTCTAAGGGAATGTTTGTGCGTGCTTTAAACACTGTACATCATCCTGTAAGCAGATTACCAAACCTGGGTCTCTTGTGGTTTCTCTTTTCTCAGGAACCAGCAAGAACCTCATCAATTCTCTTCCACCCCCAACTGGTTTTGTAGATATTAGAACTGTGACTGACACCGTGGCTAGGCCGTCTGGTGGTGTACTCATCTGATCAAATGTTTCCTCGATTTCAGGGTGGAAAGGAAGACGCTAATGATAGTTGCAGGTGTGTTTGTGTGTGAAGTGTCTGCGTCTTACAGCATGGTGCATGTGAAGGTGAAAAACAGAGATCCTTGAGCAGATAAGACACCAGATTCATCATCTCTTATATTCCTCTGCAAGATTCATTAGTATGAAAACACACATACACTGTGCACTGACCTGCCAGTGTTATTATAACATAAGAAAGTCAGGTGGAATAAATAAATGCTAATGCCTTAAATATATGTGATGTAATAAAGTTAATGCATTAATGCAGTGGTTCCTAACCTTTTTTTTTGGCTCGTGACCCCATTTTAACATCACAAATTTCTGGTGACCCCAGACATTCAAAACAGAGACATTTTTCTCTTGGAGATGTGTTAGCGGGGCCAGGCAGGCGAAGAAATCTTTTCATTCTCTGTTTGGTCCGGTTTTCTGACTGTGACTGTGTCTGGACAGGTTGAAGCGTAGGAGCTAACGCACACGGTCATATGACTGGGTCAATCAAGATATGCCCTCTCAGATATTATATCCTGCATTTTATCTGAACTTGATTTTTATTAGGAAAAGTTTGTGGTGTTTTAATTATGATGAAATAAAGATTGAATCATTAAAAAAATATTTATTATTATTATTTATTTATTTATTTTGATCAATTATTACAAATTTCAGGCAACCTCAATTGAATTCCAGGTGACCCCACATGGGGTCGCAACCCCAAGGTTTAAAAACACTGCAGTAACGTACATGTTAATGCTGTCAAACGATTACAATTTTTAAGCAGATTAATCACAGGGTTGCTATGGATTAATTTCGATTAATCATCATTAAATATCATTCATTTTTTTATCTATATTAATTGCATTTCATTTTGCATGAACAAACAGACTCAAGAAAGAAGGGAATACATGCACTTAATGTGTTTGTTAAACACCTTCAACAGTTTCAACAAAACAACTTGAAACAACTGTTCCGTCTTGGTTTTTTTGTGCTCATATTTCCATCCAGAGGCCAACGTGCTGTTTTGTGTCTTCCATCTTTATGGGTTGATTCTGCTGCCTGTCACTACTGGATCAACTGCCCATTTGCGCATGTGTGATGGTAACTCTACTTGGACAAACTACCCAAATGTGTTGGCAAAGACATTCAGAGTCATTCTGCACTGCAGATGAGTTAATTGCATTAAAATGTTTAATAGATTAATCATGATGATGGATTAATCCATGTTAAGCAATAATAATACAAAAAATACAAATATTTACAATTTACATGTGATTTAGTGAAAAAATCTTTACCTATCTATATCACAATAAAAAAGCAGCCATAAAAAATAAAGTTGTCCAGCTGGTAAAGTAAATAAAATAAAACAGGATTTGAAGCATAATTGCATATCAATGCAATGTTTCTTTAACACAACAGAACTCTCAGTAAGCCTGTATAAGTAATGAGGTGAACATTTAGAAAGAGATCATAATAATGGACTAAATTTCTATAGCTTTTCAAGGCACCCAAAATACTCTAAATTACTGATCCATTATTCATTCACTCTCATATTCTCCCTCTGGTGGTGGTAAACTACATCTGTACCCAGACCTGCCCTGGGGCAGGCTGACGGAAGCATGGCTGCCAGTTCGCGCCAAACGGCCCTTCCGGCCACCACCGAACATTCATACGCATTCATACACCAGTGTGAGTGGCACTGGAGGGAAGGAGGGTGCCCAAGGATACAATGGACTGACTAGAACAGAGCGGGATTCAAACCTCCAACCCTTTGGTTATTGGACAATAAATATTGGAAAATAAATTATTGTTTAACCCTGACATGGTATGGTCCACTTCACTTTCCCCTCCATAGCCATGGGGACCCATTTCAAATGGGGGGTGCAGTGAGGATCATGCCAGCGGTGACGCAAAATCAATTAGCTTTTTTCAATTGATGAAAATACATCGTTTGACTATTGATGCATTATTACTTATGTAAGGTAAGTAAATAATAATAAAAAAAAACACAAGCTACACAAAATATAAGACAAATGAGTGACTGACTGAGAACTAACTCATAGAAAAGCCACATTTACACAAAACTGCAGCAACTACCAACAACTGTTCACTCGCAAAGTAGACAATAATCTGAAGCACAGGCAAACACACATCTGGCAGCTGTGTAGGCTATACTGGCTGCAGAAAGCAAGATTTACAAAATAGATTACTTTAAGAGCATGGACTATTGATAAATACTATTCAAGGAAAAGAACAGACATATGTTTCTTCAGACCGAGGTGATAATAAGCAAATCTAGGCCTATTTATGCCCAGTCTGAGTGGGAAACCTTTAGTGGATCCGGCCCTCTGGGTTTACTGTTGTAGCAGGTGCACGGACCTTAAGCTGATGCTCCAAATGTGTTTTTGCGATCCGAGGTAACACTGATGAAAGTTTTCACCATTTCTTGTACTGTATGTCCAGCGGTTCTACAATGTCTGCGTGCACGTGCATAAGTGTGAGGTGCATCTGCCAATGACTCAATGACTTTATATAATTATTTAATTTATACCTTTGGAATGTTTTGTCCTGTGATCCAGAGGGGGGTGCTGCAGCACCCTGTGCACCCTTACTTCCCACAGCCTTGTTCCCCTCTGTCAGATTCTCTTCAAAACAGGTCTAATTTCCAAATTTTTCAAAATTTTGACCCATATAAACAGCCTATCTGATGTTAATGAAATGGTGGTTAATCCTGAATTCATGTGAGAAAGGTGAGTGTGTTTTGTAAATTTCACATAACTTGTTGATAGAAAATAGCATCATATATTATCATATCCTACCTTACTTGAGACATCAAAATATCAGAGGCATTATGATGTAGAAATATTTTATTGAAATAGAAAGCTTAAGTCCATTTCACAGTCAGGCAAATTTAACCTGGAAAATCTTCAATGTACAAACACTTGTATAAAATATAGAAGAGTAGACATTTTTGTGTGCACCTTTAAGTCAAGTTATCAAAAGTCAATCAATTTCAGGCAAAAAAGAAAAGATAAATTCATGTTTTGTTTTTTTTTTCAATGTTAAAATGGGTGCAAGTGTTGACAAGAAAGTAAAATATGTGTAGAAACGTCTAAATACACTGAAGAAACAAAATGTATCAATAAAAGAGGTGATGGTTTAAGTGTTACTGTGTCATAAAGCAGTTTATTATACTGCAAAATTATACTTTCATCAAATATCAAACAACTTTCATCATTGTTTTATAAATCAGGAAATGTAGTGTCAAAATAAAAATGTATTCACAGTAAGATATGTTTTACTTGTGCTTACGGCAACTGTTTTCAAAGACTGCACTTGATGTGACTGTGGAACTCATCTGTGGGACTTTGCTCTTGACGTAGCTTTTCAGGCTCTTTTGCACAGACTCTGCATAGAGGAACGTGAGAGGAATAGTCCGTAGTAACCAGCCCTACGTGTACACATACACACACATACACAAAATCAGACAGATCGGTCTTTTGCACAGTCAGCTGCTATTGTCAAAGGAAATTGTTGGTGTATCTTACCAGAAGGATGTGACAGATGCTGCCATATGTTTTTTCTCCAGCTTTAAGATACTGCAGGGAACTTTTAACAAAGTCCTCTGGTGACAGAGTCATCATGTTGGTTTTTTGATAACCTGCCATTCGGGTGGAGACCCCAAATGGAGCCACTGCCTGTGAGAAAGAAAGAAAAAAAGAATTTCAAACAGAATCAAAAAAGATTTAAAAAATCAATTTAAAAAAATGATTAAAAGAAAGGGGAAAAATCTTAACAAGCCATGAAATGGAGTCAGTTGCAATCCAGTTACCTGTACAATAATTCCTTTATCTTTGTATTCAGCTTGAAGACCTTGAGAACATCTTTCGACAAACACCTACACAAGAACAAAGATGATGCACAAATTATAAAACTGGAGCATCACTGATCATACAAAGAGAGAAACAAGAGCTTGGTGATGTTCTTTTGATACAGTATTCACCTTTGTTGCAGCATACAGAGTATACAAGGGGAAAGGGATAGAGGCAATTCCAGATGAAATATTCACAATAACCCCTTTGCCCCTGTTATGGCAGAATGTGCCAACATAAAAACATGCAAAAAACAGAAGCAAAAACAATTCATAGCATTAATATTAATAATAGCAAAGATTTAATAATTTCATGGTTTTAAGTATTAAATCTAATGAGAAGAACATTTGTAGAATACCTGTCCTCCATTCCTGGAAGGATGATTTTACACATCTGCAAAATAACAAATAAATGAAACCTCAGATTTAAGACGAACATAAGAACGGACAAAGATTGTCTGTGTGTGTTTAATGTACAGCAAAAACGCACTCTCACCTTGACCATAGTCTTCACATTGCAATTTATCACCTTTAATATTGTCTGAAAGAAGAAAAAAAAAGTGGAAAAAGTGTCCTTGTAAAATATAATAGGAAAAGAGATGACAATAAAGGAAATGATGAGCTGAGTATCTGCAAGACTTTGAAGATCATCAGTTCAGTATCAAATACTAACGGAGACTGGGGCATTCACAACATTTAAGTGTTGATGTGGTCCATAAGTATCCATCCAGGCGTCACTGGCCTACCTGGTCGAGCTCTGCAGCCTCCAGGAATGTGCTGGGAATGAAGCTGGGCAGCATGCCCACATTATTAACTGGAGTAAAAGACAAGGAGATCCAGTTTCACAGGGGGCACACCACAGCAATAAAGCAGCACATGTCACTATTCTAAATACTTTTTTCCTGGAGTCTGATAGCAGATAATTATCCATTATATAGCAAAATGGAATTATGTCCAACCTAAAACCCCAATGTTCATGTCCTTGAGCTGATCCTTGATTTCACTGAAGACATTTTCTTTTGTGAAGTCAGCTACTATAACTTTAACTTTCTTTCCTGTAGTTTCACCTATGAAGAAGGACAAGAGGTGCTCAGTCAGTTGGCACGCTTAAATTAACAACTCTGACACTTAATTATCAGCATGAAAGCATCCACAACAGTCGTTGATGATTTACCTATGTCCTTGGCAACCTGGTCCAGTTTCAGTTTGGTCCTACTAATGATAACCACATTCATCCCTTGCTCAGCCAACTGTGGGAAGCAGTGGTGGAGAGGAAAGAAACTGGTGATGGATCAACAATGTTTTCACAAATACTCTACCTAATTAATAAATGAAGTTATATTAATCTAGTATGCCTACTTTCAAATATTAAAAAGTGTTTTTTAAAATAAAGAGCAATGAAGTTATTCATATAAGACACCAATGGATTGAACTGTAGAGATATGAACAGTCTATTCACACGTACAGTCTGAGGATTTATGTGACCACTAGAGGGAGTAGTGAGTCACTCTGCTGGTGAGGAAAACTAACACCATGATGCCTTTGCCCAAAATGTCAAAATGTGAGGAGATGAGATCAGAACAGTCAGACTCAAAAGTGACAAAGTGATGAAAGCCAGAAGCACTGGACACAGGTCCAAATGAAAAGAAAGGAGTTTGATGTTCAAATCACAGTGTTTCTTCTACATGGGTGAGTTTGATTATGAGGCTTATGAACGTATGAAGTTACTAAGTGATGTTATTATCATTATTACCAGTTATTGATCCATGTTTCAGGATAAAATGACAGTTCTGACCCTGTTTGGACGATTCCAAACAGATCTTTGGTGCATCTATTGAAAACACAAACTGTACAGAAAACTGAGATGATTTGTTGTTTTTAACCCTTTATCAGGCAAGTGACTATTTTTGGTCATTTTCTCAAACATTAAATATAGAACCAGTCCTGTGCCTCAGTGAGATCCAGAAACATGTTGGTTTTTAGAAACACTATACAGTGATTCAGAGAGATTTTACAGACATTTTGAAGCTGTAAATAGTGAATATGAGTGATTTTTTGTCAGTTTATGACCTTATAACAGTTGTTTTATTGCATGTGTTTACTTTTTAAGAAGTGCTGCTCAGATGTTTTATGGCAAGAGGAGGGAGATGACAATGTCCAATAGCACACAAAGGTTGAAATTTTTAATTTCAGAATATTCAGATGAGTGCTGTATAAAGGGTTAATTCTAGCTGTTTTTGTTTAAGAAAAGCTAAGCTAACAGCTATAATATGAACTATCAGCTGAATCTGTAGAACCAACAGCTGCTGAATGAAACCTGGTGTAAAACACTAGAAGATTAATGCAGTAAATCTAACATTCTGTGTACAAAAGGAATGAGCTAAGTGAAAAAAGAGGTCACATAAAATAAGATGTTTTTTTATTTTTTATTTTTATGACATATGTGTACATAGTTATATCCCTGCATATCCTGGTTGAATCTTGATTTGCATTTGTGAGCTCATTCTAACTCTGCTATCTTTGCTAAGACATTTGCACTGTACTGTATTCCTATTTTATGCAGCTTTATATTCCTGCTCCACTACATTTGAGAAGCATAAATTGGATTTTTACTCTGCCACAATTACCAAACAAGCTTTAGTTACTTTTCAGATCACAAATTTTCATTCCCTGTCTGTCCATCTCCAAATCAGTTGATTTTTAAAGTTTGTAGCAAAGTGAAGGGTTAACTGTTTCTTTACAATATGAAATATTCTCCTTTTCCTGAAGCTAAATAAGCTCTTAAAAAATCCCAGAACAAATAGTTCAAAAAGCACTGTCACAAAGCTGAAAACCTTGTGTCTGAGCTCAAATGGACTTTTTTCTTCACAGCAGAGTTGTGACACTATGATCCTAGAGAATATAGATAGAATATAAGAATATAGAATATTATGTAGTTCACATACAGTACTATGCAAAAGTCTTTAGACCTTTAGCTTTGAAGTTTTTGCAGGGTTGAAAAGGGCATTGGTATTTATTTCTTATTCTCTTTCATTCATGTGCAAGAACCTACAGGAAATATGTGCACAGCCTTTAAAGATACACAAAAAACTGAACTAAATGGGTTTTAAAGGTTAAAGTGACTATTTAGTGTGACCCCTATTATACTCATGACAAGACAGAAACTTCTGACATGTGTTGATTTAAACCTGGTATAAAACACCAGAAAATTAATGCAATAAATTTCATATTGTCTGGAAAAAAAAAAGTTAAAGACATGCGAAGTACAAAGGGAAGTCACACTAAATACTACCTCTTTGGTTTAAGAAGCTGGTTTTTTTTTGTTGTTTTTTTTGTTGTTTTTTGTTTTTGTTTTTTTTTATCTGAAACTGTGGTTTTTGCTGCTGTACATGCTTCCCGTAAATCCAGATTGTATGTTAATACTGAGACTGATAAATGCACGTGTGAGCATTCTAACTTTTCCAAACCAACAAACCTAATGTTAGACAAGAACTTTTGTACAGTACTCTAAGTTCAGCCTTAAGCATCTGCAAGAGTAAAAGCAAAACATACAAATTAATGCGACAACAATATGAATCCAAAAATGTCACATAATTGCACATAGAAGAAATGAAGAGCACTTTCATCTTCCACATATTAAATACAGTACATTTTGTTAACAATGCTTGCTTTTATTTAAATACATTTTGAGTGCAGAGTTTTTACTTGTAGTGGACATTTTTTATAGTGTAATAGTACATTTTTTAACATATATTAGTATAAAAGATACACCTGTAGGGTGAACTAGGCTGAAATAACACATACTACGATTGCTGCCCAGGTCTCAAAAGTTGCACCATAGTAAGGAGGAGTTAATCTGTTATTTTTGTCAGTTGAACATCCTACTTTAATTTCATGCACATTCGTTACACATACCTAAACACCAAAACAAAGACACTTACCGCAAACGCATATGCTCTTCCTATGCCCTCTGATGCACCAGTAACAACTGAAATGAGAATGCACAATATTATTTAAAATACAAATTAATTAAAGGGAAAAAAAAAAAGACAAATGATTAAAAAAGAAAAAAAAAAGCTATGTAAACTCTCATCAGCGCCTACATGTATGCAGTACTCATTCTAACCACTAGGGGCACTATACATCAGAGGTTCACTGTTATCAGTCCTGGTCTGCTGTCAGACGACTCCCAGGATTGTATGGATTTGTTTACAGTATGGACCTACCCATCTTGTTCTGTTCAGTTTGTTCTAACACAGCATGTCCCCGAGTTCTGATAAAGGTTTTAAGGAGACCAGACAAGAACTGACTGTTTGTCTGTGCACATGACTCAGCCCATCTCCCCATGACTCAGATTACACAAGCATTTTTCTTCACTCTCCACAAATAAAAAGATGGGCTTTTATATTGAAATTTGTCTCCCATGAATGTCATTTAGGGTCTCACAAAGCCATTCTTTAAAATTGCTGTCAGCGTGGGAGTAGGCTGGAGCCAAATGGGTGATTGCTGAAATGTAAGCAGCAATTTGGCTTCTTTTCACATGTACAGTTGAATAATCACATTGCTCCTCTACAGAACAGGCACACTCCTTTGTTTCTGAAAAAAAAAAAAGAAGATCAGTGTAAGATGAGAAAGCTCCTAACTGTTTAAAGGACTGGCCTAATGTGGAATGCTTTCACAATACATTAAGTTTGCATTCACATGAAGACACACTGAAGGTTCCTTCAGTGACTCTTGTCCTTAAGAAAAAGGATATGGTTCTCGGAAGACCCACAGCTCTTACTTCCCTGCACCTCAGAGAAATAAGCTACATCAGGCTTGAACTACGCAGTCACTGCAGTTTGGATAGCTGTTTTGGGATTTATTGGCAATAAGGAAAAAAATCTTTAAATCAAGATCTTTTAGATTTGGAATGGAAATGTCACAGTAAATCTTATTGTTGCACAGCACAAAAAAATGGAATTTACTTTCTTTCTATTTGTTGTTGGGACGTAATCTCAAAACACACGAGTTCTCTGCTTGCCTCCGAGACAGTTACCTAATAATACAAAGCATCCCCTTAGAGTCTCAAAAACATAAGTAAAAGCTAAAATTTAAACACTCCTCTTTTATTCTGAAAATGTACATCAATAAAATAAAGCAGTTGGGTTTTACTGAACGAATAGAGGGAAGAGATGCAGAAACGGACTGTGCATAAGTAGGAAATAATTGTGTTTTGGGTTTTGATGCATTTCTGACCTGGGGGTAGGCAGTTTGTTAAAGACTATTATTATAGTTGTTCATATACAATACAGTGCAAAAGTCTTAGGCAAACATTAGGTTTGTTAGTTTAGTAAAGTTCCAAAGATCACACATATGTATTTCTCAGTCTTTGTATTAAGATGCAATCTGGATATCTGGGAAGTAAACACAGCATTAAAAACAAAAGTTTCAGAAAAAACAACTTCCATAAACCAAAGTGGTAGTATTTACCAGGTTTCATTCAACATGTGCTACTTGTTGTCATGGGGTCAGAGGTCACACTAAATACTGACTTTAACCTTTGAGCCCATTTAGCTCTTTTTTTGTGTGTCTTTTAAGGCTGTGCACATATGTTCTGTCTTTTCTTGTTGTAGCTGAAGAAAAGAGAATGACAAATACATATATATGCTCATTTCTATCTAAAAACAACAAACATAAAAGTGGTCTAAGACTTTTGCACAGTACTATATAGTAGCCAGTATGTACAACTGGTAAAAAAAAACAAACAAAAAAAATCCAACAAAAACTTGTGGTTTGATGTTTTATAGAGGAACAAAACATTCTCGAAGCAGTAATAGTTATGTAATAAAGTTCTGTGTGAAACTAGGTCAATTAAATTAACAAAGGAACATTAAAATGTTTCAGATGACTGGAATTTTTTTCAAATGAGTTAACTGAACAGTGCCAGTGTTGCATGTGCCTCTGCTGAAAAAGAGACTGACAGACGATTTTTGTGTATTTGACAATAGTTGTGTCTAAAAGCTTACTATTAAATGTAAGGCTCGTGTTTGTGGCAGGTCACTGTTTTATGATGTAAAACGATGACATGAACTGTTCAACCTTGTTTGTTTGCTCCTGGTGGATTCTGTTGGGTTTCTGTAAAATAGTCTGGTTTTGACCGGCTCTATATGTAAAGTGTCATGAAATAACTTCTGTTATGATTTGGCGCTATATAAATAAAATTTGATTTGATTTGAACCTACGTCATCTGTCTGTGAACAGAGAATTAGTGCCGACATTTAACTACAAGGGCAGCAACAGCGTTTATTGCAATGATAAACCCAAAAAGTCCTTATTGTTACACTGTTCCTTAAAGTCCTTTTGTCCTCAGAGTCTATATAATGATAAAAAAAAATAGTTGCATGCATGCTGTAAAGAGCCAACTGACACTTTCCATACTTTGCCTCTAGCTTACCCTTGTGCTGCGCACCTGAAACTGAAAAGACTCAACTTTGAAGGAGACACAAGCTTATGCAAATGGGGTTTCAGATTGTCCAAAGAGAAAAGAATTCACAGGGACAGGGACAGGATTTATGCAGCCTAGAACATGTTGTTCTGATGGCTGTTTTCCTCTGTGCTGGAATGGAATGAAAGTGGACAACGGAAAGAAAAGAACGATCAGCCCAGTATTCCGTGTTTTTATGAGGCTTCTTTTAGGACTGTGGGAGACTGAACTGCCTCTTCAGAAGATGCCAAAAGGGATCTTGTAAGTCAGTGAACTGGCTCTGGAACCTGCAGTGTAATTACTGGAAGAGTGTCCGAGGGGTGAGCCAGTGCTGACTCTACAACCTGAGTTTTCTTAATGTTTCAACATACTGACATTGTGAGTCCGTTAAGAACGTGTTCATAACTAGTAATGTGGCTGTTAAGAATCAGTAACAATTTATGATCACTATGATAGTTAGAGTAACCACTCTTTATGTTACCTGATGAAAAATGTTATTTTAACAACACCATAGTTTACATTTAACATTAAATTAACTTTTTATGTCATCGGCTGCCATGTATGTGTGAATAGCTGTCTTTCAAAGCAGACGCAGATCATGCTGCTTTAGGATTGTGCAAGTGTAATCTTGTCCTACAGTGAAAAGTTGGAACAAGTCAAGAAGTGGAAAAACTTCTTTTTCATTTGTGCTTAAATTTACCTGAAGATAAATATGTACTTTACGTTAGCTTAGTCAAACAAGCTATCTTTCCCACACAGGAATATACTGACATATCTACGTTCATGCCATTTAATATCTTATTACACCTAGAATAAGTACAAATAATAACCCAACAGATAATAAACTGCACTTTGGGTTTGACATAAGCATGCACATAGTCTCACACACACACACACACACACACCCGCACACACACACACACACACACACACACACACACACACACACACACGCACATGCACACACACAGATGAACACAATACTCACCTGCCCACTCTCCCATGGACGTGAAAAATGAATTTGGTAGTGGAAACCATATTTTTGGATAAAGTATCCTGATGAAAAGCAGTAGTTTTACAACGTAATGTACAACAACTGCAGCACCAACAGAAACAAAAAACAGCTCCAATAAATCCATATTGCTCATCCAGAACTTTGAGTCCGTTTAGTTCAGTGTTTGATTAAAAAGCAAAGAATGACAGAAAGAGGGAATGTGTGAGAGGACACTCCCATTTCAAGAGCACACACACACACGCACACACACACCACTTCTATTCCAACTACAACACACACAAGAAGCACACTGCTGTGTGCAGATACAATATGTTTAAGTTGTTAATATGCCAAGTTAAGAGTAAGAGATTTACAGCTGTTTTGAATTTGGACTCCCTTATGATTTCACAAACAGCAACTGGATCACAGGAAGAGACTTTGTCTTTTAACTCAGTTCTAATGAAATATTATATGTAGATCCTTGATGTTCTAGTCTGGCCAGGGTTGACATGCATAAAATGATAGCTGAATTAACATGATGAGTTTCAGGCAACTGGTGAAACTGATATTTTTAAAAAGATGGTGTTTCTTGGATATTTTTATCTTTTTTAGTGCTGCCACAAAAAGATTCTGCTTCACCAGCAACACTATTGTATATGAACGAAGACTCTCTCAGGATAACTTTGTTCTAAGTATCACCTTAATGAAACTCTCTTCTGTGTCTCTCTTTTGTGCACATACTTCTTCATGACATATCTGATTTATTACTCCTGCCATGCGATATCCAATAATGTGGAACGTGTAGATTTCACTTTCTGGCCAAATGCCAGTGGGATCCAGAGGAAACAAGATTAGTATCAGTTGGGGAAAAATGTTGTTTCACCACTTCTTTTTATATTTGTAGCTATATTATGTATTTATTACGTGTCTGTACATGCTGCTTATAGTCATTAAACAGTTGCGACATTCATATCTTTTACCTATCTACCTGTCCTCCAGGTCAACTGTCTGTTCATCATTTAAAGCTGTACATACACATATAGCACATACGCTATGATATGTTGTAAGTGTCCAAAATACACTG
The DNA here is from genome assembly GCA_037367295.1 of Apogon hyalosoma. Lineage (NCBI taxonomy): Eukaryota > Metazoa > Chordata > Actinopteri > Kurtiformes > Apogonidae > Apogon > Apogon hyalosoma. The sequence goes on from JAPQRP010000030.1 coordinate 35,002,444, forward strand.
TAGTTCTTTAATTTGTGACTTGTGTTTAATTCAGTGCTTCCTTAATGAGCAAATAATGACAGAGACATACTCCGTCAACAACACACACCACCTCTTTCCTAAATGCAGCACGCACACAAGAAACACATTGCTTTATTACCCCGCCCCCCTGAAGGGGAGGCAAGGGATATTGTTTTTGGTTCATTTTTTTGTTTGTTTGTTTGTCTGTCAGTCTGTTTGTTTGTCAGCAACTTTACGCAAAAACTACTGGACCAATTTCCATGAAATTTTCAGGAAAGGTGTGAGGT
>JAPQRP010000030.1:35002830-35062204 GCA_037367295.1 Apogon hyalosoma
AAATCAAGGTCACATGATTTTAAATGGTCGTAACTCCAAAAAGAGTGGTGATAAGTACTCAGTTACAATTGTTGACAAATAGGAAACTACATGTAGGCTCCAAAATGGCATCATGACCTTTGACCTTGAAAGGTCAAACCCATAGTCTCACATTATGAGAGGGAGATGTCCATTAAGAGCTAAAACATTTGTGAGGGGCAGGGTTTATTTTGCCTGGCACCACTTGTTCAGATATTACACCTTTAAGCTATCAAGATGGATGGATGGAAGCTATCAAGATGCAGAGTGAAACATGTCAATATCAGAGGTAGAGTCAGACATTGTAAACATTTGAGTGGAGACCCCCCCCCCAAAAAAAAAAAAAAAAATTTATGGCAGCTACATGACAGAATTAGGTTTAAAATTTTGAAAAAAATATCTTTTCTTGGTTGAAAAAAAAGACAATATTACAACAACCACTAATGAAGTTATCTAATTATTATTTTAATTACATTTATATTGAAATGTTAACACTGACATCATATTGAGGGGTAGTGCAGTGGATAGCACTTGTTCCTCACAGCAAGAAGGTCCTGGGTTCAGTTCCAACACCTTTCTGCATGTTCTTCCAGTGTCTGCATGGGCTCCCTCCAGGTACTCCAGCTTCCTCCCACCATCCAAAGACATGCACCGATAGGTTAATCTAAAGGTAGGTGTGAATGTGGGAGTGGTTGTTTGTCTCTGTATGTCAGCCCTGCGATGAACTGGTGACATGTCCCACCTTTGCCCATAAGTAGCTGGGATAAGCTCCAGTGATCCTAGTGAGGATAAAGCGGGTTCAGATAATGAATGAATCAAACTGACATTAAATATTATCACATTGTGATAAATCTTACAGTTTTGTAGAACTGAAAATAAAAGCACCAGGGAAATTACTTAGGCTTAATAGCTGTTATCTGCATTATCTGCATAACTTAAATTATTAAAATGTTCATTTTTGATTAAAAGAAAAGTTAGATTAACCTAGTATTGGGACAATAACATGTCAGCCCTGTGATGAACTAACAACTCATCCAGGGTATACTCCGCCTTCGCCCATAAGTAGCTGGGATAGGCTCCAGCGACCCCTGTGACCCTAGTGAGGATAAAGCCGGTTCAGAAAACGGATGGATGGATGGATGGATGGATGGATAATAATAATAATAATAATACTTTTTGCAGAAAAATCTCACAAAGTGCATGTACAACCTTAAATATTCACAAGTGTTTGTGAGCATAATTGCACACAGGATCTTGTAGCTTACTCCCTTGGTCAGTCTGCAGCCCTCTGTATCTTAAATCAATCAATAAATTGATGAAACGTATGTTCCTAGTAAGAGCAAAATAAACAAAGGTGATGGACTTCAGATAACTGTTTGGGAGTGAGTGAGAGAGAAACATCATCTACATGACAGGTTCAAGTAAATATTTACTAAAATTTTGCTTGGAAGAAAGGGCATAGACTCTGTAATACCAATTATTTCAAGACACAAGCAAACAAAAGAAATTCTATGTTTCACTACTTGACTTCACTACTTGGAATCTTGGCTGTATAGTAGCTACAGTATATGTCACAAGGTAACTTTTCTGTTAAATAATTATGTCCACAGTTATGACTTGGTAACAGCAAGTTCACTTGTCACAGCATATACGTAAGTTTAAATAACGCACCAATAGTAGGCAATGATGTGAAACATATTCACAATGAATAAAATATGCCATCCAAGTTTAAATGTAATTTCTTCAGGGCAGGAAAACCGGAAAAGTCTAGCGATTCAGCAATTTCAGATTAATTTTGTCCCACAGTGTAGAAATTTTTGAGTTAGATTACTACCATTAGAAGGCATTTAACAAAGGCTACATGAATGATTTAAAAAGAAAATAACAGAGAACTGGGGGGAAAATACTTAAAATGGCATAGTATAGCAATTAAAGGAAACCTGTGATGTGGAAAGTGCATAGAATTGCTACAATTGGAAAATAAACTCATCAATAAGTTAAATATCTAAATGCATCTATACATACCCATATAATTAAAGGGTCTGCCATCTATGCATAATTCATCTACACTGTTTAAAGTTTTATTGACATTAAAACAAGAATGTTTTAATATGTTTTTAATCTTTGAAATTTATTCAGATGAGTAGATTCTGATGTATCGGTCATTATCTTATTTGCTTGCCTTAGTAAAATGTTGATAAACTACAGATTGTGTTAACAGACTGAGATAAGAATTCAAAAACACATTTGCAGCTGTCAGAAGGAACTGAGGCTGCATTATAAATATATGTATAGAGGCACAGACGCAGCCTGCACTCATGCTTTGCTTACACAATCAGTGCACAATTCATTCATGACGAAGGAGTCCTGATGACGGCATCAACACGCGCCGGCTGTGTTGCTCGCGCCATTCCTACAAGCGTGTGTTTCCATCTCCCATTACATTACCATTGGCTGAGCTTTGTAGCCACTGTTACAAACATTGATTCACTTTTTCTTCCTTCATTCTTTTAGGTGAGTTCGGTTTCATATTTTTCACACGCAGAATTTGTTTAACTATCCGAGGCAAAACGTTGTTCATCAGCACTGACATTGTCGGCCCTTCCTTTCGTGTGAAATAAGTTTAGCATCGCTAGCTAGCCCAAAGTTAGCTTAGTTAGAGTATGCACGATGTGGAACTCCGATTCGCCCATTTCATTTTTGGGTAGGCGGTTGTTATTGTCAAATACATGACAGTCACTACATGTGAAGCGAATAGAAAGCGTCACACGGCAGACGTATAAAAGCGAATGGAACTGAAGTGCGAAGTTAAATGTTGTGATGATGTTGCTGCTCTTTGGCCCCATGTAGTTGTGCTGTTTTATTCTCTCAGTGCGTCATATACAAATAACCCGTGTTACACATGTTTACTAGCAGGTGGGATTGTGTCATGTTGTCCAAATACAATATCCATTTTCAAAACTATGATAAAACTGTCCACGTATAATGATGTTTAGATCAGACAGCTCTGGTAGCGAATGACCCAACTTTGGTCAAATCGACCTCCTTCTTGGATAATGGTACTGATTGCACAACTAGGCTGGTGTTATCTGCATTTGGATTATATTGGATGAAAAGTTATGCCACCGCTCGCTAACTTGTCTACCCAGGCAGCCTCTGACATTTAGCTAGCGTTACACAGCTAGCTAAATGTCTAGCATGTTTTGCATGGCCTCTACTGAGGTGGTCTGAATTATATTAGCACGGGTGTACCATGATCCTACAAAAATACAAAACTGCAATACTACATGTTAGCAAGCTACATGTTACACTGTCTACCTACCTGGTTTGCAAGTGGTTTTGTACGAGTTAAAGGGAGGCAGTCAGCAAGGTTTCATAGAGAGACTGTATGTAGACTACTAGCATGTATGTCTTTCACTGTGTGGTTGACAGGTTTACAGGTATTACACTCATGCTTTAGCTCATAGTTCAGTACCGTGCAACACAAAGCAGTCAGAATGTAAAGCAGTGTAAATATTATTGTCGTATCTGCAGGAGAAGGAGACCCAACAATAACATTTAGACAATGACTGCCTGAGTCTGCATCACACATGTAAATATGGGTGTGTCAGTGTAGTTGATATTCAGTTAACACTACTCTTACTGCCATTTGAGGTGATTTGAATCGCTTTTGTCATTGAATTACACAGCAAAATAACTGCAGAGCACCCTTATTTCCCATATATTGTTGTGGAGAGATGGCAAGATGCCATGCAGAGGCTTTGTGACAGTAGAGAAAGACTACTGACAGTTATCTAACACAACTTACCCTCTCTGTCTTCTGTCATGTCACACACCAATAAATGTTTATCATTAAAATAATCTACTGTGTCTCTGAGACACAGCACAAGTCCTGACAGATAGTTCACCATGGACATGCATTGAATTTTTTTTCCATGTACCAGGCTGCATTAACGCACTGTGCAGCTTTGGTAGAAAAAAAACTGAAGAGGCTTCTCCAAATCTCCATACCAAAACCCCTTTGAAAACCTCTGGAATGTGATCAAGCAGATAATGAATGGTCATAAGTCATCAAACAAAGCTGAGCTGCTTGCATTTTTGTAACAGGAGTTTCACAGAGCACTCAACCACTTTTCTAAAGACTGATATAGAGAATACTACTTAATATTATTTGATTAGTGTTATGTGTGGTTTAAAAAAAATTAATGAACTCCTCATCTGAAAACAAAGCAGTTTTTTGAACATTTGGCATTCTCTGCACACAAAAATTTTAATTTGGAACTTGAGAGATTATTAGCTATATTTTCTGTAGTTTCTAGAGTAACTCACCAAATATGTGTAAGTAGTAAAACCAGTGGCATCTTAATTATATTTAGAAATACAGAGAGTTGTGTGTGATATATGTATTATGTGATCATAGAAAATGACTATCATTTGTTCATGTTATGCACTCTCATTTATAGTGTGGTGTTGTAAATGAAACATGCCAATGTGTTTTGTAATTTGTGTGCTATGCTACCACATTGCATCAATTCAGGTAGAAAATTTACATGTGAGAAATTGAATGAGGCAGAGAACAAAAGAGCTCTGAAAATAAATCATTTGTAAGTTTCAGGTAAAAGAAGAAAGTGATCAAATGTGGAGAGGCAGTGTATTTGTTATACCATACAATTTCTAATCTCTTGGAAACAATTGCTGTATTTTGGTGTATACAGTCTCCGTGATATAAAATGACATATAGCCTATACAGTCATTGACATATTTGGTAACTATTCCTCTGTACACCACCACAGTGGACTTGAAATAAAAAATAAATAAATAAATAAAAGCAAGATGTGGGCTTTTAGTTTTAATTCAAGGGGTTGAACAAAAACATTGCATGAACTGCTGAGAATACAACCATTTTAAACAGAGTCCCTCCATTTTCAGAGGCAAAAAAAGTAATTGGACATTTGACTGTCAAGCAGCTTTATGTCCAGATGTGTCCTGTTCCCGGGTTAATCTTTGCCAGATGAAGTAGAGAAAAGATCTGGAGTTGATTCCAAATATTGAATTTGGAAGCCGTTCACTGTAATTCTCAATATGAGGTCCAAGGCAAGATATGGAGGCCCTGATTCAGCTGAAAAAACTGATTGCAGAATTATTTTGTCAGTGAAGGAAAATAACCCTTTTATAGCATCCAGCCAAATCAAGAACATGCTTGATGATGTAGGCGTATCACTCTTACAGTGTAAAATCAAGAGACGCTTTCATGAATGTAAATAGAGAGGGTTAAGGTACAAACCACTGCTAACACTCAAAAACAGGAACGGCAGATTAAAATTTGCCAGAAAACATCTGAATAATCCTGCCCTGTTGTGGAATAGGATCTGCTGGACAGATGAATCCAAGATTGATTTATAACAGAATGATGGTAAGAGAAAAGTCTGGAGAAGGAAAGGAACAGCTTGAGATCCAAAACAGGTCGTGTCATGTGTCCAAGATGGTAGAGCCAGGTTTAAGGCATGGGAATATGTGGCTGCCAGTGGAAGTGGGTCACTGGCATTTATTGATGATGTGACTACTGATAGAAGGAACAGAATGAATTCTCAAGTATACAGGGCTGTCCTCTCTGCCCAGATTCAGACAAATGCTGCAAAACTGGTAGGGCAGTGTTTCACATTGCAAATGGATAATGATATAAAACATGCTGCAAAAGCAACCCAAGAGCTTTTGAAAGTCAAGAAATAGAATGTTAGTGACTGAGTCGGTCACCTGATCTCAACCCAGTAGAGCAGCTTTTCAGTTACTGAAAACTAAAGTGAAGGCAGAAAGACCCACAAGTAGGCAGCGACTGAAGGAGGATTTAGTAAAGGACTGGAAAAGCATCACCAGGGAGGAAACTGTGTTTGGTGATGTCCTTGGCGTCCAGACTTCAGGCAGGCATTGACTGCAAAGGATTTTCTTCCAATTAGTAAAAACATTTTTAACGGTCTTACATGTCCAATCAAAATGTACTGACATAGTACAAAGGCTGTAAGTCCACTCTTCAGTCACATCTCAATTGCTTCATTTTAGTTCCATTGTGGTAGTGTACAGATGCATTGTCCAAATGTTTGTCGACCTGACTATAATATATAGATACTAATGCATGGTATTTGGCAGGTATATTGTGTCATCAAAAGGGATCTGCATAATTTTTGATGGTGCAGATGAAATAATGCTGTCTAATTTCCATGACAACAAGATTGGACTGAGGAAAAAGAGTATTGATTTAAACTATATGGGAAAAATAATCTTGTTATATCGCAATTTACCAGTAATTCCTATGTAAAACATGGCAAATCCACAAGTTAAGTGTTTACATTTTGAACAGAGTCATGTTTAGCCACAGTAGTAACTTAGCCATTACATTTACTCTACTTCAAAGTAGATTTTATAAATGTTTTGGGAGAACAATGTAATTGCATAATTAAACCCAAGGCATTCTTTAATGTTTAAACTGAGGATATGAGTGCTTTTTGGATTTCAGTGTTTTATTGTATGACAGTTACTAGGAGCAAGCATGCAGAATATTTGATTCTCATGAGATCAAGATTCAGATTTTCTGCAGTCTTGCAGATTTTTCATTTAAAATGGTTGGTTTGTGGTTGAGTTATCCTCAGCATTTGGAGATAAGCCCAACATTTCTGCTAAACCCAACACTTAACTGTAACTTCTGGTCAACGCTAACAGAAGACATGGCAAACAACATAATACATTTTCACCACCTTTTTTTCATTTACTGATGAGTAGCTATGTGTGCCCTGAATACACTTTTACACAAGGCAGAGATGAAATCACAAGTATTTTATGCAGTAAAACAACTATTTCAGCTGCTAGCATGCTTGAGTTTCTCAAAATGACAAGGGGTATGTGTTAAAACACAGTTTACACATTCATAATCTGAACTACTTCAGAAACGTACTTCCTCACTGTTGTATTAGTTTTAGCAGTAGATTGTCTGTGGTGTTTTGTTGGAAATAATCCCTACAGAGAGGCTCCCTTACAGCAAGTGTTGTATAATGACCAACATTGATATAACAAATACTATCCATTAATCTCACTAATAATAGACTGTTATTACTCTTGCTACACTCACACTTAATAACAGGAAAATATCATCCTAATAAATTTGTTGTTTTATTAATAATTTATAGGTTGTTTATTAAAAGAATTCATCTCAGTTATGTGACAGCAGCAGGGTCCATGCTCCTGAATGCCTTTGAGCACACAGAGCCACTGCACATCAATTGTGAATGCACTTCCAAGCACCACAGCACATGTATTTAGTTCTGGGCTGTAGATGGCAGCGTTACTCAATGAATCACCTGCATACTTGCATAAACTAATGAAAATTCAGTCCCACTACACTGCATTCAGACTATCATTGTTGTGGAACATAATTTCTTACTAATCAGTGCTAAGTTTTTACTTAGTAAATGCTTTGTATCTGGAATTAAGCACTTTTAATAGCTCCTGAGTACTATCTCTTAGCTTATTTGGATATAGTTTTGCAAGCTTCTCTTTTCATTTTATATATCTATTAAGTACAGTTCTATGCGAAAGTCTTAGGCAGGCTTTAGTTTTGTTGTTTTTGCAGGGTTGTAATGGACATGTGTCTTTATTTCTAACAAGAAATATGCAGGAAACACAAAAAAAAACAAAACTGAAATAAATGGCTTCTGGAGGTAAAGTAAGTATTTAGTGTAACCTCCATTTGGATTCAGTAAATCTTCAACTCTCTGGGGTCGACTCTCAGGATGTTTCCTTAAATCTTTTGTTATATTACACAGTTTCAGTCCCAGGATAAAAGACCATTTTTCATATGTTTCCTGAAATGCATGACCACACACATGCATTTTTCAGCCTTTATAATAATATACGCACACAGCTTTAAAAACAAAAATGCATTCCAGAAGAAATAACCTTGTCGAAGCTGTATTAGATCATCTGGCCAGAGAAAATTTTAAAAGACCATGAAAGACCTTGGGAAAATCTGAAGGTGTGTACTTCAACACAGAATTATGTAAGAAAACGTCGAGATGGTTGAGCAAAGAGAGTTGAAGATGCAGTCGTGTATGTTACCTGATTCTTTTGTTTGAAAAAATAAACATCAGCAGTCAGTATTTTCATTATTTATCTAGTTGCTGGGGAAATCCTCAGGAAATGTTGATAGGATTTGTGATCCCAATGTTGCTGTGGTCAGAAGGAATGTATTATTCCCTGTGAAAATCCCTTTTTTGAGGTCCTACATCCTATGACCCTTGAGGGTGAAAATCGCTTTTTGGACCTGTGAAGCTAAGGTGCTTGAATACTATGTGGGATGTAGAGCAGCTCTCTGAGTGGCAGATATGACTGCCAGTGTTTCTATCTGGTGTGCTTTTTCTTTATTTAGAGGGATTTGTTTCTGTTTCACCTTGGTTGACAGTGATTTTGGCGCTGCTTGATCTATAATAAAAATGGGGCTAAAAGGGATAAAGCCAGACAAAGCAGAAAAGAAGATTCCCTGTTGTGACATTTTTGTTGATGTAATTTGACTGCCTCATACTGTTGATGTTTTATTACACTGTTTTCCCTACAGAGAAAGTATTTTAAAAGGGTTTTAACTCAACCAGAACTTTTCACAATGGCAGCCTTGCAACTCATATCTTCCTTGTGTCTTCTTCCTTCTCCCTCCTCCTATCTCGTGTTCCCCTCCAGGTATATCCAGCTATGGATATGGACAGTGCCAGCTCAGTGGTGCTGCAGGCCTTAACCCAAGCTACCAGTCAGGACACAGCTGTGCTGAAGCCTGCGGAAGAGCAGCTTCGACAGTGGGAGACGCAGCCAGGCTTTTACTCTGTCCTTCTGGTGAGTGATGATATCAAATAATGAGAACAAATGCACTGGAACTGAAACTATTAAAAGTTAAATCAATTTAAATCTTTACAAACATGGCGTGTCTTACAGAGAATAGGGAATCATTTGCTTTATGCACATTTTTACTGCACGTCAGGTTTGATAGTTTAGACTTTTTAGAACAGTAAGAGAGGAAAGTGATAGGGGGATGGAATGTCTTATAAGGTAGCAGGTTTTGTGGATATAATGTATTTTGTTCATGTATAACAATGCATCCTGATGTTATCGCATCAGCAAAGCACTGTACTGTGGGAGTTGGGGAAAGTCGGATAAAGAGAAAAGGGCAGTTTAGGATTCGCACGTCTGTTGAATAATTTTGTTCAATACTTTTGACATTTCAAACACACTTTTTCTTTGTCCAAGACCAAGTGGGGTTGAAATGTTATTGTACTATAAATGAACTCATAGCTCATGATGTGCACAGTCATCCTCTGTGCTTCTCAGCAGATTGTTACCATCCAGCAACTAAATTCTGGTGTAGCTATACTATTTTCTTATGTTGATCCTTAAAGCACAGTCGGGCATTTTATGAAGGGCTTTTTTACTGTCTCATCCAAACTTAAATGTAATGATGGCTTTCTGTTTCATCTCTGTGCATTCACATGGGAAATTATTCAGCCTAGCTTAACACAAATACATTTTCCATTTGCCATGAAATCAGCTGTTTTCCCTGTATTTTATGTTTAATAAGACCACATCCTGCGTGTGTGACAGAGGCCCTTAAAAGGCTTCTGAAGGTGTCTGGACAAGAGGTCGCATTAACCAAAAATATTCCGTCCTTGACAGATTTTTTTTTTTAAGATGACTGAAAATTCTGAAGGCCATCCGTCATTTTGACAGGTTAAAATACTGAGGGTAATCTACCAAAGAAAGTTTCACACAGTGTGAACAGAACCTGGACCAGGATCACTGGTCTGTCTGTGTCTGAACAAGGCATCCAACAGGCCATAACAGCATCCTACCGGTGTAGAACCTACGGCACGACTACGCTGAATACAATACCGCAGAGCCCTGTACCTGGTCGGGTATCCAACGGGTAACCCACAAAAACATTTGGGGGCAGGTAAAGAAAAAAAAAAAAAAGAATTTTTGGGGTACGGGCACAGGTAAAGTTAAACGAAATGCGGGCGGGTAGAAGGCAAGGAAGTGAAAAAATAAAAGCAGATTCATAGATGAAACTATGGAGCTGTGGTTGATCCACAGCTGGTTTGTTTTATTTTGAAGTGAGCTTTACATTCGGCCACAGATGTCATTGAGCAGCATTGATGGCGTGTGTTTTAGCCAAAAATAAAGGCCTTAAAAGTGAGTTACTGTGTAGACTGTGTTTAATCACAGGTCCGGTTGCGGGTCTAATATATGTGGGTACGAGCGGGTTTGGAAAGTGGACTGTGCAGGACTATGTAACACCGGTACTTCTGTCACATGACTCCGTTAGTTCACCTGTAGTAGAACCCTTGTCCGGTTGATGATGAATCTGCATATTAATCACCCGTTGTCAACTCTTGTTTCAAAATTTAGTTGACTTTAGCTGAAATCATAGGCTACTTTGCTAGCGCAAAATGTCAAGCCAGCCGAGTCTCCTTAGTTATTTTACAAAGCCCAGTAAATGTGATGGCACTGATAAAGGTAGTAAAAAAAGAGGGACTGATACGGTGGAGGATGACAGTTATCGGCCAGCAGGAACTACAGATTACTGCATCATGAAGATGTTTTTGAACATTAAATACTACTAAATATGTCTGATTAAAAATTAAATTTGAAATGACTGATAATAGTGTGTTATGATGGAATTTTTACGACCCTGTCCGTCAAAATGATGGACAATAAAAATGTCTAGCGCAACCTCTGGTCTGGACTGGATTCGTAGAATATGTCCACAGTTAATTAGAGCTGCCCTTTTTTTACACATTCACATTTGCTATTTTGTCACACAGCATGAAAACAACAAAGAAAGGGAATAATATAAGTGGGTTGTCTCAAATAAAAGAATTGAAGCAATTCTCAGCTATTTAGAGAACAGGTCTCAAGTTGATGCTGTTGGACTGATTGCTCAATCACAGATCAGCATGGGCCCTCTTAGTTCACTTTCATACCTGGTGCTTTAACACCTGGTATGGTCTAGGGATGGATCAAAATAATCAAATGAATGATCAGTTTGTTAATGTGCCTATTGCAGCACTTGATAGCAGAGGCTATCAGTTGTATTGGGACAAGTCGTGGTCAGCCAAAACGACTTTAGTAATGCTCATTAACTTTGTAGATTAATACAGAAGAAGCACAAGCAATTTTTGGTTTCTTAGTAATCAGTAGACCAGGGGTCATCAACACGGTGCTCGTGGGCACCAGGTTGCCCGCACGGACCGTGTGAGTCGCCCGCAGGCCTGTTCTAAAAATAGAATTAGTCCAGGTGTCTCCAACACATTGCTCGCAATCTACTGGTGGCTCTCCAAGGGTCAGTAATATAATAATACAAAGCTTGATTCGTCATTTGGTTGAACAGGTCTAAATTTCCACCCAATCAAAATTACAAGTGTCCTGCCCCCCTCCCGAGATGAAACGGTCAACTATCTGTCAATCAAACTTTAGTGCTGATTTGCTGTCTGTTGTTGGAGAGGGGCGGGGCCCAGGGGGAGGGGATGAGCCAGATGCCAGGTAGGTAGTGGGTTTGGCCCCACAACAATGTCAGCTGAGTATAATTAGGGAGTTATCTTCACAAACAATGAGACACAGACTTTTGTTTGACAAATGTGAAAGACAAGTGTGTGTGTGTGTGTGATCTGTGGCACAAGCCTGGCCATCAGTAAAAGATGCAACGTGGAGTGGAATTTCACCACAGTTCACAGCAATTTCTCTGGAGATTTTCCAGTGGGATTCAGCCTCCGTAAAGAGAAGGTAAAAGAGCTGAAAACTAAACTCCAAAAACAACAGTCCATGTTCACTAAACTGGCCAAGGCCAGCGCTTCAACCAAGGCATCACTAAAGTGGTTTACATCCTGGACCAGCACAAACAGCCCTTCACTGATGGAGGTAGAATTAAAGAGGCTTTGACCGCAGTGGTGGAATCAGTATTCCGACCAGGACCAGAAATGGAAGATTTTGTCCACTGTTGCTGATGAGGACTCCTATTTTGGGGGCATTTCATTGTACGTCTTTTGCCCGGGGGCGGGGTTACATTCTATGTGTGAAGGCTAGGGGATAACCTGATTATGACACCACGCCAACAGAAGACCCCACATCAAATACATCAGTGACGCAGGACGTAACCCCACCCCCAGCGAAATGCTCCAAAAAGTAGGAGTCCCATTGCTGATGTGTGTGCTATCTGTGCATGCTCTCAGACAGCTGGAGTTGGACCTGAACAGGTGCCTCTGCGTTTTACTCCAGTGTGATGACTCTGTAGAAGTGATAGGCGGATGCTGGATTTATGTGCACAAAATTATTCTGTTTTTAACTGATATGTTTTGACAGCATATGTGAATTTAGAAATGGTCAAATCCTTCAGAAATACAGCGGCGCATGTTGGTGAAGTTTTATTGTGTGAGTGGCAATGCTCCTTTTCACAATTTCGAAGTATTAAAAATGCACATACAGGTGTGTATTATTTGTTTTTAATAACTCAATAAAAATATGCAGCATTGTTCCATTTCATAATTTTTGACATAGTATTAAAATATTTAGGAATACAGCCTGCAAATGCTAGTATTTTGTTTTTTTCTGCTTTTGATTTTGTTAATAAAAGTAAAATAATAGTTTCATAGTAACACTTTTTAAGCAGTGTAAATGTTAAAACAAACAAACAAAATAAATAAAAAATGAATAAATAAATAAAATAATAAATAAATAACACAATGTTACAAATATATCATACAAAATATGTGTATGTACGAAAATTAGCTATCTAAATAAATGTTGCTAAATTAAAGTAGCTCTCCGGCAACTTCATTATGTAAAAGTAACTCACAGAAGATAAAAGGTTGGTGACCCCTGCAGTAGACCTTTTCTGGAAGGCTGCAGACAGTTCATCACTGTCCGCTGTCAGCTGTGACTCCGTATTTAGACTATCCCTACTCCATGTGCTCACATCCACTGTCTTTGAATCCATCTGAATTCATTAAAGCAAGCAAGCAAGCAGAACTTTATTTATATAGCACATTTCATTCCAGATGGAAGAACAATGTGCTGCACAAAGTGTGAAATACGAATATCAGCATCTAGGAGTAAAATTGCAGGCAGCAACCAACTGAATACAATAACGATTCTCGGAAAGTCAAAGCCACCAACAGATCATTAGAGTGAATCAAGAATAAAACAATATTCAGTGTGTAATAAAGAATGACAGAAAGGAAATACAAGAGACACACACACACACACACACATATGTAACAATTACCGGTATAATGATAAACCGCGGTAAAATTCCCGACGGTTAGTTTTATCGTTTATATTTTCTGTGTGTGTGTGTGTGTGTGTGTGTGTGTGTATGTATATATATATATATATATATATATATATATTTATAAAACAAGCTAACAGTCTGAGACCATCATATGTCATGAATAATTTCATAAAACAAAAGAAAACTGCAGCAAACTTTGCAATGCTAAGCTAACGCTAAGCAGCTCCAACAGTAAGTATTAATTCTCTACCATTTACAAAGCGATTATTATGATTTTTGCCTCACCTTTGCTATTTTCTGATCATAAGTTGCTTTCATATGAATGAAGCTGCTGGTATCTGCTAGTCCATTGTTTTGTGTTAAAGTGGAATGATTCTGATTGGAAACAAATAGTCTAGAGTTTTACAGGTTAAATAGTTCACTCATAGTCCAATGATTGAATGTTACCCAGCAGCCACTTTACCATGATAAAATTCTTGATATTTTAACTGCATCATAAGGCAAAATAGTGGATGGTAATGAACTGTACCCCAATATTGGAGTAATTATCACCTATTTCCGAGTTAATAGGCTTTTTTTTTTTTTTACCTTCCCATCCCTAGTATGGCCTATTCTAAAGTGATGGCATCAATAAATTGAATACTCATTCCAGCTAAACATCAGTTGTACTCACACTGCCAATAAGAATGTTATGTGTCTGTGTGCATTTTGTAGTTAAATATTCAAGTTAATTTCTCCTAATGGTCTTTTATCTCCTTGGTATGACAGAGGGATATTTTAGATGTGTAAAAAAGCAAAAATAAACCTAAACCTTCCTTCACTTCTCTCTCACCCACTCTGGTCCTGGAAGAATGAGAGATTCCAATCTGTGTTATTACTGTGCTGCTATGTTTGAAGCCCCTGCCTTGGCAATGAATAGGCCAATGACTTTGAGAACACTGTGAAAACACGCAGCCAGAATTTCTAAGGTTATGGCGACATTTTACAGCTCAGAAATCTCACCACTGATAAGGAATAAAAGTACATTAGTGTGAACCACTTTTGGAATGACAAAGTCAATGTGCCCTGTATTTTAACAGGACCGCCCTCACAGGTCAGAGTCAGTTTTCTCAGACCTTTTCGTCTGGTTTGACTTGAGCTGCTGCCTGTCATAAAACTTACCCTGTTCTTAAATTGTCTGAGCTGTTGGAGTTAGCAGCAGCCACATTAGTTAAGTTTGTACATTTTCTCTTTCTCACAGAATATCTTCAATAACCACATGCTGGATGTGAACGTCAGGTGGCTGGCTGTGTTATACTTCAAAAATGGCATTGACAGATACTGGAGGAGAGTAGCACCTCAGTAAGTACCTGATTCTCTCTCACAGCTTTTCAATGCTTTTTTTTTTTTATTATTATTATTCTGCCAGTTGTACATTCTCACATTTCCATTTCAGGATTCCTGTGCTTTCCTTCTTCTTTCTTCATCTTGTTTTTATCGTCCTTGTGGTGTTTCTTTCACTCTTTGTCTCTATTCATCAGTCTTAATCTGTTTGCCGCTCCTTGAGGCATTATCATACTCAGATTTTTATCGCTCTTCACAGATTTGTATTTTCCTGTGACTGTATTCCTCATAGGCTTCATTTTTTTCCTATTTGCTTTACCAGTTTTACCATAGGTTACCTTTGCAGCTGTCTCCACCACTTTTTGAGGCTTTCTTCTTTCTATTTTTTTTTTTACCTACCACCTTGATTATTCATATCATTGTGCTCCGATTTTATACCCAGTTTAATCTTTTTTTGTCTCCTTTGTTGTTATATCGGCTTTGAAAAAGCCTACAGTCTGTCTTTCAGTGCCCAGTTGGCTGGCTTTTGTTGGGTTTGAATTGAACAGTTCTCTTAAATGCACAGGACAGAGGCTAGCTGCAGGTAATCAGTTCTGCCTCAGCACTCTGTGGACACTCTTTGACCACTTCAAAGTTGCTCTTCTTTTTTTCCCTTGTTAAAGTTTTTCCTCCCACCGGCTTTGTTTTGCTCTTGTCAGTCGTTCATTGGCCACAGTGCTGCGCAAGAGGTTTTGGTTCCTGAGCTATTTAAGTGATTACCTTTGGCCCACTGCTGTCAACTCAGGCATCAGTTACTGTGTGGAATGGCCAAATGCATGTGCAGGTACAATACATGTTGTAGAAGAGGCCATATTAAAGTGGTTTAATCCTCTAGTTGTGCAAAATCACAAGTGAATATACAAATATTGGTTTCACTATTGAGAGCTTTGCCAAATACAACTGAAAAAATACATTTTCCCACTGAGTAAAGATAAACAGCAAAGCCCCTTATTTTGTCTGATGGTGTAGAGACCAGGTACTAATTGAATAGGCCTCTTTCATGAGGAAAAAATAAAATGGTGATTGCATAATGAATTTGCACATCCTTGGTATTATGCACTCTGGCTCACTGGCATGACTTGCTGGGTGTAATGGAGTCATAATTAATGTTATTAGTTCCACCAGTCTCTTTCTCAGTTTGACAAGTGACAATGTGTGCTGTGAAAAAGATCATTTGCTCTTTCATATCATAGAAAATGCACCCCAATTAAGTTTTTATTATTGCTATCTAGGTTTTTAACCCCGAAACTTTTAATTTGCCTTTACTAATAAGAAGTAGGCTATTTGGAGCATTTTATGTTTTAGTGTTTTGCAAAATTGTACTCTTTCAGAGTTGATTTTATGTTTTTTTTTTTAACCACCAGTTAGCAGAAAACGATCCAGTGGTTCAATTTCAAGTCAAACTGAACCCACATCTCAAGAATTTCTGAAGAATCCCTCTGGTATGAAACATTGATTTAAATGTTTTTCAACTCTTCAAAAAAATCATTCACTCGTATCCGGTGCAGCCATTTTTAAAAGGCAAATTATAAAATCTGAACGCGCCTGCCTCCCGGACATTTCTGACTTAGGTGATTTGATTTCCAGTGAGACACTTACCCCAAATATACAGCCAGCAATTGCTTAAAAACAACATTACGAATGTAATTGGGTGGCCGAGTCAGATTCCAGTTCTCATTCTAACTGAGAATTTGTGGCTGTCCTTGAACAGGCTGTCCACTTGCAACCTCACAAAGCCTGAGCAGATCGTCTTGAAGCAAAGATAAATGGGGGGAAATGCAGCGTCCAGATGCCCAGAGCTGATAGTTTGCAATTGCTGCCAAATGTGTATCCAATAACTGACTGGAGACTTGGAGGGGGTAAATTCTTATGAGATCTAATGAATTAAAATCACCATCTAAACATTCTCTTCCTGAAAACTTTTGTAAAATATGCAACATCACAGTCACTGAATTATCACTAAAATGTAAGCGCCGTCTTGTGACTGTTAAGATTTTAGTACCAGCACATTATTCAGCTGCATTTTCTGTCTGTCAGTCGTAGAGTGTTGCATTGTTGTGGCTTTGTGTCTTTTGGAAAATGATATTTTTTGTTCTTTTCAGCTCAGACAGGTACACAGCTTGGGGAACTTAGAAATACAATTATTGAACCAGGCATCTTTGAAAATTACAGGTCACATACAGATATTGAATATAAATAGTGGATGAGTAATGGCTTGAAGCATTTTCTGTCTGCCAGCACACAAAGGGACTCAAAGGGTTGGTAATGTGACTGAATTTATTTTATGTACAGCTTATGCAGTTTATCCTTTTTTCCCCCCATCATACTGTTTTGTGTATATATATATACATTTATACGGGGTGTACTCCTTGACTTCTGACTGGTGTAAGACATCTGTTGGATAGCAGGTTCTTTAGCAAATGTGGTGGCACAGCTTGATGTTTAAATGTTTTTTTACTGTGTCAGGCATACAAATATGCCCACCCTTCATAGGCTTATAGGACACCACAAGATCCTGTGAGCTTGATCCAGAATACATGCATACATTTGCATAATTTTGAAAAAATGCTGACAAGCATGCTCAGTCCTGTCTGCCTGTTTTAAAATACTTGTCATTGAATAACTGAAGAACTCATAAAAGAAGTAAACTTATCTAAGGAGGTAAAATCAAATAGCATAGCTAGACTTACAAATTAAAGTGGAGCTATCTGAACTGAACAATGTATTTCTATGGAAATTGTACCGTGTTGGAAGCCCTTGTACTTATCAAAAGGATTTTTTAAAATGTCTTTTTGTCAAAAGATGGCACATGAGGAAAAAAAGGGGTGGCAAACTGAAGGCAGGTAGTTTTCTTTGGTTGTCGTCAGTTTTGTTGTTACACCTTAAATGTCGACAATAACATTTTGCATTTCTTTTATTTAAAACTATCCCTAGTCTCACACCAGATAGTTGAATGTATATGTAGCGGTCACTTAAATATGGTGTTACACTGTTTCTTTTGGTGTCAAACTCAGGAAAATGCCACTTCTATCATTATGTTTGTGCTTGCACTTATCAAATTCTCTTTGTTTTGGCTCATAGACATCAAATAAGGCTCAGGCACAGTTTGAATATGTCTTCTAACTTCTCATCCCACATTTCTTTAAAGCTTGTCTCTCCCGCCAGACACTCAAAGTATGTGTGCATAGTAAATCTTGTTTCGCTAATTCACACTGTCCCCCTGGTCTTCCACCCATATCTTCCCCTCTCTCTTCCCAAGGTTACAGTATGATTCAGTCCTCAGTCTTTCTCTCATCAAACACTCACCAACTCTGTGGCGCTTCAGCAGCAGTTGAAGTAGACAGTACAGAGTAAATTATTTTGACTGTTAGCGTGTTCTTTTGTTGGAAGCTCCAAGAATTAGTCGGGGTTCTTTTCGGTCTCATTTTTATTTTGACATGATTTTATCATGTCAAAATGACTGATGTTTTTTTTTTGTTTTTTTTTTTAACTGTTTCTCGTCTCTGTTGCACTTGTAATTTGTTTGTGAAAATTGTATGCTCGTGTTGCAGAATGCAGGATCTGAGTTGGTGGAGAGTAGGGGGGTTTAGCCAAAGCTTACTGATTTAATCAGGCAGCTGGCAGGTCCTGTACTATAGAGTGTTACACAGGGATTTAATTGATCCCATAACAACCTGGCAGATTCATGCCATATTCATATCTTCACCATATTAAAATTTGTGGTTTGTCTGTCTAGAATCTGAAATTAAATTATAAGGAGTCTCTTAGGATATGAGCAACATTCAACAATGCCAAGACAGCTGGCATACGGCGACTCAATACGGGATCATTTCTCTGTCATTAGCACTGTATGCATAAGGGGTTGGAGTTAGCAACTTTTTTCTATAAAAATGTGGCCATTCCTCCCTGTCTCTTTTCTACATCATCTCGGCTCTTCCTTTCAGCATTTCTCTTTGTTTGTGCATAAAACAAAGAGAGAAATGCAAAGTGTTTGTGCAAATTATTATTATTATTATCATTATTATTATTATTTGATAATTGTCAGCTGACTTCTAGATTATTTTTTACTTTACTGTTATCATCAAATTCTTCTTGTAGGGTTGGGCAAAATGCAAAAAAAAAGATTTATATTTTTAGTTATCACAAAGATGCTGGAAGTTTTCATTAGTTAAACTTGGAATACCAGGGTTTTTGTGGCTCCTTAAAGTCTTAAGTTTGATTGTCCTAAAAGGCCTCAGCAACCCAAAAATGTATAATTAATGCTTAAATCTGGTATTGGAAGTTCATCAAAATTCCTGACACAAATGATTGTGCTATATTTGCTTTGGAAATCTTTGCAAAGAATGTGTCATTTGTCAAGCATTTTAGCATAACAGGGAATAAGTGGAGCTACCAACAATCATTCATGGGTGGAAGGGTTCAGGTATGAGCTTCAACAGCTTGAACGTCAGTAGCAGAAATATTAATCCTGGAGAAATGGAAATGTATCATTAGCTGGAGTACCACATTGTCAAGACTATTTTGAGGAAATAACTGAATGTTATGGAATCAGAGGCTTAAATATGTTTAAAGATTCATTGGAAAATGTCTTAAAGTCAGAAATTTGGCTTCCTCAAACCTACAGATACTCTAAATATTAACATGACTCTATATTGACATGTTCTGTGTGAATGACAGATATAGGCCTGTTTATTTAAACATAGGGAAAAACTATAAGGTCGACACGAATGCACCATGAAATCTTTGTTGGCAGCTACACTTTGACACAAACTCCAACATCAACAGCAGGATGGAAGTCGTGGCCCTGTACAAGCCACCAAAATATGTTTTTATTATGAGGTATATGATATGATACCAGGAATTCAGTCCAACCAAGTTATTCACCCATTTCTTTTACAATTTTGAGAAACTTTTTCTTTATTACTAGGAGAGGTGTAGTGCCCCAGGTTAATGGTTAAAATTCAGTTCAATTTGACCAATTTTAGAAAATTTGTCCAACCACTTTCTTGAGGGCTATTGACCCAACTCAGCAAACTTCAACCAGATTGAAAGATAAGACTTGGGAAGAATAATGTTTGTTTTGGTTTGACTGAACTAGCTCAAAAGGACAGTATTTTAGTTTAATCTAGTTTACAATTATCTTTAATTGAAAATTCTGAATCAGTCCCTGACTAGGCAGGGTATCAGTGAGCAGGAGGGGCAAACTGTGCAGCCGGGAGGGGGTATTGGTAAGCTTTGCTTTCTTTTTCTTTTGTTTAGCGTAGTTTTTCACTACTTTTATGACTATTTTATCACTAACATTTACCCCCTAGTTTGGTGAATAACCTTGATATTTACCTGATGGATGAAAAATTTACCTGCATTTGTCATTTGGTGTCACAAACAATGCAATAGCTCTAACTGCAGACTGACTGGCTGGATCTCGTATTTATTTCTGCTATGTGATAATCTGATCGATTCATATGGAGTAAAAATTCTCTTAAATTGTCATCTGCATAAATTTTGTCCCAATCCTGTTTTGAGATGGTTTTTATCACCAAGCCCTTCCGTTTTGTCTCTTTACCTCACTCTGCCTTGACCTTCTCACTAATTGAATGTCTTTGTGATTGGTTTGTTTACAGTGCTTTGTCAGAAGAGGAGAAGACATCATTGCGTGCTGGTCTAATCACAAACTTCAATGAGCCTGTTAATCAGGTTAGTGACTGTGAATCAGATGCTCCAGCAGTGAATAAACTTCAAAGTTTTCTGTGCTGTTGTAGCGAGTAGTGTCGTAAGCTAGCAAAATCAAAGCTCAGTGACTCTTAAATGGTTTAGACTTGAACCATAGAAACATTTCTTTTTGCACATAAAAGCTCTCAATTATGATTTCCTCTAAAGTACTTATTTAACCATTACATTAATCCTTGTATTATGATTAAAATGTCTTCGAAGTGGGTTATTCATCAGTATTAAAGTATCTGAAGGCACTACTGTCAAAGTTGCATCAGTGTGGTTTGACACCATAGTTGTATGTTTAAACTGATCCGAACGTGTGCACAAATATACGGAACTTTGGTCACCTTTCATATACCTTTTTTAATATCCAGCTAAGTTGGAAAAACTCACAAGCTGAAAGACCTTTTCTTCTGGATATTTTGGTTCCCGAATGGATCTTGGTAAATCTACTCCTTGTGTTTTGAGGGCATGCTGATGCAGGGGGAGATGCGATGCTCAACTAAATGATCCCGTCTGTGTTGATTTAGATCAGAGCATCTGCTCTGTCCAAACAGTCAGAGACCAAAGAGGTTTAGCACAAGATAAACACTGCCATGTCCATAGAAAAAACATAGTGATAGTAACAAATGTATTGAAGGCTACGAAATACACTTGTAGGATAAATGATTTTTGTGGTGCCCAACAGTGGCATATGCAGCTGTAGATGAACTGAGACATAAAATTATGTGCATCACTGTGATCTTTTTTGTAATGATGTGAGGTTTCAGATGCTGTCCTGTTCTTCCACTCACATTGCCTGGGGCTGATTTTAAATTGAAAAGAATGATAGAACTGGACAGATTCACCCTCTACTCCTCTACAAAAGACCACATTTTACATTTGTGCTCGGTGAAGGTTTTTACAGGATAATATGATGTGCAATATACCAGCTTACTCAGTCCAGGTTGGGGATGTTCTTCACAGTGAAGAGATTCTTATCAGACTGAAAAACGTAGAGTAGGGTGGATGATTCGCCTGAACGTTTAATATTTACTTATTTTAATTAATAAAAGTAATGTGACACCTTGTTTTGTGAGCAGTGAAGTTTCATTTCTTCCTAAAATTCAATAAAGAAAACATTAGGAACATACAATATTAAAGCATATTACAGGCTTTAATTATGTACATGGTCCCTTTAGTTGTGAAGTTTTGTTTGTTTTCCACATTTTCTGTTTCTCCCCTAGGAATCTGTCAATGAACAAATAATTCAGGAATCAAGTGGCGTGTAATGCATTTTGTCTGGAAGGACATAGAAGGTAGCCCTGAGTGGTGGCAGTCTATTCAGATTTCTACAGCTTGTATTTCCCCGAGGGATAACCATCTAGCACCAGGACTGATAGGGTCCATATGGCAAGGCATGAATGCCATTTAAATACCATGTGTTGGTAGTCACAGCCCTGTGAAATCATAGCTCCAGAGGGAGTTAGTGTGGGCTGACCCACTGTTGTTGTGGGCAGTTTACATTCAGAAGTACCACATTAAACAGCTTTTGTTACATCGCCAACCTCTCTCAGAAAATGTAATGACTTATTGATGCTTTAAAATTAAATATGTTTGAACACTAATTTGTTTATTACTCAATTAATGAGATTGCTAAAGGTGTAAAGCAGGTATATTGATGCGTTTATCACAGCATGCATTTCATAGGCATAACAATAAATTCTCATTTTATTGCTTTTCATTTGCTTATTGTACTAAACGGTAATGCAGTCAGAGGTACTGCAGTCGTTATTGCTCTGATCATAGTTGCAATATAAATTAAAAAAAAAAAAAGTAACATTAATGAAGTAATGCATTTTGGAAATGAACCTGAAACTTCTGTGAGATACTGAAAGTACGCTGTATAAGATTATACGCAGTGCATTTTTTCAGCTATTTTCCAGTGTATATCAGTATGGCTAAATACTTTGTGTTTAGTACGTGAATGAAGATGAACCAAATTGAATCTAAAGACTGTATCCAGAGAGAATCACTGTTGTAAAACCAAATTCAGTATTTGTACTAAGTCAAGAATTTAGGTTGTAAAGGTGATAAATGTTCTATTCAAACAATAACAGAGGGCTGTTATTCATCATAAAATACCCCCAACAGCTGAGATGTAATGCGCCTTTTTCAGTTTGGACATTTTACATCTCATTGTGTCTTCCTGTTAAGGGGAGAAATATAAAGACATAAATTATTATCACTGAGCTTATACACATTGTGTTGTATTAAATATTATGGTAAATTGCCTTTTTGCAGTTCTGTAAAAGTCACGTGGGGATCAAGATAATGTTGTACCTTTAACATAGTTTACAATGTAATACACCTGTCCAACCTGCTAGCTTTGAGGGGCTGCTAATCTGTTTAATTTTTCTGAAAATGTATTACACTGTGAACTGATTAACAAAGTTCTAGACATAATAGATTTACCATCAAGTTTTATTTGGCACAGCTGCCTTCTGCTGAGCCTCTGGTCAGGTTTTTTTCTCTGTTTTTCCAACAGATAGCGACCCAGATCGCAGTACTGATAGCCAAGGTAGCCCGTCTGGACTGCCCCAGGCAATGGCCCGAGCTCATCCCCATTCTGCTGGAGTCTGTGAAGGGTCAGGATGGCCTGCAGCAGCACAGAGCACTGCTAACCTTCTATCATGTCACCAAAACTCTAGCGTCCAAGCGTCTGGCGCAGGACAGACGGCTTTTCCAGGATGTAAGTCCATACTTTGAACAGTTTTTCATTGGTCTCCGCTAAGCTTTTAAAGCCTTATTGATCTTTTATTTTGCTCTTTATTTGAGACCCATGTCCTATGTTCTCTGTTTTTGTTTTGTTTTTACATCTTGAATGTACTGAAATACAAGGTGACTTCAGGTCACCAGGGCAAACAAAAAAATAAGGCTTGGACTCTGTTTAACTTTGTTGTTTTTTTCTAAATATAGTTTTTATATGTATTTTTTTTATGTGATTTTATGATTCTGCATGTTTGAATTTTGCATTGTTTTTCTGCAGAGCTTTTCAGATGAACAATAATAATATGTATTTTCTCAAGAGTTTGAGCTTTCAGTCCCATATTTTGCCTGTAGGAGATGCTGTTTAGCCACTGTAGGAGACATGTCAAATGTGAGATTTATGCCAAATGCTCAGCGCATGTGTACATGCATGTCTGTTTTCATGTATAACTCCACTGTGATTGACATGTTTGGGAATAGATTTGTCTGGATGCCGGCTGTTTGTGTTCAGAGAGATTCGGTTGAGAGGGAATGTTGTTCGCGAGAATTTGATGTTTCTTTCAAACCAACAGCATATCAGGCAAAAAAAAACAAAACAAAAAACTGCCATCCTCATGGTTTAAACCACATAAGACTTCATCAGAAAGGCAGTTGTTAAGGGAAGGGATGATCAAACAGAGCTGCAGTGTAAAGACAGAATACAACAGAGGAAAAAAGAGGCCAACACAGACAGACCAATGGACATCAGAGACACTGACTGAGACCAAATAGCTGGATGTCGTGCAGAGGTTTCCTCTATGCCAAAATACGTGCCCTTAGGCAATACGAGGAACAAAGACCGTCTAAGCCCCATTAAACAGTGCAGTTTTTAAAATATGCACTGATGACTTTGACACTTTATGGACCGTGCAATGGTCTTTCTCCCCTCACGTTGTATAGTTGGTTTGGTGGCCGATGTGTGTCAGAACCAGCTCACAATGGGAAGAGGTGACAAGACAAGGGCACTGCAGCACACAGCATTTTTTGATGTGAAGCATAACTGTAAGGTTGATCTTTGAAACCTAAATATCTTCCAAGTCTGCGTCATTGTTTTCCTTCTATACACATATAGTTAGACTTATTACTACTGCCTCTGTCTTTAGGGGGGAATGGTCTGACCACTACCCCACATCTCACGCCTCGCTGTTCAACAGTAGTGAGAAATATTACAACTCATTATGGCCCAAGGACCCCCACTTGCATTCATGACTAACACTGGACAGCTGAGTGTTTTTTAATTTTTAAGTGTAGTCTTTTACCTGTGTGTTTACATACATAATGTGTACATAAGTACTATTATATCTGCGTGGGGTTTGAAGCTCTTCTTCTCACTCACTCAGGTTGAATGCGTGCACTTCTCTCTTGTCCAAACTGAAATAGGTTTGTAGAGCATTTGTGATTACATCGTAGGAAATTATGTACCAACTGTAGTGCCTTCACTTTCTGTTATTTTTACTCTTCACTTGTTGAGGATAGGGCTGTGAGCCTACTCCTTCAACAAGCACAAAGCTGAATCGATCATGAGTGGAAGGTGAAGAGGCAGAATGGTGGGGTTTGTGGCAGGAGGAAGAATAACAGATCAGGTGTGGAAAAATTTAGGAGGATCTAACAGGCAGAAATTAAATGTGATTTTTGACAATTAGATTGTCATTACTTTGTAATCATGCTGAATATGAATCATATTTTAGTTTCTTTGGAATGAGTCATTTATGTCTAGAGTCCACCATGTTGTGCAGTAACGTATACATTTGTTTACAAACAGAGCCAATAAGTAACTCTGGCATTTTCAGAAATTTGTTGCGACGTGCATTGTGGGAAGCAGAGCTCCATGCAGCTGCATTGTGGCCGCAGTGGCAAGAAACACGTAAGCAGCTTTATTGCCTCTTGCTACTGCAGCTGCGTGGAGCTCTGCTTCGCACAATGCACGTTGCGACAAATTTCCGTAAACGCCCAAGTGACCTACTGGCTCTTATTGTAAATAAATGGATTGTTTATGGTGGAGTACATTTTGAAATTGTTCACCTTGATGGAAGAGGTTCAGATGCATAATCACGGAAAGACTTACGGATTTGTGATACTTAGGCTATGACTCTGGTTTTACAGATTTGAAGAAAAATTGGTGACGAAAGTCATTTGCAGCTTTAAACTGCAGAAATATCCTCAGCAACTCTGAGCAGATCAGGGAGAGAGACCATTATAATAACATCTCCTCAGCTGTGTAGCTTTTCCATTCACATATTTTCACAGTCTGATACTTCCAACAGGTTTACAAAAACTGCGGCTTTTTTGACTTCTAAAATTATCTTTGAAATTGGCAACCATATGTGTAAATGATGCATAATTCAATAGAGGCAAAAAAGATAAAATTTTTACTTGTCATTGACTGCAATGCAGTTTTTGTCAGAAGTTTGGTTCCATGGGTCACAGTTGGAATGGGTGGGGCTTGGCACTTGATTCACTTATGTTTGGCCAAAAGCATCAGCGAGTAGAATTTCTGTAAATAGAGTCAAGGGGAGGTGTGCGAGTCTTGCTGCCTGGCAGGATATGTGAACAACAGTGCTGCGGCGTGGTGACGTAGTGGTTAGCACTTTTACCTCACAGCAAGAAGTTTCTGGGCATACTCTCAGGCGGACTTTGTGTCAAGCTTACACGTTCTTGCTGTGATGCATGGGTTTTCTGCGAGTCCTCTGGTTTCCCTCACCATTAAAAAAAAATTGTATGTACAGGTTAATTCTCCTGTTAGTGCATCTGACCATAGTACTGATAAAGATCTTGAGTTAGTCCCTGAGTGCCTTCAATGGCAGCGCACTGCCTTTACTGTGCTCTGATTGGTTAGCCTGGCTGGCCATCCAGTTTTCTCAGTGTATTCAATATTGAGAAAACAGTCTGGGATTGGGCCAGTCGCTGTGAAATATGCACAATGTATTTTATACTGGACCAATCACAAGTCTGGGGGGTGGGTGTTTTGCAATGCATCATACGCACCGACTTATTTTTGTCACGAGTCAAAGTCAGTTTCAAGTCCGCAAATCTCTTTACAACTGTTGTCGGGTGTTTACTTGATTCAAAAATAAGGACTGAATTACAGATTACACCATGTATTCTTAAATTTCTCTGACAAAAGTGCTGCATCTGTCTTATCTGTGATTGGTTTACTCACGCCTGTTAGTCCCGCCTTCATATTTGGATTCAGGTCCCATGATTTCAGAAGAATTTCTAATTTAAAAAGGACCAATGACTGGCCAGGCTACTGATGGGTTAGCTTTCTCCATCAATATCAGACAGACTCATGGTAGATTTTCAATTGGAAAAGTGGGGGGACAAATGCAAATTACAGATGGGTATGTTTTTTTGTGTGGTTTTTTTTTTTTTATATCAGTAAACCAGCACCAAAAATAGATATGACTTGAGAAAATCTTCGTATTGTTATATAGGCCATGCCTCGATGGTAGTGTTTCATACTGCAATTGTGCAAATGAAAATTATTTTATTTTATAAAAGACTCAGTCTTACGGTGCAGCTGTGAATGAAATTGCTCGTAGCAGTACCATGAAAGATGAGATGGCATGTGAAAACAGATAGCACTCAAAGTTATGCATTTCGATTAGATCAAATACTCCTGTGTCAAGACGGATCCCAGCAGGCTTTTGAATGTTTAAGTCAGCTACTATCATTGATCTAGTAAACAACAACATACATTCAATGTTTCACATAATGTAGGTAGGTCATATTTAATCTCCATTGTATACACACACTGTAAAGTACAAACACCTACATTTTTAGCACTAACGCATAACTTTAAAACCACACTGAGTGAGCAAGAGGATATATTTTTGCTCTAACCAGAATAACAGGTAAATATACAGAACAACACAAACACACTGTCAGAGAGAGAGAAGTTTCCCATTTTTTAGGTTATATTTTTATATTTTTGTAGGTGTATAGTGTATGGCTTATTTGACTTAACCACTTTGGAAAACATAAGTGGGATTTTGCAGATGTGTTTACAATGATGCTGTTGAATAAGTGGCATTAGATGTGACTGCTGACCACAATGGTGATTCATGTAGTGTTTGTTTCTTTGTGACTCCCAAGCTTGCTATAAGTTCAGAGAGGAATGAGTGCGACGATTAACAGCATCTGGCTTTGTGTCATTGAATAGTAATAAGGGGAAATATCTCACAGGATGGTCTTTCATAAACAAATTGTAAAACAAAATGAACTCTATTTTCCTTGGATGGCTTTGAGTTCTCCCTACTGGAATAGAGAATCAGCTTGCAGACGGAGGAAATTATTTAGTCTTACTGAAATTTGCTTTGCTCTTGTCTCTGTCTGCATTCGTGAAAAGGAGCAGATGTGAATACACATGGATATGTGCTGTTGAGCTTTTCAGGACAGATATTTGCAAGTGCACCAAATGACTGGGAAAAATAATTGATTTTTAGAGGCATCAGAGTTTCGTTTTGAATTATTCGCCAACAATCCACAAAACTCTTTAATTGAATTCCGATGGTTCCATGATCACTGGTGGGTGGCTAAAGACCCAACTGCTCATCTCTGAACTGTGGTGCAAGTTATTAAGGAGCACTAATTAGCATTGTATTGGTCATCCTGATGCCATTGTGTGATGCAGTGATATAATTCTCTTCAAGGGGACTCTGGCACTTTGTACTAATCACTAGCTTTAAGAAGTGGTAAACTGTGCCTTCAGTTTTTCTCGCACATTCACAATTTCCACCTGGGGTCACAATACTGAACACTTTATTTCAAACTGAGCTCACCAAGTCTAATTTGCTTATGTGAAAAGCATCACTTGATAACCAAAAGTCACCTTGTGGAATGCATTTCCTTCAACATTACGTGAAACATTTGTAAAGCAGATTTCCTTATTAATATTTTAAATTTGTTAGTGTAGTCGTTTTTTCCTCGCTTTTGTACTTTGCGTGCTACTATCATTTACCGCAGATAATGTGAAAAGGCCTTCAAATGCCTCCTGCTGTTCTATGTGCTCTTGCACATAAGAGTCCTTCACAACAGGGACGCTTGGGTTTCAACGTTGCTGCTGCTTTAGGAACTCCAGGGGGCTGGCCTTTAATTTTTTTGCTGTGTGGTTTTTTTTTGTTTTTTTTAAATGCAATAAATATATTGTGTAATTTTACTTCTGTAGCGCATGGGCTGTCTGTTCTATGGCTCTCATGTTCGAAGAACTTTTAAATGTGATTGTGGTACTACTGTTTTCTCATTATCTTCACTCAGTACCCTTTTGATCTTGCATCTTGTACAAGGTTTTCTGATTGTAATAGTATTCAAATTAATACTGCGCAGATTATTTGATTTATTTGCTCGAGGGAAAGGATTGTTAAAATTTAAATGAGATGCATTAGGGAGGCGCTGCTAAATCGGAAATTAAACTTTAATTAAACCACATGATTATCCAGATTTAGGCTTAAATCTGTGTAAACTCATACATTTTATTATTAAGTGTTTAATGTGAAAAGATGTACATTCAACATATAAATTTGAAAGTTTGTAATCAGACATAATGAACATTTTTTCCGTTTGTGGAGTGAATTAATGTATGCAAACGATACAAAGGTCCAACACAATGCAGACAGTGGACAGATTATATTACTTTAAACACCAAAATAAGTCTAAATGTTTGCAGAAGGTTTAATACTGACCACCAGGCTGGGCTGGTGTTTATAGGCATTTATAGAACCCACTGCTGAATCTGTAAAGCACACACATGATGACACATCACTAGATTACCTGAGAATGGAGCAACATAAGTGAGGATTCAGATAAAGGAAGACTCTGAGATTTTCTGAAATTTGATTTATCACCTCTAGGGTCTGTGCTTTGGATTAGTCTGGGATCTGAGGAGTGGGAAGTGGCAGGCTCTAGAGAAATCTCTCCAAAGAAGAAACTTGCCAGACTTGCAGTTTTGTATAAAGGGTCTATCAAAGCCTATGCTGCGCTGTGCTCAAAAGAAGGGCTTTCTCTTTCAGCATGCATAGATCACCCTCCCAACCTCTGTTGTTCACATTTTCTTTTACATAGAAGCAACAAGGCACAGTCCTCCTGTGACTGAGTTGTTCATTTCCTTTATTTGAGTTGTGTATTCATTGAAACTGCACAGACAAATGCCCATTTGCATGTTTACCTAATAAGAGAAGATGATGTTATTTGTTTGTTTTTTTCCCCTGTTTTTATGAAAACACCAAGCGAAAATGATGCAAAGCTCATTCCTGCACCATAGCAGATTTATTACATTTTCAGAGCTACCGGGCCAGACTCTACACTATGCAGCTGATGGGACCCAAAGTACTTTTGTTTACCATTGATGATCGTATTTTGCCACTACAGGAGAATACTTTTGTGGAAAAATGTAATTGGTTTGGGTCCAAATAATGTTACGGCAGGGAATGTAATAGGAAGCTCATTTAGAGCTAAATTAGACCTGTGACTCAGAGGACCCTCTTTGCTCCCTGTGTGTTTGTCGTGCAATCTGTGTGTTTGCAGAGGCATCGGTATGACACAATTTGACTCTCAGATGTCATACTCTCAGATTCGTTTCATGCCTTCACCAGAACGCCTTGTTGAAGATGCTCACCATTGCAGAATAATCTTTGTGTGTTACTGACTGTGTTTTTTGTGTGTGTTTTGGCAGCTGGCGTCAGGCATTTACAGCTTTGCATGCTCCCTTTGGAGCCACCACACTGACTGCTTCCTCCAGCAGATCTGTGCCAGAGATGAAGCAGCAGCACTCAGCTCACTGGAGAGGACACTGCTCTCCCTTAAAGGTAGTAAAACAAGTACACAAACATATAGCGGCACTATGATCAGTTACTATGAAATGAAGTGAACAGACTCCGGAATGTGATTCAACCTCCTGTAACAGTTATGTGGTGAAGTTTGCTTTATAAGTTAATCGCAGTTAACCCTTCTAAGAATGCCATTATAACGATCCGCCTTGGGTGTCTTCATGTTTTCTTTACAATAAAAGTGTCAGAAAATGTGTTTTTTGTCATTTCTTTTGCACCTTTGTTTTCAGGAAGAACTTAACTTTCAATATCTGCCCATTAACCATCATTATCATAAATAATAAATGCTTAAAACAATGTGTTTTAGTAAAAAAGAAAAAACAGACTTGAATTTTTTTTTAGCATATTTATTATCAGAAACAACTGTAAATGTCCTAACAAAACTATTTGAGCTTGCAGAAATAAACATTCAACTATTTTACATCTGCTCAAACATGCTTTGTGGTCTTGAATATGCAATATCCATATTATGGCTTCATATTTTTTGTTATTTCCATATCTGTATTTTTGCCTATATGGAAGTCTCTGAAACAGTTCCTTTCAACTTGTAATAGTTTCCCACATTGTTGCCGTAAAGTGTTATATATTGTCGTAAAGCTGAGGATCTTAGCTTTCTGATGGCATTTGAATTTTGTGGATAGCACATGAATGCTGTAAAGTGAAAAATGCAATGTCGGAGACATTGCCATAGTTAAAGGGTTAACTTCTTTTGTGTTTTCCTTTTTTTTTTAGTGCTTCGCAAGTTGACAGTCCACGGATTTCAGGAGCCACAACAGAATATGGAAGTAATGGTGAGTTTATGCAAAATCACACCACATGAGTTAAAAGTGACGTTAATTGTAGCTTCCATAATACCGCTCATATATTTTGCAAAAGCTGATATTTTCCTGTTGGTGTTTTGAGTTGAAAATGACTCTAGTCATAGTGTGCAAAATATGGATGGCCGTGATGATTGAAAGTGCCTTAAGCCTTGTCTCGGTTCAAAGAGTCAGGAGTTTTGTGTGAGCTCTTCTTCCACTCCCAAGGGGAAAAAAGTCCAAATCCATGAAACTGTTTATTCAGTTAGTCCAAATCTCTCCAGTTAAAAAAAAAAAAAATCTTAAATATGTGTGTCTGGGTTAGGTTTTATTTCATCATTGGCTCAGAGTTAATAGAATCATTTGCATAAAGTGTCACAGTTAATTTATTTGAACTATTTTCTATATTTGCCAATCAGTATTTAGTAAAAGAAATGGAGCAGCTGTATATTGTGTATATGTTTTATATGTATAGCCTTTGAAAATGTGAAATGTGGAGCATTATTTCAAGGATTTTTTTTTCACTTACATTTCATGAATTTCCTTTAATTTTACAATTCTGAAATTGATTTCTTTATCCAATATTGATATCATCCCATGTCAGTTACTACATTAGAGCTCTTCTTAATAGAGGCAGCGTGAATAGGCAGTACCGTGTTCGTCCAGCAGAGGGTTCTTTCTTTTAGTACACCTTAATCACTCCCTGTCAGTGTTTTCCTGAGAGTTGTTTTAAATCCTGAGTTATTTCATTGACGGTTCAATACTGTGAAATACAGGCAATAACAAACATAACATGTTGAAGCAGCTGCAGATAACGGCATACAAAAATCTAGTAATGTGTGTGTGTATGTGTGTGTGTGTGTGTCTGTCTATGATTTGCTGCTACTGAAACAGGGCCTTCAAGGACACACCCCCTCGAGATGCTGCAGGTCAGGCTTATTAGACAGCTAATCTATGAGCGCTACAAACTGGGCGACTTGGTTTTATTTACGGCGATAAACATCCCACCGTATGGGAGGTGGGGCAGAACATTTGCCAATAAACAATCAGTGACGTCTTGGAAATTATTGTGGAAACACTTTTTTGAACCTTATGTTAAGTGTGTGAAAATTGCAGTGCTACTGTAATTTTGAGGCTTTAAGACACATTTTACAACAGTTTCACATAGTGACCTTTTTATTTATTACACATTTTGGCCCAATTTGACAATTTTTCTTATGCAGTTGATAGATGAACAAGATAACTAAATGTTGAATTTAGTACTAGGCTACATATGTACTATAATGAGATGTCTTGGGGAAAAAAAACCCCTCACAATAAATTGCATCGAATCAGAATCAGGAGACATATGTTTTGACCCAGCCTTAATATATTATCTATTATCAGAACTACTGGACCAAAAGAAATGTGCAAATTTATTTCATAAACTGTGCAAAGAAAAGGATATCTATAAATTCACTATTATTATAATTAAAATTGTAATGAAAATTATAGTAATAATTGAATTTTTTTGCTTTTAAAGTTCTAAAAAAAACACTCTGAACAGGTTAAAACAAATACCAAACCAAATAAACATATCACTACTAACAAAAATGTAATAGTAATATGTTTTAATATTTATAATTGAACAAAATCCTCAACTGCTAGGAGTAGTTGCATCATTACTTGGTACTTCCAATTATCATTTTGCCCTGATATTTACAGACTAAATATAGTGATTATCTTTATAGAAAACAAAACAAACCGTTAGCTGCGTAAAGGGGTTTAGTTGTTTTTTAGTTTCATGTTGCCTCAGGCTGCGATGTATACAGTCACTGAAGGTCAACATGTCATTAATATTATAGGCTGACTCAGTCTGTGGTTATGCCTTTTATTCTCTGTATCTTAGTGTTTCCATGATTGGTTTATTTGATTTTTCTCTGTCCCTCTCTGTCTTTCTGTTTTTACAGAGACGTCGAGGACATTTTATGACAAACAAAATTCTTTTCACAGTGCCTTAACATTTCACTAATGACACACCTTTAAGCTCTTGGGGCTGAAGGTTGTATAATGGTCGAAATGCTCCCATTAAAATGTCATTTGCTTTGAGCTGTAGCTGGCTATTCCAGCTCAGTGAGCAGACATAATGGTTTATATTTAAGTAAATATTTTATGTTTAGATTTATATGGTGTTATTATCAGTCTATTTTCTACCTTGGCCTGGCAGCTCATTGTATTATTCATCTGCCATGTGAATATACAGATATGTATGCAGTAAACCCAGGTCTTTTTCCAGCATCAGGGCAAGTTTCAGATCAAATTTTGTTTGTTTGTTTGTTTGTTTCTTTGTTTGTTTGTTTCTTTGTTTCTTTGTTTCTTTCTTTCTTTCTTTCTTTCTTTCTTTCTTTCTTTCTTTCTTTCTTTCTACTATATTCACTGTGTGTAAGAGAAATTATGAACAAGACAATCACTGGCCACTTTTACACAGAGATTCTGGAAAAAAGGTGAGATGGTGATCCCACCTTTTTTTTCCACCATTGACTGAATTCCACAGCCAAGCCAAAGGAGTAATAGAGGTGAGACAGGCTGGAGTTTTACACAGTGGACCTACATTTCGGAATCAAGGGGTGGTGATGTAGTGCATAGTGTGACGTATCACTTCTGCGTCAGACATACACTGAGCGTAGCAGTGTTGCTAACCTCTCCAGAGTAAGCCCGTCTTTCATTTTTCCACAAATGTTAGCATGGATAGAGTCCTCCGCCCAAAGTGACAACAGCTCGCGGATCTCGGCGTCTCCCCAGTTCAACATCTTTCTGGTCGCGTTGATATGTTTGTTTACTGTACACGGCCCATGCTCATTTTTAAATTCCCCTGGCGTGGGAGAGACAGCGGGCACATATGGAGGCACTGGCATGGATTCTGCAGCAGTCGCCATGGGTGAAAATGGCATGTAGCCGCAGCACCAGTGGCACCTAGTCGTGGCACCCGTCGTGGCTGCTGCATAATCCATGCCAGTGCCTCCATATGTGCCCACTGTCTCTCCGACGCGGGGGTCGCTGTCATCAAAACGTCACACCTTGGTTGCGGAACGAGAGGTGTTCCTTTTACATAGCATTCCGGAATCATGATTCCACCTTTATCATGGCTCTGTTACTACCTCCAGAGTCGTTACAAAGCCACGATAAAGGTGGGACTAAAAGATCCCACTGTTTCGTTGACACAGACATTGTTCCAGAATAAAGGCGAAATATTCCCGTAGATGAAGTGCTGTGTAAAAAGGGCTACTATTACGTTGGAGCTAACATGTCTAGTCTCTGCTCTCTGACTTCATAGCTTACCAGAAACTTCAGTTGTTCAAAATTCACTCAAACAGTTTTGTTTTTGCTCCAGTCCCTGTACACACACACAGAGTATTTCTCTACAGCCTCAGGATAAACTCTTGCAACATTTCCGCCTGTTTATCTCTTCTGGCACTACTTTGAGTGAACACAGTATTTTGGCTTACACCTTTTTAGTTGGAAATCAATAGCAGTGCTCCTCGGGTTCATCTGGATATCACATTTCCTGATATGTAATAAATTAAACTGGGAGGATGTTAATTGTTTCTAATGGATACAGGTGTAGGTGAGTCCAATAGGGGGAAATAAAATGAAATACAATCATTGATCTAACTCAGTGACACGTGTTCCTGAATAGAACGTCTCTGATTACTCATTGATGAATCCAGTTTCTCACTTCAGTGGCGCAGATTAAGCTTTGAATTCTAATATCAGGAATCCTCAGTCAGATCATTGTGACCATTATTAACTATTTCCTGAGGTTTCCTTTCAGTTTACAAATGTCATGCTCTTTTTATTTTTCTTATTATGCCATCAAGATGTTAATGAGTATTCGTCTCTCATTTTACTTTCCCTGTGGTGATTGGTGTGACTTTACTTTCATAGTTAAATTTCTGAAGGAGACTGGAATAAACAAGGGTGTTCTTATCAAAGATGTAATTAAGCACCCCACGGAGAACTGAGGAAGCCTGTCTAAAAGCGTTTTTTGTCCTATTTTCTGTAACTAAATCTTCAACTCAGCAGACCTAAACTGCTGTGTATCTTTTATATAAACTTTTCCAACCATGTCCATGTATTCACGAAATGCGGAGATTTATTTTGGCTTTCTGGCATTTCCAAGTGGCTACATTTGTATATAAACGTATTGGTCTTAGCTATAAATCCTCTTTTGCTAAAACAGAAATTATGGTGATTAGTAACTATAACCCTTTTCACACATAGAGCATGCACCAGTACCGTCTCCAGATATGTGTGTAAATGGCCTGATGCAGCCAACTTTGCGTTGCCGCTGGGCCTGGAATGGTTCATTGGTATACAGGGGTGCACTGGTTGTGAAATTCTGTTGCTTCATTCGTCGTTATAAAACAATAACTCAACTCTTTCGGTCTTTCATCCCTTTATCACTACATCTCAGGATGAGCAGAAGTTCAGTCATGCAATGAAACAAGCTTTTGTGCGATATAACAGATGACGGCAGACGCTGATGTTCAGCTGAAATGTCAGCACATGCTTACTGGTGTACTTTGTGTGTTGTGTGTAGTCCAGATGGCTGTAGTTTGCACTTGTCAGTTTTTTATTTCAAAGTTAGTCATGTTAGTCCCAAGAATACTGTGTCGAGACTCGTCATCCAAATAAAAACGGTTGGCTTGTTTGTTTTATTTGTGTTTCTGTTTCTTGGAGTGCACATTCAGACTATGTACAGTTCATTTGCTGTCACATCAACACAGTGTACATTGGCAGTCAAATAGGTGGTTGGCTGAGTGCAGCTTTTTTACTTAAGTTGTGAGGCAACACAGCTGCATGCCATGATTCTTTTCTCCACTTGTTTTGTCACACTCTCAAAAGCAGAGGTTCATGGTATTTTCCACTTCTGGTCCAGTGTCTTCACGCATGGCATACATTTATTGTTGTAATCATCTCAGCACTGCCAGAGAACAGTTTGGCTCAAAGACGTGAACTGGCACAAAGAATGAAGAGACTTGTCAGTTTGTGCAGAAGCTGTTTTGTTGGTGAACTTTAAAACTTGTTCCGCATAAATATTTGACCATGCACACCCAGACATTCTCTACATTTTTGTCCTGTTTTGCCTTTCACAGCTTTTCCCTGAATCCCCTGCTTAGATTGAACTTTCTTGCTCCGTTGACACGCTCATCTCCCTTCACAAACCTCTTTTTATGCTACTGCCAATGTGCCCCTTTGATGCCTACTGCACTGTCTCTGTTTTTCCATATTTTTCTAGCCATTCCAATCCTTTTTATTCACAATCATTTAGTTTTTTTTTTATTTTATGCCCATGTACTTTTTTCCCTGACAGCCCTTGACTGACTGTCTCATGCTCTCCAGTTGTCAAGCTCCATCTTAATGACTGATTCTGTTGAAAACCTTTGTTTTTTTTTGACTCCACACTCCAGTTTGCATTCTAATTTTTTCTAATTTTCCATATCATTTATTCAGATATTGTTGCTCCTCCTTTATTCATTGACATTGCCTCCCCTACTTTATCTAAAATCTAACATTAGGTTAACAAATGTCTGTCATGAACTTTGTGCTCCATCTCCACCTATCCTCTTTTCCGTGCTCATCTTTTGACCCCCTCTATCCTCATCCTCTCTGTTAGGAGCTGTAGTCGCTATGTTGACTGGATGTGTGATTAATGACACTGCTGTTGACCTCATGGCTGAACACTAATGCAAAACTAAACAGATTGCATCTCCATCTATCATCTAATTTCCCATGCTAAACTGTAGCAACACCAGGGTACAGAAAATTGATTCTCTTTCATACTGTGTAGCTGGCACTTTCATTTATACTCCTAAGTACAGAGGCAAGTGTGCCCACGCACACACTTACACACACAAACACATATACATACACAATACACAAAACTATAGCTATTCTCCTGTTAATGTATTTGCTCCCAGGCTATACTGATGAAGCAATCATTAGTGATTCAGCTGCAGAAATGTCATAGAGATTAAACTTTATCTCACCCTCTCTTCATATCCTCCTTTTCAGGGTTTCCTGAATGCAGTGTTTGAAAGGCTAAAACAGTTCTTGGAATGCTGTGAGTACTTGTCTCTTTCTACGTCCTCAATCTCTGATCCCCTCCAGTAAACAAACTCCGGGAGCAGTGGTCTAATGCATGCAGAAGGCAGCTGCTTTGAATTCTCAGATACTTTACGATACTCAAATGTAAATGAAAAGTTCACGCATAATAGGGAGCTTAGTTTCTAATTAAGGGTTTCCTCTCAAAACCAGTAGGAAAAAAAATTCAAAGACCAACATATTTTCACAGTATCCTTAATTTGAAGTAGCAGACCGATATGAGATGCATGAATCCATATACTTGGATTTGAGACGGTAATTTAAAGATGTTAGCACTTAACCTGCTGCAATAACTGATTCTTTGACAATAGAATCCTCTTGTAGAAGGATCCGCTAATCTTGAATACAAAGAGTAAAGTAATTATTACTTCAGATCAGCAGTTAGTATTAGTTTCTGTTAGATAATACCAAACATTTTTTTAAAATGTCCACCATGAATACTGACATATTCACCCCAAATAAATTTGATAAAATAATAAAAACACTACTTTGAAGCTGTATTTTGCCAGATTTGCAGTAGTAAGTGACAGCACTATACCAAAACCAACAGGGATATACATTTTTGATAACGAAAGATTTTTGTTCAGATTCCAAATCATGTATGTTTACTAATTGGATTTGAGCTTGAGGGGTTCTGTAAAAAACGTCAACCCGATCCACTGAAAATAAGCATTATGTGAGACTAAGAATACACGTAGGGATGAAATTTAACTCCAAATGACAAGCTGCATGAATTTTAGTAGGAGAATTATTGAATTGGAATAGAGCTTTAGGGTTTTTTTAAGGTGCCTTGAAGTTAATAGAGGTGTTTGCGTCCCTTCTTTCTTTTTCAAGAAGATTCATGACATGACATTCAAGACAAACTGTGCAAAGGTGGTTTTGAAGGAGAATGGGGATTAATTCCTATCTTCTACCCTTTGAGAGACACCCCTTGTGTGGTGACTGTCCCTGTTAGTGCAACTGTGTTACTTCCCTTTAACTGTGTGAGCTCAGCATCAACGGACCTGTCTTCCTTTCCACTGAAGTTCGTCTCAGCTGCACCCCAGTGTGTGATAGACTAATCTCAGATGAAGCACCAAGAGCAGCAAAAATATCAGTTGAGAAATCAGCCACAACTGTAACTTTCAATATTTGGTGTGCTGATGGCAACTGAGACAGGTTCAGGGCGGTGTTGGTATTTTGGGCTGGCAGATAGGAATGCACAGAGGCCACTCAAAGCTGGGCTACAGAGAAATATCAGCTCTGCACAGCCTGATAAGGTCAGCTATATGAACTGGTGTTTTTGGAATAGCCTTTGTGGTCTATTCAGATGTCTGGGTTTTCCTTTTAGGTGTTTGTCCTCTCACTAAGGTCAGCCATCAGTCTGTCTGTCACTTCATTGTTGAAAAGTTTTACCTAAGCTGCATATCTGTCTACACCTCTAGTTTAGCTCCTGTGTTAAGTCTTCATCAGGGTTCTTACAGCTAATGAAAACTATGGCTGAAACCAAAAGTAGCTGTGAAAAATGACTTTATCAACAACACTTCAAAATCAGATACACTCCTATAAACAACTAAACAGACTGAAAAATGAAATGGACCAGCAGGTGAAATCAGCTTTCTGCTTAATGGTTTATGGTTTACAAGAATAAAATGGCTCTGTGCATTATGGGATCTTCTAATAAAGAACAGTTTTGTACATCTTATTTTATGTCGCATTCTTTTGTTGTTTATATTTTTCAGTTTCTATAAATCTTGGCTTTGGTTCATGGTGTACAAGAGTAAAATGATTTTGCACAAAATGCTTTTGTTAATCATATTTGTCATCATGCATTCTCTCATCATACCTGTTCCAGTGGCTATAAATAAAGGCTTTGGTCATTATGCCTGGAATAACTAAAATAAAAAACAAAATAAATGAATGCAGTTTTAAAACTAAATGAAAGAAAACCAAAATAATAAAAACAGTAGCACTTAATATTACAACTCAATGAAAACGTGTCAATACAGGGGTTGTAGTTTCTTAATAAATAAATAAATATATACCTTATACCTTATAATATGGTAATTTTTATGTAATTACATGTTTATTACTTTGGTAATTACACGGTACTACTGCATTATTACCCTGCCCACCGAAGGGGTGGCAAGGAATATTGTTTTTGGCTCGGTTTGTTTTTGTTCACTCTGTAGCAGCAAAACTATTTGTTGTATTCATACCAAATTGAGTTTATAGATTACCAGTGACCCAGAATAGATGTGATTGCATTTTGAGAAAAGTAGGTCAAAGTTCCAATTTTGTATGAATTTTTAAAATATATATTTTTTCCATTTACTTATTCAGGGGTGAAATTTCAAATGTCTATAAAAACATACATTTTGTTTCAATTTACTTCAAACTTGGCACATTATAAAGGCAATTAGTATGCTGACATCACCACATGCATAGACATAATGACATTAGCTGGATCAATGCCAAAATAAGCTACAATATGTGTGATGGGCAGGGTTTGTTGTGACTGGCACCATTTGTTACCTGTGTTTTGCCAAAGTATTACCTCACTATAACCAATGTTACCACTAAGCTATAATGTAAAGTGCTACCCACAAACCAACCAAAAGTCTGCATTCAAAAAATTATCAAAATATACAAATTTTTAATGGAATAAACTACCTTGATTTGTTTTGATATTTTTTTATTAGTCTATTTTCTGTCATGTATGTCTATTGATAAATGGAGGGGATGTTTGTTTAATGTCAGTGATTTTCATGCCTTCACACATCATTTACCATAACCAGCTATCATTCACAAAGCGCTGGCATAGACACAAAGTCGACAGAACGAATCGTATTGTGATTTGCATAATCCCTGATCAGTACAAAATCTGTTACAGAGGGCAAACTGATCTTTGAGCTTTGACCTTTTTAATCAATCTAGTGTCACTTCATATCGCCCGCATCTGAAATGGCGGAAGTGATGACCGTGGTTGTTCGTGATCAGTGGGAGGACTAGCGGAGGAATGTTATTGTCTTGTCAGTTTCATCAGTGAGGCTGACGGGGAAGTAAACTACATTGGACATCTTTATTGGCCCTAGCATCATGAGTGGTTTTATGGAGCCAAAATTTACATCAGGGTAGTGAGTCATTCATGGCCACTGAAATCTCTTTTATTACTAGACTTTATTATATGCATGGACGCTCGTAATGGGCCCATGGGACTCTCACAAGGCAGCAGGATGGAGTAGGCATTTGACCTTAAAAGTAAAGTGAAGAAGTAGTTTGTATTAAATCAGACTATTGTGAACCAATCTAGTTGTTTTTTGAGTGGTTTTCTGCCTACTGTTATTGCCCCGACTGCTGTCTTTCTCCTACTCAATTTCTACTTTATAAGCATTTCACGTAGTGTCTGTCATGACTGTATTAAACAGGCAACATCAGACACCTGTTAACAATTTGTCATCCACTAATCTCTGTCACGCTTAAAAGGTTTTCTCTGAACTTGTGACTCACTTGAGATCTGGCTATTAACAATTGATACAGTCATTTTAGACGTGGGTGTCAAAGCATTGTACTTCTATAAAGGTTATAGTCTAAGTAGTTCAGGAGAAGAAAGTTAAGCAACCCCTTACATTGTGCTGTATTTCTAAAAATGTAAATTATTGCTCAAGCAAGTATGAGATTTGATAGATTACTCCTTATATTTCAAGTATACTTCAAGTATACTTTTTTGCAAATAGTCTTCAAGATGAAGACCTAGGTAGTCATTCCAGTATTATTTTTTTTTCATGATTATAGAAAATGGAAATGTTGTTCAGTCAACTGCTAAAATGCTTAGTAATTATATCTCCGAACAGAGTGTCGGGGATATTATGTTTTTGGTCCGACCGCTGCTGCCAGCCCCTCTGGCCCTGCTGGCTCCGCCGCCGGCAGATATCCTTCGTGTTAAGGTGATGACTTGAAAGATATTTGGTTTAGAAATTCCATGTTTTCCATATCAATGGAGAGCAAGAACTGATTCGATTTTGGATTATTTACCATTTCTAGATTGCCCACAAGGGGCTGCTCAAAAGTTTAAAATCACTAAACACTCTTTTGTTCATATCTCTGGAACTATTTGTCAGATTGACTTCAAATCAAGTGCAACTGAAAGGTCATGACCTGGAGATGCTCATGTCATGCCATCATTAAGGATTGGGGGCGTTCGGGGATATACCCCTAGCTGTTGCTTCCGACGGCGTAAGCCTAATTTAGTCGTTTGTAGTTGGGTCCAAAATCATTTAAAGGGGCTACATATAGCATTGATATTACAAAGTTGCTAACAGAATAATGTATAAAGCTCATGGTTTACACACATTTGTGTTATGGTGTCATCAAGTGTTCTTCTTCAGATAAAAATTCATAGCTGGTAATTTTACAGACAGTTAAAATAACACCCTTATTCTCTTCACACATCAGCTGATAGTTTACATTACAGTGGTGTTAGCTTTGCTCCTTTCATTGACTGAAAACCATTAACCACCTCCGTTTTCTGCACAGTTTGTGTTGGCAATAACCGCACTAAAGATCTGTTTGGAAGGGACCAAACAAGGTCAGAACTGTCACAGTTTAATCTGAACCATGGATCAGCTAACGGTGAACTTAGCAAAGATAATAACATCACATAATACATTAATTCCTTCTTCAGAATCAAACTCACCGTGTAGAAGAAACGCTGTGATTCCAGTATCAAATTCCATTCATTTATATCTGTGTCAAGTGGTGAAAACAACAGTACTTCTAGCTTTAATCACTTTGTGACTTTCTTTGACTCTAAAAGTTGTTTCTTAGTGGTTCTCATCCCATCTCATCAATTTCAGATATTTTGGTCAAAGGCCCCGTGTGTATATCTCTTCAATCCAATATATATGCATCTTTGGCAAAACTTTATAACTCTTTATTTTTAACATCCTAATAATAACTTCATAGGTCATTCCTTAATAATTAAACTTGAATTTCTACATATAGCCTCTTTAAACCTGTGGGAGACAAAATCAGGGGCAGAAATATCAGAATTCCTTCTTCAGCCCTCTCCTTAGGATCAAAAGACTAAATGTAAATATAGAGAGTATGATGCTGTTACAGAAAAGAGTACACTTTTCAATGCTTCATGACACAGAATTGAGCGACAGAGCCGTGTCCAGGTAGCAGAAGCTAATCAGTGATTGGTAATTACAGCTGTCAGACATGTATTTAACTTTCCTAACTGTCTTAAACAAACTGTGATTTACCAAAATCTGTATCATGGGGTAGATTTTCTGCAGCCAAGTTAAACTAATAAGCACAACATGTTCATTACTTTTTTTTTTTTAGCTTTAATCACATTTGGAATTTAATTTCAGTTCTTGTTTTATGGCGCAGTAACATTTAAGGATGTGGGAA
Source organism: Apogon hyalosoma (assembly GCA_037367295.1). Lineage (NCBI taxonomy): Eukaryota > Metazoa > Chordata > Actinopteri > Kurtiformes > Apogonidae > Apogon > Apogon hyalosoma. The sequence goes on from JAPQRP010000030.1 coordinate 35,045,187, forward strand.
CAAAAATCATAGCATATAACTGTACACAGTAAAACTGCCTGGTATATTTTATTAACTCTTCTAAACAATGCTTTGTGGTTGTTTTGTTGCAGGTCGGCAAGTTGGTCCAGAGAGCACTTGCAGAGAAAAGCTGGAGAAGACTATCATACTATACACTAAAGTTGTAAGTGGACTTGATGTCATTACATATGCATGCCTATTAGGGATGGGAAGATTATCTGATACGTACCAACATGCGCGTGCATGATCCGAGTGAAAAGGTAGAGAAGCTGCGAGCGAATGAAAATTTTGGAATGATATCGAGATACATTGGTTATAGAATGTCTGTATCTATAAATAGAATAAATAAATAAATAATAGAATATATTTTTTACTTGTATTTAAATGTGTTAGTATTTATTTGGATAAAGTTTTTCTTTTCTAAAGACCCCCATTAACGTGCGCTGCAGATTCGTGGATGTGTACACTGCACACTACAGTATGAGCTCCATGGATGCATTATGGCATGTGCGCGGTGGATGAATGCTAAATTGATTCGGCAAGAGAGCGACTTAGGAAACATGTCAGAAGAATGAATTTGTGTGTGTGTTTGTGTAAGTGTATGTGCACATCTGAATAAGTGTGTTTGAGTGTATGAATATACAGTCTTGTGGAAAAAGGTAGGATGTCCCCCTTTTACATCTTAGTTTTCTTCACCATATCTAAATATCTGGGATTTTTATCTTTATTTTAACTGTACTAAAATGTGGAGAAAATATACCTACAAAGATGAAACTAAAGGAATGCATTTTAAAATGTGTTGGTAAATTCTAATTAATTTATTTATGAGGAAAAAGTTAGGACAACCTTGTCTTCATTATTTTAAGAGATAGAATCCTGAAAAAGTCTCTCTCAGTCTTCTACTGGTTTGTACCTGACCAGGTGCATTCAGTCTTCATTTTAGGCATTGGAAGGAATAATAAACATAAGAGTGTCTCAACTTTTCCTCCCAAATATTTTGACTTTACCAACATATTTTAAAAAGTGTTTCTTTAGTTTCATCTCTTTTGGTATATGCGCTCCATATCTTAGTATTGTTATAAAAAAAATCTGAATCTCAGATATTTATATGGTAATGAAAACAAAGATTTAAAGGGGGCGTCCTAACTTTTTTGCATGACTGTATGTGAGGCTTGTGTTCTGAAATTGCACAAAAGCCAGTTTGTGAAAAGTCTTGGTTTTATTTGATTAAAAAAATACTCAGGCTCATTGAGTTGCTCTGCATATTCTTTTACCAGAATGAGTGTGTTGAATCAGAATGTGCTTAACTGCTCTGTATCATGATTTGGGTGTGTATCGTATTGCATCGTGAGATGCCACACATGTATCATTTATGGGATTGGAGATGCTATATCGAGATGCATATCGTATCGGCCTTAAAACAAAGATTCCCAACCCTAATGCCTATTATATCTTCATTGCTTTGTTGTGGAAATTTCACATTAAATAATGATTGCCCTCTGTTTTTCTCCCTTTCTCTGTGTAGTTATTAGATTTTCTGGAGTACCATCCATGTGCATTTATTCCTCTTATCCAGCGTTCCCTGGAATTTGCTGTGAGCTACGTGTTTACACCCTCTGGAGAAGGAGTAACCTTTGAACGCTTCATTGTCCAGTGCATGAACCTCATTAAAATGATCGTAAAAAACGATGCCTACAAGCCCGCCAAGAACATAGATGGTAAGATGTTAGGGGATTGTAAAAAAAAAAAGGGGGAATGAATTTTGAAAGAGTTGTCATATAGGAGTAAAAGGATATGGCAGACAAGTGAGGGACATTTCAGACATGGAGGAGAGAGAGATTGAAATGAAAGATGATCAAATCAAGTTTTTAGGTCTGTGATTCAAAGACCAACACAAATCCGCTAACTCTTCAAAGCAGATCACTGACACGATATTGCAATAGCATCAGCATCACTACCTCACTGTCGTTCATGTTTATTTCAAGCATACAAAGGCCTCTGGTGCTTCATTAGCTGTGGAGCACAGCACTCTGACTTTGTTCTGCCAGATGGTAGGATCTTTGGTGTGTCTTATTGAAGATCTTTCTCCTAAGCAATCATTAGTTGACAGAGGGGACCCATGCTTCTTTTGTGCTTGTGTTAGTGCTTTGGTATCCTTCCAGTTCCTTTGAGCATGCTCTGATGTTAGAGGTAGGCCTTACTTCTTCTCAAAATTTGAAAGTAAAGCATTTTGAGAGCCAAGGTTACGTAGCTGTTGGAAAAGTTGAGCCTTGACTGACATGGTTGAGCTCCGAGCGGTCATATGACTTATTTATGATGGTGGTTCTGTCAGTCAGATAGATGGACAGGAGGACCAATAATGTGGCTTGGTGTTCCTACAGGGCTACTGTACCTGTCATGGTCCACAAGTAAAGTAAAGGTTGTAAAAATGGAAAAAAGAAGTAATCTGTTTCATTGTGTAATGGTTTAAAATTAAAAAAAAAAAAGTAAAGGTATTTAATGGTCTTTGTTATGTACTTTGCATGTCTTTTAGAATATATATTTTATCCGTGACTCAGGTTAGTACAGGTGATACATTTAAAGACAATGACTCTTCACTCTGCTTAGCCTATTCTATAATTAAGCCACTGTATCCCGTTGTATTCAGATATATTATGCTCCATACTAAATTATGCACTTTGTCATTCTCATATTTCTGGAAACCTCAGTATTATAGAAGTGAAAATTAGAAAAATGTAGAAAAGCTGCCATTAAGAGAAATGGTTCAATTATGGCTGTACTTCACAGTATAAATTGTCTCATATGGGTACATTTATATGGCTTTTAGGTCAATAAGAAACTGATATGTAGTATTACTTTGCTCATTTGTGTGTATGTGTGTTTTTGTTTTTTAAATTCACCCTTCTTCTCTTTTGCCTCCCCTAGATAGTAAACCAGAGAGTCTGGAGGCTCACAAAATCAAGACTGCTTTCTTCACACACCCCACACTCACAGAGATTGGGCGCCGACTTGTCTCACACTACTTCCTTCTCACAGAGGAGGAGCTGGCAATGTGGGAAGAGGACCCTGAGAGCTTTGGTAACAGCACATCCCCAGATACACAGGCTGAATCCAAATGTCTGGACTTATCTGGACTTGCAGACTGACAGACTTAGTAGGCATGTTTTTTGTCAAGTCCAGAGCAGGGAGGGTTACCCATTTCTGCAATTCATGAAGTCAGCAATTTGGCTTTAGGTGCAGATTTTATCAATTCTTTTTTTGGCAGAAGTATGTTAAACATCTAAATGATGGGTCTATTTCTTATTTATATGTAGTAACCTGCAAAGCTGGACAAATCTGTGTTATCCCAGTTTTAGCCAACATGTAACATTAATTTCTCAAATACTTTGCAGTACACTTTTTTTCTTCAGTGTCACAGACAATTTCCAATTGATTCACTGAGCGATTTTAATAGATTATTTATTAATATTAATCCAATACAAAGTGAAAACAAAACATGATTGAAAAATACTCTTTCTGTACTAAAACTGTATGGCATTTATGACTGGAGTAATACATTTACAATTGATAAATTACAAGAATCAGTCGAGTTGCATCAGAACTTTTGTTTCAAAGAAAGGTAATTGGAGGAATTTTTCAGGTATTTTTAAAAATGACTTTTAGATGACAAAACCTTGATTAATTGATTTAATTTGAAATGTCACCCAGCCTTTCTATGTAGTAGTTCATTAGATTCATTCATTCATTAGATTTAACAAAATTGTCAACTGTGTGTATAAATAGCCGAGATATCTTTTTGGCAATGAAAAGTTCAACATAAGCATGATTAAAGATTACAAATATGGATTTGAGAAGGTCAGATAGCGCAAATTCCATGTTCATAAGTAGGAAAAAGTGAGCGGTTTTTGTGCTGCACAGCCTCAGCCATAATCAGACATGATGCGTCGAGCATCATTCACTAACTTACAGTGTTCTTTTGTCTTCTGTAGCTGTAGAAGAAACTGGTGGTGACTCTTGGAAATACAGCCTACGGGTAAGTTAAAAACACTATCGTACACACACGCACATCTCAAGAGAACTCCTGGTAGTATTATTCTGTTTAAAATAGTTATATACAAAGTTATTGCTGGGTCCTACTTGTTGAACGCTCAGTCTGAATTTTAGGCCTTAAAATATTTAAAATACACTTTTGGCAGGTCTTAAAGATGGATTGTGATGTTAATATTGCTTTTATAAATTTGGACTAACTGCGGTCTATTTTAAATATGTTTTAGGCAAGAAATTATGTTAATCAGACTTTAACAAAACAACAAAATAAAACCACCCGTGCAAGCAAGAATCACTATTCAAAATGATGCAGTCTTGAGGCAAAAGTAGTATATACTTTTGCAAATTAAGCTTGTTTCTGTTAATGTTGCATCTATCTAATATGTAATATAAATGCCACCCAGAGTGCATTCAGTTTTTGGTCAAAGTCACTGCATCATGTGCAAGAAAACCCTCAAGTAGGACCTGCAATTATAAAGACATTATAGCCACTTATGAGGTCAGAAAAACAAATGGCTCCATCTATAATAATAGTCTTCTTTGTTCACATGTCCATCTCCAGTGCAACCATTTCTGTACTAGCTCCTTTAATGTCTTCATCTATAGGAAGCAACCTCTGGACTGTGTTTATACTGGGTTTTTTTTGTTTTGTTTTTTTCCTCCAGTAAGGACTTCAGATGGGTCATGTATTATTCTTATAATTATAGTAAAAGGATCTTACAAAGTCTCAAATTTAACTGGTTTAAGCCCAGTATACATCATTTTAACCTAGTGTTCAGCAACTACCTTTTTCAAAAAATGTAATGTATTTTCATTTATTTTTTAGTGTGAGCCATATTTTTTGATTTTCATGCATGTTTTTGTGTGACTACACAGAACAGATTGTATACATCTCAGCATTGTGAAACAGTTGGTGGTCCCCCGGGGGTTTAGAGCCCGTCTCTGTGGTTGTGTCGAGCTACATGGCACTGGCTTATCTTCAGCTGTTTTTCCTAGTCATGACATAATCCCCTTTTGAGAGTTTTATTTTTTATTTCCAATCTGCCCTTAATTTCCTTTCCCTTCCCACCAAAATTATATCTCTGTCTGGAGCTCATTCTCCTTAGTTTCATCATTTGACACCAGATGACAAACTTCATTAAAATATTCATCTATTAGACATTAAGGTCTTGCCACTTCCATATTATACACTAAAGCATGTTATAAAATATAAAAAGGCGATGTGATAGATGGTACAATAATTTAATTAAACGCTTCCCAGGTTGTAAATCTAAATGGTCATTTTGCTGTATTTTTCTGTCAAGGTTGCATCGCTGATTCATGAAAATAAATGACACATTTCAGAGTACTAATAAATATATAAAACCACTTAAGAGTTTTACACAGTATGACAGTAGGTTTACACTTCCTCTTGTGTAGTTTTTATTGCAGCTGCATTACTGTAGTGTAAAAATGAGCATATCTGTTAGACCAAAATCCTGGGTCTGTAGATCATACAAGCCCCACTTTGGCATTCATATCTATATTGTGATGCAAGGCAACCCTGAAAACATGCCATATGCTAAATGTCGCTGTCCATCTATTTCTTCCACAGCCACCAGTTGAAAGGTCTGTTTAGAAATGACCTTGGCCTGTCAATATTACCTATGTGTTTCCTTAACAAACAGAGCTTTTGTGTTTGTCAAATTTTCATAAAGGTGGACTGGTTTGGAAGAGGTGTCATTTACACTCTGATCTTTTTGTCCCCAGCACAGAAAGGTTTTATAAATATAGTGCAGGATGTCACAGCACACTGCATATACTCTTGAATTAGTTCAGCCAATGCTTTAATATAGATTTTCTTTTTTTTTGCTACCACAAAAAACCAATAAACTACTAGAGGTCAGTGGGCGTCTATTTTTCTATGTGGACAAATAACAAGACAGAAACACAGAAATCCCCTGACAAAGGTACATCGACTATTTATTGAACTGAGAGCTCAGGGCTTTGTTTACCAGTGTGTGTGTGTTCATGTGCAAGTGCTGATTGTGTACATTTTCTTTGTGTTTATAGAGAGTACACATTGGCATTATTTGTTTTTCTTGTGAAATAAACCCCCATCATCTCCACCACCACTTACCGCCGCCTGGAATGGACCAACAAGTGGATGTGTATTGTATGTGCCGTGTAATGACACTGCTTTTTCTCTCTCTCTTTTTTTTTCTTTCCCATCTTTAGCCTTGTACAGAAGTTCTGTTCCTCGACATATTCCACAACTACAGCCAGACGCTGACGCCGGTGCTACTGGATATGGTTCAGAACCTCCAGGGTCAGTTAACAGTGATCCTCCTAAATATTAATCTGTGTGGTTTGTGTGGTGTGGTATGAATCCCCTGGGTGATTACAGCTCAGCCACATGCCTAACTGCAGCTGTTCCCCATTCAAGTCTGTTACAGCCAAGTCAAGACCAATATTTCCAAGTACTAGTTTAAGTGTCCTCACTGTATCTCCAGTGGTCCGTGTTGTGTGCATCTCTGATGATACGTATTTGTGAACATTAAATGAAAGCAGGAGCTAGAAATCCATGGGGAAAAGCCAGAATTATAAAGATAAATGACCTGACGCTGTTTCACCGTGAAGCCAGAATACCACAGATATGAGCTCTGTCTTGTTGCTCTTATGAGCAGTAGAGTCATGTCTGACTTTAACGGGGGAGTGAATTAAATCTGCCATTAGCATGTTTACCTTGCACCATCACCTCCTAAAGCATTGGTATATTAGCTAAATTGTTGCACACAAGTTTCAGAAGACTCATGTGATCTGGACATTATTATAAACATTGCCCTATCTGCTGCTCTGACATCTGCTGCGGTTTGGGTTCACTATGCACCTCCTCACCTCATAAACTGTCACTGAATTGCACTACTACTCCTACTGTAAATAGACTGAAAATGGACACTTTATTTATTCCTATTGTTGTTCAATTTTGCCTCTTTTTTTTAATGCATGGCATTTAAAGGGGTTATATTTTGCCAAACCCACTTTTATTAGTCTTTAATTCATTTATTTGTGTATTTAGACCCTAATAGTTCAAACAGTTTGAATTTGAACCCTCCAGGTGCTGCAAAGCTATCTTTATATTCATTTTGGCAAAAATTTAATGGATTTCTACAAGCCTTTTAAATTCCTTCTTAATTTGTTGTGTCTATAACTAGTTACGTCATGATATTTGCACAATTAATGTCAAGAGTTCCAACGAACATTTCTCCGAGTATGACATAATTATTTATCAGCAGCAGCAGTTGTAGTCCATACTGAAAATATGTCCAAACTTCGAGCCAGTTACCTAAAATGTTCAGTTGTTGGTTGTATTAACGAACACAAATGACTGAATGGGACAGAGCAGCACAGCCAACAACCTGGAGGGGGTGGAGTGTGAAGCGACTCATTTGTATTTAAAGGGCCAGCCCTCAAAATGACCTTTCTCATGTCATTACTCAGAAATATGGTTGAAGATGGACCTGTGGAGTTGAATTAATGAAGAATTCAGGCCCAAACATAGCATTTACAGATTATGTAGACCACAGGGAAATGTTTTAAAATGCATAATTCTATTTAAAAAAGCAAAATATAACTCCTAAACAAGGTAAGAGAGAAACAGTATCTCAATTCTCTGGATGTCCTGTACATTTAGTGAATTGACAATAAAGACTCTTTGAATCTTTAAAGTCTGCATCATGGGGTATATGACGACATTCTTGAGAAGCAGAACTATTGTTTTCTCTCGGCTGCTTGAATATCAATATGCTGAAAGGTAACGGTGAGTTTTTGGGAAGAGTCATCAATAAACTGAGTCTGTGAATCTTTAAGTCAAAGACAAAACCACATGGAAACAAAATATTAAAAAATATAAATCAGTATCCATCAAATTATTTTTTCCCTTTCACTCTGCCTACTGTAAAGCAGTTGAAATGATCCTTCAGTTTATAAAATTATGACACATTTTTATCAAATCAACAGAGGAAAAAACAATTTAGGATTCCATTTTTGGAGGTTTACCCAGCTGAACGTGACCAAGCATAGGAGGCCCAGTGCTTACCCAGTGGTTACCCCTGCCAGTTGTTAAAAGTCAGGTTCATGTTAGGAGAATTCAGCTTTGCGTGCACAGTAAATCCATGACAGTATACATGTCCTGTAGAGATTCATTGTTTACAACGTTAGGTTTTTGTGTATGGAGCCCATTTCTACATACTCAGGTGTCATTTTTTGCCTCTCTCCATGTTTTCTTTCTCACTTGCAGTGCACAATCTAATTTGTACACAGGGAGTTACATTGTGAGTTGCAGTTAATATCTGCACGTGTGAAATAATATGCTGATGAGCATGTTGAGAGGTCTCTTGATGTATGACATAAATTCAGTGCCATAAAAGATGTTTAACTCATTCTGTTTCCGAGTAACACATAATAGACCTCAAATCCCACACCATATTTTCCTCTATAAAACCGTGTTGTATTAGCTACACATATATCATTAGATATTGTAGCATGTATATTTGCTACCATTGCCTCAAGCTAATGCAGTAGTATGTGTGATATCTCTCTAGTCTCCCAGTTAGCTCGGATGTACACACACTACAGTGCTTCTGTTTTTTTGGTTGCATTGTGTTGTGCCTTTGTGCTACAGCTAAATTAGCTGTGCCATTCTTTACATGTATGGATTACAAGGTTCACTTCCTGCCTGTCTCCAAGCTACTTTGATTTTGATGTGACAGAGTGGAACTTCTGTCAGAGCAAGAAAGATGCTACAATGGGTAATTCTACAGTTGAAGGGAGGCAGCATTGATTTTTGAGAACAAGATTAATACAGAGGAAGAAAAGTAAAGCGACCAAGACTGATATAGAAGAGTATTGGCCTCTAAATAAATGGTGTAATTATGTGGTAAATGCATGTCTTTTTAATCACAGTATATTTGTCCAATTAACATTTCTGCAATATTTATCTTAATTTGTATTTATCCAGGCCCAACTAATGTGGAAGACCCTGTTCAGCTGTTGATGAAGGATGCAGGTGAGTTACAGGATCCACCTATTATTTCTGCTTTCATACCTGATGTTTCTTTTCCTGTTGGTGTTTTAAATGTCAGTTCTTGACGTGGAAATGTACAGTCACTGTGGTCTTCAAATAAAAATGTGAATTATGTGGATTTGCTTTATGATTAGAGCTGTTCAGCCTCATCTCAAAACAAAATAATTAATAGATTACAGTGTTGTACCATGCACTGTTGACTAAAATCACATGAAAACGGTTCATGCTTAACAGTATCTTTAGTTCTTTGGTTGCTTTTATTTGCCTATGATCCAGTTTTCCTTCTTTTTTTACTCATGTGTCTCTTGACATCCTGTTTCCCTCCCTTTTTCTTGTCTGACACCTTTTTTTCCTGTGATTCTCCAATTTCCTTCAGTGTTTATAACTATGTGGCAGGTCAGGGTTGCCTTTCAGGTGCAGTTTTCTGGCATATGCAGCTAAATCACACACAGAAGGGATTGCCTGTTAAGAGGGACTTTGTTAAAGCTGGATTCCCGTAGAGATCTCAGCAGTCTGTTGACAGTGTTGATAAAATGGTAGGCACTTAGGATGATGAAGTTGTACTGGGGCAGCAGGCAGTGGCAGATAATTGTGGCTGTGGGAGCTAAAGCTGGCTGAAGTGCTAAAGGGGTGATTAATAACAGCAGGATGCTGAGGTTTTCCTAATAGAATAAATAAGTCTTTAATTATAATAAGTTGTAGCAGTCATTTGAATCATACCACCATCAAAAGGATGTCCGTAGTCTGATATGCATAAATTGGTTTTTATAAGCTGACGACTGGAAGAGTCACAATAGTTCATTTTTTACTATTAGCCAGTTTGACGTAATAACCACAGCCACCTGCTTAGACCTTTTGTTTATCTGAAAAATGTTACAGATTGACCTTCAACCAAGTGTAAACCAGCCCTTTAGCAGTGTTTGACTTTTTCTCTCATCAACATCAGACATCCACTTGTTTACTTTTTTTTTCCTCTTGTATATACCCACATTTGTCATTTTAATGCAGCACTTTCAGGGGTATTAACTTTGTAGCTCTGAAATATCTTATGTCTGAACTGAATAAAAATGCTCAGATAGTGTTAACCCACTGTGATGCTTCACAGACCACTAAATCAAATTGTAAACTTATAAGCATCTCATTTTAGCAAAGAAAAACAATATAGCAGTGTTATAGACCAAGAAATACGCATACCATATCCCAAAGGGGAAGTTAATCTGTCATGAACAGCAAACCTAAACCCCCAAAAGCTCAAAATGTGATCATCATCTATAGAGCTGATCCACATACCCATAAAATCGCATGGTATTGTTGCAGTTTTTTGTTATTTATGTGTTGTTTCAGTGATTTGCCCAACATGTTGCCACTATTTCATCATTTCCTTCCTTTTAGGGTTGTTGCTGTTCTACAATACAGCTTCATCTGTTCTGAAATATGCAGTGCATTTCTTATCACATGAGCCAAAAGTACTATTTTCAGAACTACAAGACAGCTTGTTTGATGGAACTCGTATGTTTGTCTTTTGATCACTGTGAATTATGGTTTGTTTGCAGTGTACAATGCAGTGGGGCTGGCAGCCTATGAACTTTTTGACAATGTGGACTTTGACCAGTGGTTCAAGAATCAACTGCTTGGGGAGTTGCAAGTTAGCCATCACAGGTATTATGATCAGTTTCCTTTCCATCTTTCTCACATTTCTTGTTCACATCCTTGTTGAAAATTCCTTTCAACATGGTGTTAAATGTCTTGCAGTGTCATAGATATATAAAGTAAGGAAGTATAAGGAGTTTTTTTTAGTGGTAAAAGAACTACCTGGTGGAAAAAATGTTATCACCTGTCAAAAACATAACAAAATAACAAGACAGCTAAAGCAATATCCAGTCGAAAACAGTGCTGTCAGCTGCAACCCATCACAAAATTTAATAATTTCCTATCTGCACATTGTCAAAGTAAGCATATTGTTCCCCCAAAGTTTTTTTTTTTTTTTTTTTCCAGAGCTGTTATAGAGATTATCTTACTGTCTCTGGCTTCTGTGGGCAGAATTACACAGTGATGAATATGAGAACTCTTTTCTTTTTAAATAGCACACATTAGTGGTGCCTGATACATGGTGTAGTTAACATTTCTTTCTGCAACCCACGCTAATTGACCATTAACCTCTATCCCGCTATTAATTATTGTCAGCAGCCCAGTCACAGTCTCACAAAGAGCAAAGTGATGCTTTAATCCCGTGACCAGGGCACATGTTAACAATTCCTAGTTACAGCCACACCATCATTCAACAAGCTGCGGCCAAACCTGTCATGTCGTCAACACTTGAACGTTTCAGTAATTCAGAAAAAAAGTAAAAGTGAGAGAGTGCCCAGAGGCGTAGTGAGTGATATGAAGAACAAGACCTCAAATCATCGAAACAAAGAGCCTGCAGCGCTCAAAAGGGCAGCCAATGGGGTCGCCGTTGACGTAAGAGAACAGTGCTGCTGATGTCACTGTAGCTGTTCTCCCATGCGATGCAGGTGCGAATAACCCCGATACCTCATGCCAGGGTCCCCTCAGTTCACCTCTATACTATGTGACTCAGTTTTTCTTTCTTTGTGAAAGTCGTGGTTCTTCATTTTTCCATATCAGACCCAGGACATCGAAACACAATGTGAAATGGAGATGTCAATGCATCCCCTTTTCTTCAAATGGGGCTGATTCATGTCTACAGAAAAAAAAACAAAAAAAAAACCAAACAAAATAAAGGAACACCACAGATAGTTCATAGAATATGACCTTTTGCAGCAGGCTGGTTCTTTAATGTGTTTTCAAAGGCGCAATAACAAAAAAATAAATAAAAAGACAACACACCTCATCTCATCTGTACTGTCTGATATACTGCAGTTCCACCGTTGTAAATATGTATATAGTCATTAGAATTTTATTACTCCTTACTATTGTTATTATTTTTATATTGTTTTGTCATTTTCACAATCTTTATGCATGTACATTTTTTTCTTACATTTAATTCTGTTGCTGCCTTGACCATTGAATTTCTCCGGTGTGGGATCAATAAAATCTAATCTAATCATCTAATCTAATGCATAACTAATAGGTAATAGGTTAAAGGCTGTTACCATGAACGCAGATAACATTGTTTGTTGTGTGAGGTGCTCAGTTTTAATGCAGGATTACACTGCACTATATACATGAACAAGAATACGTGTAGCCTTGTTCACAAGTGCTGCATGTCGCCCTTGTAACAGTTTATCATGAAAACAGAATCAAGCGGTGCAGGTGTGCAGGCTGCATAGTTAATGGCTGTTTGCTGAGGAAATTCGTTGTTAGTTTTATCCTCTCCGGTGGTGCAGCGATCAAAAGATAACATGTGCCTTATCTCTTAACATTCTAATCATATCTCTAAAACAACGTAGAGGTCTTTAGTTGATAACCTTCTGTTTTTGGCCTGGAGATTTTTTTAATATAGTTTTAGTGATGGCAAGGTTAGTTATACAAACAACAGTAGATAAACTTTTCAGCTTCCATTGGTTATTATAATTTTTTTTTCAGCCTGGATGCCAAATCAAGCTGTGTTTCAGTCAGATTTTAGACATCCCCACAATCTTTTGAAGAGGCTTGTGCAATGAGAATCTAGATTTAGTGCAGATCTTAAAGAACAAATGTGCCGATCCTACTCACTGCCACTTAGTGGGTTACATTAAGTTGCCTTTTTCTGCAGCAATCAGAGGCATACTGTGTCTGCATATGCGTGATGGCTGTCCAAGTGCACTTTTCTTTTGTGTCATCATCAGCTTGTCACTTATGCTGTATGTTATTTTAACTCCCACTGGAATGCATTAGTCACAGGAATATACTTTCTCAGACAAAACAGGAACAAAAGCCATGAAATATTAAGTCTTTACATGCTCTGTCAATACTGTCCTAAACAATGAAGTCACACAAACTAAACTTTTTTTCTCCTCTTAGTGCTTGAGTGTCAAAGGTGATGCATGTGCATTGAGAGTTAAGCTGAATCCATGATTTTTTTTTATCCATATGACAACAATTTTTTATGTAAACTGTCAGTCTGTTTTCCTAGAGCTATTATACACATTACTTATGTTTGAGACGACACATACACAGCCCACCCTTTCATGAGTGAATTAGTTGAAATATTTCACCAACTTGGCACAGTATCTTGAGAAGCAGATGCACAGTTTCTATTATTGGCATTTGGCAGGAGCTGTGTTCAGGTTTTCTGGCCGACACACTTGCTTAATGCACATTTGTCGCCGTTAGCGGAGCCTCTCCAGATCATGGTGCTCTGCCTGACTTCCTTAGCCTTCTCTGTGCTGTCTGTTGGAGCATTTAATACATAGAGCAGTGCTTTTTGTGGGACCTTGATCAACATCAGAGTATCCATATGCTAAATCTGTGCAAAGTGGAGTTAAAAGAGCATAACAGTACAGCCTGTTGGGAAGTATTACCTTTATGGCAGCTAAATTGAAGTTCTGGACAGAATCTGAAGTCAAATTCAGAAGTCTGCTCCCACCTGCTGTCACACCTGCAGGGTTTTCTTCTGCCTGCTTGCCTCTAAGCTTGCATTTATCTGTGCCAGTTACTTGTTTCCCAAGGGCTGGCTATCATTTCGATTTTATTGTTTTTGCCTATCGGTTCTAGTTTTGAGTGAATTCCTGGGAATTTCTGTTTTGAAAGCCCTCACTTATCTCCATTACAGGCAACAAAAAAGCAGCGCTACTGTGATTAGGGTGCTCACTGTTTCACCAAGCGCATATGGAACAGTTTAAATTTTCATTCAGTGCAATAAATGCATTACTGTTTGAAAATTTGAGTAAAACAATACATGCAAAGTGACACGGATCCCTTTTGATTTAGAACTCATCATCAATTCACTTTTGATGTATGTGTGGTATGATGATAACATGCAAGACAACTTCCCAGCATGATTGCTCATGCCTGACAGGAACACTAAGGAGAGAAAAAAAAACACCATCTGCTGTGAGTCTGGTGGGATATGTGGTCTGCTCTGCCCCACACAGGCCACTTTTTCTACAAACACACTGAGACAATATGATGGACAAACGTACTTCCAGATGAAGACCCAGATGAACTGCATGGCATCAACTGTGTGGATGATCACTGTCCAAATATCCCTTTAAAACTTTATTATCACTGTTCCCAAAATACTTACCTGAGCAGCTGACTGAGATAACTGAAGTAGTGCAGTGGCGACTCAGGAGTCCTTTGGCACCGGTGCTAAAGTTCTTTTTTATATTTTAGTCTTACTCTAAAGGTTTAGCGAGTTATGAGGGAAGACTGGCTTTACTTTTGAAGTTTCTACAAACTCAGACAGTTTGTTGCCATTTTTGTCACAATGGCCCCAGATGTATTTAATGCTGTCCTCGGGGCTAGAGACTGCCTATTAAACTGACTCAATTACTTTCTGAGCAGTATTATAAAGAATAGATTTTGCAATAATACATGAGTCAAACCAATTAACTAATTTTTTCTAAAAAGATATCAGTGTACGAAAGAAGACTGAGTTTATAGTATTATAGTGCATCATTGAACCTCTGGTACTGTATGCTTAACTGTAAATCCTGCCAAAGTCCGGCTGCACACACATTTAAAGTCTTATCCATATCTGTCAGCAGAAGTATTGCGATTGACTTATACCTGTGGCTGAGCCATGGGCTGCCACTAAGCCAGCTTGTTGTAGGTTGGCATAATGACTACATAAACACAAATGCAGTCTTATCTGCACACTCATCCACCCCCACACACTTGATTTCAGTGACTTGCTGTCAGTCTCTTCATACTCCTACCTCAACCAAGCACTTGTCATGCTTGTGATGGGTTATCATGGCTTATAAGGGCAAATGATCTTAGGCACATACAGCATATATGCATACATACATAAATATGCACACAGGAAATTATAATATGACTCCTAACTGAACACTGCTCACACACATACCCTTGATATCACTCGTACTGACACTATAGAGTTGCCAGAAGGAGTTTTGTGTCACTGAGACACAGTGAAATAGAGATACTGCAAGTCTTCATCTATATTATTAGACTGCAAAATACAGTGATCTTATGATGTTGCCTGTTGTAGCCTGACCTACCACGTGGAGTTTAGTAAGAAAAAGACACACACTGCTATGTGGTGAATGATTTTGATCATTTTGCCTCCTCAACATCTTTTTTCCCCCCTTTTGCTCATATTCACCTTTGTTAATGAGTTCTTGCTGGCTTTACTCTCCTGATAAATCAGTTCATCTGTGCTAATTTTTGACTAGTTTCAATGTTGCTATTCTTACTGTTGTTGCTCTTGAATCTACTCCCTATGTGGCTTGCAAGGTGTTTCACATAATGTGGCTCCATTAGACAAACACTTGTAAGCCCTGTGAGTATACTGACATTTGCTCACAGTGCCATAGCTAAACGACTACAGAAACATGTAATAGAAACAGCTGGAATTTCTATCTGTTCATCAACATGATATTCCCCATCTGAGCCATGCTTTGACCTGTTATAATAACCCTACTGTGAACAAACATTTTTGATGTGATGCACGCATCTGGTAGCGTAAATGTCACAGGAAATGTTAATGGGATTGTATAGAGGTGTTGATAATAACTCACCTGCGGGAGATGTATTTACACTGAATATGAAAATGACTAAATATAAGGCCAAGATTATGATGAATAAGGTTCTTTTTTAAACATGGTATAATGAGTCTGGGATTGCCTGTACAGCATGGTATGACGTTTTGTAGGAAGAAGCAGGTTTTGTGGGCATGAGTCATACTTGACCTTTTGACTGGTTGACAAATACCCACATCAACCTGCCTGTCCATCTGTCTTTCCATCTCTTTCTTCCAGTTTGCCAGCACACTTTCAAACATAAGCAGCTGTAGTCTCTAGACGAAGCGAATATTCTGTATTTGTCTCTCACAGGCACATGCACAAAATCTTGTACTTTATGGAGCAGGTGGAACAAAAACCACTTGATCACTTCAACAGGTGCCATAAAGGAATTGTAGTCAGCATAATTGCCAGGATTTATCATTCTCGTTCAGTTTTTTATACTTATGTGACCATGCATTATATGTAAAAACTGAGGTTCAAAATAACCAAAAAACAGTGTTAATTTGATAACATGTAGTCATCAGTTATTTGATAATTTGTTTGTTATATCCCTGATTCTATCTGAGTATTTGGTATGCTGATGCCAAGCTGCTGTTTGGAAGCCAATGATAGAGCAGCTCTGGGAATCTGCCCAATACGATCATCCACTGGCACCTCAGTACCTGCTCTGTTGCGCTGGCATCTAATTAATTACAGCCGCCATAAGAGATTGTAGATAGGTCTGGTTCTTGTTTGTCTTCGTAAGAAATTGGATGCCAGTTTGTTCCCTTAGCAGTCTGCACCATTTCAGAACAGGTTATCACTGGAGCATATCAGTGCTATCTTGTGCTTTTCAGATAATGAGAACTCAAATCCAGAAGCCATTTAGTTTGATACTGTTTGAATAATCAGAGCAATAGTCACAACCCTGCACCTTTTTTTTTTTTTTTTTTAAATTTATCTTACCTTGTACACATACTACACATTTCCGTATTTATTTTTACATATTTGTCATCTGTGGTATAGTGTTAGCTTTTTGTATATTTCAGTAATTTTTTGTAGTATATGTATATTTAATATTTTATCGTGTAGCTTTTATAAATTGCCTACATTTTTTAGTGTTCTGTGTGATTTTTTTAATAGTCTTTTTTGCTGCTGAACAGAGCAGTTAAATTGATTTTCATTGTTTCTGTACATTGACAATAAAGATCTATTCTATTCTAATTTGAATTTCAGTGTTGCTTTTTGCTGCAATTAAAAAAACCCAAAACATA
>JAPQRP010000030.1:35063560-35092545 GCA_037367295.1 Apogon hyalosoma
TATATATATGAGCATAAAATAACTTAATTTTCATGTTTCCTTTTTTGTGCACTCTTGAACATATGCACTCTTTGTTTATGTGCCATTTCCAAGTCCTGACTCATGCTGTTATTTAGTATCCTCTGGCTAGTGGCCCAGACTGATTTCTGGTTCCCTGTGGTTTTTTTGACAAGGAGCCAACACGTTTGTCACCCCCTCCTTCCATCCTTTATCCTCTCATCTCTCGTTTCCTCAATCCTTTCATCCACTCATTTCTGACAAGTTGAGCCATGTGCATAGTTTTTCTGTTGGATACAAACAAGGGCAGATGCCAGGGGACGCTTGCCGGCCCAGTACAACTGGTGAAAAACCCTCAGCTACTGATGTGCCGGGCCCTTCTTTGGGATATGCGACAATGAGCATTTTAATTCATGTCACACATTTCTCAGTCCTGCTAATGTATTTTGATCATTCACCAGGCTAATTCACTGGTATACTTTTTTCCCCTGTTGCATGCTTAATCATGCAGACACACACATTAATACCCCTGTACATTTTCCCATACCAAGCTCTTTATCCCTCGTGTTCTTCTTTTTCCATCTTTCATTGTGTTTTTAGCTCCTTTATTGTATAAACTGCCTTTCTGTTCTTGCCTCCAATATTCTCTGTAATAGTGCAGTATCTCTGCCTCTCTGGGGGCCCTAATCTGTTTGCATAGATGAACACACGCAGAAATGTTCAGAATCTGAGAGTGGGTTAAATTAGATATAGTCATGGAGTTGGAAATGTGTGTGCAGAGGGGCAGTGATACAGCTCTTTTCCCACAAAGCACAGAATTAACTGCAGTCTTCACCACACGTAAAACACTGATAAAAGAAATTTCATAAGCAGTCTCAAGCACCATTAGAATAAGCAGCCCAGTTGTTTTTAATGGGCCCATGAGCAGTATTTCTACATTGGGAAAATAAGATTACAGCTAGTCAGTTCTGTTTTTTTTTTTAATTTATTTAAAAAAAAAAAAAGATATGTAGGGAGAGTACCGAGGGTAACTCATAACAGTATTATTGCTAAACTGTCTCTTTCTCCCTCTCAGGTACAAGTTGATTCGCCGACGTGTGATCTGGTTAATAGGGCAATGGATCTCTGTCAAGTTCAAATCCGACCTTCGGCCTTTACTTTACGAGGTCATCCTCAGTCTCATGCAGGACCCAGACCTGGTGGTAAGACAGCTACAGGCACAAAGTTATTGTTTTCTTTTCATTAAACTGCTTATTATGACTGTGGAGTACCAACTTCCTAAGAAAACACTGGAGTCGTGATGTCTGAAATGGACCATAAATGTGCACAGTCAGCTCCATAAACACAATTCTCTGCCTAACAGCATGGAACCGCAGCAATTATGCTGCCAGTTTTATACAAACAGAGCCAAACAGGGATTGCTAAAAGGTTTTGTTTTCTGATCACTCAACATGCTATTTAAAAAATCTTTAATAGTTTTTTTTACAAAGTTAGGTTATCCTTATAGCTTTGATTGAAAAGCAAAACCTTTTATTTACCTGTTAACATTTTTTTCAGCCTTTTATCCTATTTTGTGATATGTCACAGTAAATTTAAATTACATTTCTCCGTTGCTGGATTTCTTGCCTCATGAGCCCTGCACTTAATTGATATTTTCTTTCTTGCAAGCTTCAATAAAGGAATGAGAAAAACGCTCTTTATTATTTACAACGTAGTTCAAGATCATCTCACCATAACAATGAATAACTTAGTTGATTCTTTGTGCATCTAATAGCATCTCTTTCTGTAATTTCTGTCTTTGTGTTGTGGAACTTTTAGCTGCGTATTCATCAATTTTCTCTCTAGCAATGTTTCAGTACATATCTAATGGTATTATAGTGTAATTAAGATTGTGATATAATTAAGATAATGTGCAAAAGGCTGGTCCCACGCAAACACCATTCACTGATAGTATCAGTGTGATGGAGGGAAGCATAATTACCTTAACGTAAGTTCAGCAGACCAATATTAATTGCTTGTCCCTTTTAATGATGTTTATTATGCATCATTCATTTTGGATATTTTAATTAAATTTAGAGATATATGTCCAGTGATTCTCAGGTTTGGTCAACTGAATAAAATTCAGCCCCCCCTGTGCATGATCAGGAATGACTCTTTACACATGGATCAGTTGTCAGTGTTGTGTTCTATCTCTGTCACAGTGGATAAAACACCAACTAACACCTGGCATTTATCGTCAACGTGAGAATGTAGAATTGGCATCAATCATCATTCATTCCTGGGTTAAATGACTCTAGTGGTCATGAGTAGTTGTCCAGCTTCGACTGGCAGTGATAGAAATGTGACAGCTGGGTGTGTCTGCTGTTTTCTGGTTTGATCATAATGTTTCAGGCAGGAACATTACTTGTTTTTAACAAGTGAGTTAATGATATTTTGTCTGTACATTAACAGTATTTAAAAACTGGATATATGTGATAATTATTGCTGTAAAAACTGTCAGAAGAGTGAGTGGAACCAGGAAGGAATGAGCAAATCAAGGTGATGTACGCAATTCTCCATTATGTATTATATATTGTGGCTACCTATGTTGGTGCAGTCACAAACAGATCGATGTAAAATTGCAAAACTTGGATTGGGTTGTAAAATATACTTAGACAGAGTTGGACAACATATTAAATGTATTTGATTTATCAAGTTCTACTTTCTGAAAATTGCAAAATGGAGATATAGCTTATAGGTTTTTTATTCTGTTTAAATAACCATATTTTGTCCTGTCCTTGGGTACATGAAAAAAAAAATCTCTTGAATCATTGTTAACAGAAGAAAACATTAAGATTTAATTTTTGGGCTGTATTCCCCTGCCCTGCCTAGGTGTATGTACATATATCTGGTCGCCTGGTGTTGGGAACACTATGGTGTGTTGCACATTACTTACACATTCATAGCTGTGTATGTTGCCGTAGGCTCCAAATGGTATGGATACCAATTTACTGACTCAGATTAGATTGCTGTGCATTTCATTATGGTGGCTTTTCCATCTGGCCTCTCATCTCCATATATATGTACATTATACACTGATCTGCTGATCGTGAAGTCACACAGTATCCTTCTGCTCCAAGCAAACATGTCATAAAGGTTCAGTCAACATGATTTTAATGTATAATTATTGGGTATATATTAATCTAGCCAGTAATGATCATTATTACAGTATCGTTACCATCATTCTCTAAATAGAGCCTAAAGAGGGGAATGCAATTTTCATTCCCTTAATGCACCCACATCTGCTCATTGCCAATTTATGGACTTATCCAAAATTATATTTAGGATGCATTCATTTTTTGTCATACATTCACAATCTAGATGTATAATTTAGAATATAGTTTTATACTCCAATCATAACTTGTAATTTGCTGCAAGGTTTAAGAAGGAAACCACTGCACTGAGATTGAAGGGTTTTTCCTCACCCTGTTCTACTCTGACATCACTGAACACATTACAAATCATTTTGCGGTTCCTGATCAATATAGTCTTGGCCAATTAGAGCCTCTTGGACAGAATGAATTATTGCTCATAAACTTTTAATAACCTAATGGAGAAAACTACTTTCTGTCAATCAGTCCAATTGTTTATCAATATCTTTATTGCTACTCTGTGGTACTTGTTAAGTCCAAAGTGAATCACTCATGATAACAGTTGTATTTATCTCTGACATTCACTTCAGTGAACTAGAGTGATCAGCACAGGAGACTTATGGATTTTTGTCCTATGCGCGTGCTTCATTTCAGCCACTTAGACTCGTAACTGCCTTGCTTTATTGTCTTAGAAGTTGTTTTTTTAAACAGGAGGTGGGGAGTCTGATTAAGTCATGGCTATATCTTTGTCACGAATTTAAAGTTTCTTAGTGGAGATACTCAGTATTCCATGGGGAGATGACTTCAGAGCTCAACAGCCTTCGAGTTTTAGGACCATCATAAATGCGAACAGTAAAAGAGTAATGTTTGAAATGTGTTTGATATCTTTTAGCTTTGTACTACAGAGACTACAAACACTCACCCTAATGTTAAAAGTCATGGGTGAATTTGTCTGGCATTGCTGCACAGTGTGATGCAGTGTGTAGAGGACCAACATCTGTGCACACATTCTATTTGCATCTATCAGTGCCATTCATGAACTTGAATCACAGATGTTTGTAGTTTCCATTTCTGTTTCCTGCAATATATTCCCCATTTTTCCCCGCTAACCGCTGCCTTCTTCTGACATTTACTCACAGTTTCTGAGTAAAGGCTAAAAATAACCCTCAAGGCAAATTTAACTCCTTCAGTTCTCAGGCCATTTGCATTCTCAGTGGGAGGTGTTAAAGGTTTTCTAGAATATGCACCTAAACCAGATTTAATGACACCATGCTCAAGTCACATTTCTGTTCACTTTTACTTTGACTGTGGGAAGGCTTTAATAAACCTTAAGAAAAGGGAGGATTAATGCTTCATGATGAAATCCCACTCAGTCTTGTCATGATTATAGTATGAGTACTGTATGACATTAGTTTCATACTCATAGATTAATACCGGTTGGTAATTTTTATGTAAAATATAAATATTTCTAATAAGCATTTACAGTCCTTTCATTATTATTTTGAACAATAAAATATAAAATACTAGCTTCATTCTTTCCTTGTAAGTTTTTAATCTTACCTTGCAGTAATTTTGGTGATAAGCCACTTTTAGCTACTGATGATGCAAATTAATATTAATTGTCTGCTTTAATTGTAATTTATAGAGTCTTTGTTAATTTCTTTCATTTTTGCCACAATTTAACTGTGATCCAAAAATATTTTTTACTTGGATCAATTTATTTAAAGCTGCAGTGTTTTTTTTTAGTATCATGGGCAAACATCCATCCATCCATCCATCAATCAATTTTCTCCCACCTATCCGGGACCGGGTCACAGAGGCAACAGTCTAAGGAGGGATGCCTAGACTTCCCTCTCCCCAGACATCTCCTCTAGCTCCTCCGGGGGCATCCCGAGGCGTTCCCAGGCCAGCCAAGAGACATAGTCTCTAGCATGTCCCAGGTCTTCCCCGAGGCCTCCTCTTGGCAGGACATGCCCAGAACACCTCCCCAGGGAGGCATCCAGGAGGCATCTGAAAAAGATGCTCGAGCCACCTCACCAGGCCCCCCTCGATGTGCAGGAGCAGCGGCTCTACTGCAAGCTCCTCCCTGGTGACTGAGCTCCTCACCCTGTAGGTGGGCTTACCACCCGCCGAGGGAACTGTAGGGGACGGGTGCAATGTGGATTGGGTGGCAGTCAACAGCGGGGGGCTCGGCGACCCAATCCCCAGACACATGGGCAAACATTCAATAGTTATCTTTCAGTATATTGTAATTCAAGTGGTCTGAGTGGACAAGGGACCTCTGCATTTACTCTTTCTTATGTTTTTTCAAGGAACAGAAAATCTACCTTGTGACGCAGATTTCAGGCTAATTATAGACACTTTCAGACAAACGGGCTAAATACACTATGTGACTGACATCTGTAATTACTGATAGCTTAGTAGACTCTGTCAGATGCAACCTGGACGTGACTTTACTGCTCTACTCTGTCTTCATACAGATGCTTGGAAAAGTGGCTTAAATTTTCCATAACAGCACAAAACAACCACAGGTCAGCTGTATTTATATTTAGTTTTCAGATTTGGATTGAATGAAGAGAACTGCAAAAGGAAGGTGTATATTTTCTGCTGTTTTTTCCTCTCCTGATTTTGTCTCCTGCAGCATTAAAGAAGTAAAATGTAGTATTGATATTCCAAAGTCTCAACAGCAAGGGGAAGTTGCATGTCAGAGCACCCTTATAACTACCAATACCACCACCAACAACCAACACTATGTATAATATGTTGGATATGCTATCGTATAAGTGGATAATTTACAGTTGGTAAAAATAGCAGTGTCTTATAAACTTCTAATCATCATCTCATAGTTTACATTATAGCTTTGTTAGCTTAGCTCTGTTTTTAGACTGAAAATAGCCACAGTAAAACCACAAATCAGCTCTGTTTTCTGTTCAGTTCGTGTGGTCAATAACTGCACTAAAGATCTGAATTATCCAAAGTCAGACCTGTCACAGTTTAGTCTGAACCACAGATCAACAAATGGCAACTTAGGAAAGATAATAACATCATGTAATAACTTACTAATATACATTTATGACCCTCATACTCAAACTCCATTGTGTAGAAGAAATGCTGTGATTTCAGCATCAAACTACTTTTTATTTAGAGCTGTGCCCAGTAGTGATGCATGGATCAGGAGTGGGTTGGGGCGGGTCAAAAAAATGTCACTTTATTTGCGGGGCAGTTAATTGAGCAGAGACTCAAAAATATGTGCAATAAAATGTATAAATTCCCTATAGCAGGTTAGAATATTCAGCGATATATAGCCTGTTATATTTAGTGTTATTTGATGGTTAGTACTAGTGATGCATGGATCAGCAGGTTAAGCGCGGGTTGGGGCAGGTAAAAAAAAAAAAAGTCACTTTATTTGCAGGACAGGTTGAAAAAGTGGAACCCGCAGGTTGAAAAAAAAAAAAAAACCTGACCCGCATATTCCTAGTGTCCAGTGGTGAAAACAACAGTGATTCTGGCTTTTATCACTTTTTTTCCCATTTTCTTTAACATTAAATGTTATTTCTCAGCGGTTCTCATCCCGTCTCATCATTTTCTGATGCTTTGGTCAAAGGCCTGTTAGCTTTAGTTTTTCCCACCATTGACTCACCCAGAGTGACTCACTGCTCACTCTAGTGGCCACATAAATCTCAATCTGACTGGATTCAGTTCATACCTCTGCAGTCAGATACATTGGCACCTTGGGCATAAATTCATCGCTCTCTATTGTGAATACTGTAATTATAATTTTAGGTCATTTTTAATATTTGAAAGTAGAAATACTACATATAGCTCCTTTAAGGTGTCGTTTCTAAATGTAGAATTTCATATCACTGGAGCAATATTAAGTTAATGCGTTACCATGAAGGTTATTTAACATTTTGAGAACTTGTACTATGGGATTTGTTGATTCTAAACATGTGCTTGATACTTTAAGAACATGCATTGACTTGTTTAGATTCAGTGCTCAGTTAACTTTCACATCTAAATTTGCAATGACTTTTAAATTTGAGCCTGTTTTAGAGTTCTAAATGTGACCCTCCTGAAAGAGGCTGAATAATGATGTCAAGCAACTATTTTGACTGAATCATTGTTAGACATGAGTGTGTGTCTTTATGCAACCCCTCTGAGTACTTCATCAAGCAATCTATTATCTTGAACGCTTTGCAGTGGAATTGAAATGCAGTTTCTCTCATTAGTGCTTGAATTGCCAACAAGGCCACTGCTGATGGCAGCTGATGGCTACATTCATCAACATAATCCTTTTGTTGCATGTTAATATATGCAACATTACCAAACCATTAGTCTGTATTTTATGATCATGCAGACACAGAGAGGAAATTTGTACATCTCTATATTTAACCGTCCCCACAGTTCGACACTGAGTTACTTCATACATTCAGTGCATTTCACAACATTATTGCTTATCTGTATGATTTCAGAATGGGTTAGAAATAAGAGAAGTACACACATTTTGTAGTGATTATGCAAATTATGTAATCCTTTTAAATATGTCAAGTGTTTTCTAATGGCTCAGTTTCATACCAAGTTATGTAAAGAAAATAGCTGTATACCTTTATAAAGGTCTCCAGCTTTGATCATTGAGTCACCACAGGGGACATCCTGTTGATAATGGTAAATACTGTACATTCCTTTCACAAAACTATGGTATGTTTGTGTGTATTGCAGCATTGTCGCCTCCTTTAGATACACTCAGAACGCAGCCTTTGAATCTCTTTGGTTTCCAGTGCTCCTTAAGCATTGGAGACTATTCACAGTTATTAAATTTCTAAACGTCTTTTAAGTTTGCTTATCGTCGTCCTCGGGAGAGACAGGTAAACCTCTGGTGGGAAAGTTGTTGCGAATTCTTTTATGCAAGGTTGCTGCTTATTTAAACAGGTCAGTCAATTCAGACTTCTGAAAGACTCCAGTTAGGGAAGTGTGATACTGCAGGGCTTGTGCTTTGGTTCGAGGTCCAGAAATATAAGCACAGTGCAAAATAAGTAACTTCCAAAAAGGCATCTTACTTTTAAAGTGATTTGATTGGCATTGGAAAATATAAAAATATGAAAAGATAACTTCAGTGATAACCGATCAAGTGTTTTAAGAAAGTTCATCACAAATGTGTATTAATATTAATAATTAATAAAAGAATGCATGATTTATGAACTGATAAATGAAATATTTAACAAGACAACTGCAAATATATGCAGTCATTCAAAACAACATAATAACCCAGAATTCACCAAACATAATTCATTTGAAAGCATGAAGGAATGACGTGATGAGTTGGTCCAGAAGGTTTTAAAGTAGTAGAGTTATGCCAAACAAGTAAATATTGGAGAAAAATATGAACTTGTTGTATTATATTAAAAATGTCAGGTCCTCTAAGTAGCACAGAGGGGGAGGTAAATATGACTGAAATGAGGACATTGATCTTAAACAAAATAGAACTTCCAAACTCTTTTTTCTTCAGAGTTCATATCAAACTTGGTGCATTAATTAGCTGTGTTAAAATCAACCCATTATTTGGATTGTGTGGTAAAATCAAAGGAATAATACCCCCCCCCAAAAAAAAAAATAATAATTTGAGGAAATATATTACCTTAAATCATTTAAGTTTATTAAGTCAAACACACTTGAATTGAGGACAAGAAACACCTATGATATATTTATCATTAATGTAAGGTGCAGAGAATTGCATTATGGTTCATCTGTTGGAATGAATTCATTGGACTCAGCACTAAAAGTGTTCAGTTAGTTAACTTATAGCTTGTGTAACGTCATGTTGTCAAATGTAAAATGAATCCAGATTGCAGCCGCAGATGTCTGACCATGTGGTGGGTCTGTGTCCTGAGTGGGTGTGGCAGAGAAGCAAAACTGTGACACTGAGTGACAGGCCCTGTGTCAGGAGAGATAGTGTGGGAATAGGGTGATAGAAGTTCTGCTCACAGACTGAAAGCCATAAGTCATACCTTGTTCTAATTCTCTGAGACAATATCACATTATAGCAAGATGTTGAAACTCTGGTGCACAAATAGATGTGCTGTTTGGTTTTCCAGTGTATTATGTAGGCTGTCTTACAGGATCTTGTAGGAAGGGTGACTACTTTATTCGGCAACTGACAGAATTGGTGTTCTGCTCCTTTCTGCTGTGCTTTCTTTTGTAAGGATTTAGTCATTTTAATAGTGTTAATACATTTCCTCATTCGTTCCCATTTTCAAATGACTGTTGCTGCATCTTGTCCTCGGCAATGACAAGCATGGTTTCAGGGAACTCCAAAACTATAGTGGAAGGTGGCAGATCTACTGCATATCCAATGCTGACACAGCAGTAACAGAGTGTAGAGATGAGTCCGGTTATGCACGACTGCACTCCGTGTTTTAGAACGTTCATAATGTTTGTTTTTAATCTCACCTATGGAAACTGATGCCTGTTCTTCTCTAAATTAGTTTATTGTGGTTGTGGGGGGCCCTCTTGCCTTTTTATAGGGAACTCTTCTTTATGTACAATGTATTTATCTTTGCATTATCAGTATTCCCTGTTGATATTTAATCATTCTTTCCATAGGTGCGGATTGAGACAGCTACGACTCTGAAGCTCAATATCCTTTAAATACTTTATCATAAATACACATCATTACTTTCGACACAACAAAAATATAAATGTCCTTGATGCTGAATGTAAGCTTTTCTCATACATTCACAATACAGCACCTTAGTCCCTTTCACACCTGTATGTATATAGTGTATATTTATATTTACTTCCATTTCCTGTAGATTTGTACATATGCAAATCTTGTATTTTTTTTCAGCTTTATTACTTTTATCTCTTCACACTTTTTTTTGCTACAGTTTTTTTCAAGAGTGTTTTGTATGCAGCTAAGCTATTGTGACCAAGTAATTTCCCTTGTGGATCAATAAAGTTTGTCTAAGTCTAAAACTCATAGCTATGCCAAAGAAAATGTGGTTGACATTAATTTAATCCTTAACTCCTCACCACCTGTTGACGACTTTGAGTTCCGGACAGAACAGTTCCTTCCAGTAAGTACATACCTCGCTATCTATGTAATGTTCTTTCAGACCAGTGAAAAGTTGAAATGATCATTCACAATAATAACTCACATTGTCAGTATCCTCTTAATGTTACTTTGATCCTTTCTTCTCTTCCCGTGCAGTACCTCGAGTCAATCTTCGGGCTGCTTTTCCAGTTGTTGCAGCAGGTGACGGAGTGTGACACGAAAATGCAAGTCCTCCATGTCATCTCTTGTGTCATCGAGAGGGTAAACATACAGGTAATATTTTCAGACGCGCACCCCAGTATGTGTACCAATAAGCATACTTGAAATCTCGTCATCGTGCTCAGTTATTTGGCGTCAATCTGGGCAGATTGTTCCTTTTCGTTTTGGGAAAAGGGTAACGCCACAGAAGGGAAGTCCATGACTCTGACTCTGACGGAGACATACGCAGCTGTTAAAAAACATAACAAAGATATAAAAGATCATCTGTTCTATAAAGACAGCCACATTTTTGATTTGTCATTTTTTGAGAAAATGGCACCATTGACGCATCTGAGTCCAAATCTGGTCTGTCTTTAAATCTCAAGGCCTCATGTTGCCTCTGCTCTAATATTCGCCTCTTCATTCGCCTTATGGTACCTTTTCGCTACTGTTTGCAGTGCTTTTGTGGATTTTATTTTTTTATTTTTTCAAGCATCCAATAAGTCGTTCTAATCCACTTAACTGCCAACACTTAAAAAAATGACCCTCCCTTTGACCCCCTGAGGCTCTTTTCAGATCCATTTTAAGCACCTTCTCCTAAACGATCCGTTGACTTAAATCTGTCACAGAAATGGCTTTCATCCTTGTGAACTGTCACTCTGTTTAAGTCTTCCCTTGTCATTGGCCCTGGCTAAACTTCCAGAGTCAGTGAAAGTCCCATTAATATTCTTACCCTGCTCACAAGGGATTTTGAACCCAGAAGGAGTGGCAGCAGCTGAGAATACTAGACAACGAAAACCATGACTGCAGCTCGAGTTGAACTGAACATGATGACAGATATGATGAGTTTTTGCTCTTTTTTCCTGCTGTCACTCTTACAAATGTCATCCCAGGCTGGTTTGTGGGGCTGTTTTTCTCACATTTTATCTTCGTCCTCAAGGCTTTATGTCGTTTTCTTTCTTTTTTCTTTCCCTTTAGTGTTCCATCTGCTCCTTGCCGACTCCTCATAAAGGTGTAATCGAGCAAAAAATCACAGTGTGAGGAGTGCAGCCCAGTCACTCAGTCCCTACAGGGCAATGTGACGAGCTAGCACAAATCAGCACAGGAAAATGACAGGAAATTTCTTCAAGATCATAATTCAGTGTCATACCTGAATGTCAGGAGAGTCTTAGAGTTAGCAACTATACTAAATTACAGTGTGCCACCATTTTTTTGTCTTATTTTACAGTGGACAAAGAGTGATGGCATCAATTTTCAAGTGTTGAAAACGCTATAACTTGATTTAAAAGAAAAAAGTAGTACATAACTCAGGAAAAAAAGCCAATAAATCCTTCTTTGTGGCGTAATAAAAGAAATGCGTAGATGGTTCTGCAATCTCAGGGATCAGAAAAAGTAGGTATGAGTATGATTGACTGCATGTATTTATGCAATGCATGAATTAATACTTAATAGTGTTTGAAACTTTTCTAAATGATCATAGAAAACCAAGAAAAGAGTTGGCAGTCAGTATTATACAGTCAGCATTAATATACATGTATACAAGTACAAAGTTACTTCTAACTAATCACTGTTAATGTATCTGCCCATCACATTGATCTACAATTATGTGGATAATTTGTGGACATAAAATGTGCTAAATTATACATTTTTTGTTTTCAATGTTTTCAAGATGGACTGGATGTTAGTGTTATTACCTGAACACATAGGTTTATGTACTTTTATGTAATAGATAAATCTTACAATAGAAGGGATGTGAAAAGTGAATGTCTTCTAATGTGCAAGCAGTGTGAAGTAGGTCTCGTTGCTCAGAGACAGTCATTTTGAGTAAAACCTGTTCTGATTAATTCAAAGATGTTGAAATTTTTACCCAATACAGTGTCTGAAACTAAAGGCAAACAGCACTTTTAACTTAATTTTTCTTTATCACTGACACAAATGTGTTTTATTACTTTTATTCTGAAAAGCATTTCACTTGTATGCCAGTGTCAAACATGGCAGTTAGTTTAATTCATGCTGTATATCGCTGAATTATATCCTAATTCTCTCCCTCTTCTCTGTCAGATCCGGCCATATGTAGGCTGTCTTGTTCAATACCTGCCTCTACTTTGGAAACAATCTGAAGAACACAACATGCTCCGATGTGCCATACTCACTACACTCATCCATTTGGTACAGGTATGTCGCATGCCAAGTTTGATAGACATGACATGAAGATGCACTCGTAGGAAAAGACAAATTTTCTCTTTTTAGATAAGTCACATCATTTCAGATCAGTGTGTCACATCAAAAAACCACCTTGCTTCTTGTGCACGTTGGTTTTAAAATGATTCATAAATATTTAATCATTTTTTTCCTTAGCTTTTTGTGTCATTTTAAGATTTTAGAAAATTATGTTGGAGGGAGGAAAATGATCTATATCAGAGAGCTATTATTTTGATTTTCCCCATAAGAGAGTGAATGTCTGGGCCAACTTGCTTCATATTATATGCTTGATCATTTCCATCCCTTTCAACTAGTTTTATTACAGAAATAAAGAAAATAGTCTGAGCTGAATACAGATAACAGAAGGTTTTTGAGCCCCTACATGGCTGCTGTTGCATTTCTTCACTGTAGGAGACAAACCTTGTTGACAGAATAACATCATTACACATATGGCAAAATGTTGGAGGCAATGATGTCTACAGCTTAATGATGGTTAGATTAGCAAATTATTATAATATATTCACATTTGTGTTTAGATAGGAAATAATATAATGATATTTTGTGGATTCTTTTTAGATTGAAATGTATGGTTGCTTTTCTTGAGTTGCTAGAAAGTATTGTCCTGATTAATCCTTCCTACATTGTACATGCACTGTGCAGTAACACAGTATCTTAAGGTGTGATTTTACAGAAGCATGAATACCTTGTTAAAAAGAGAAGAGAGCACACACTGTGCCAGAAAGAGAAAAGTTTTATAGGCCTTACCAAAGTCCTACACAACTTTTATGTGTTTCTAAAGGATAAAAAGTCATTGTCCATGATAGTAAATTTTTTTTTATTGCAGAGAGGACAGGAGATGTTACCAAATGTGTATTCTGGCTATTTAACTTCAGTTTGTCTAAACTGGCATAAACCAGTCATGCCTGTAAACAAGGAAATGCCATTAAGTTAAATCTTTAACAGCAGGCATATAATCTTCCTTGTTTTCAACTTGTCTGCAAGTGTCTAGTTACTTGTTGCTCACTATGAGCAGACAGGGTCATTCCAAGTGGGGACTGAGCTTGGCTCTGTCTTTTTTTGTGTAGAGGGAGCATATTTATTCCAAATTAATGTCATGCCATCAGTGAAACAATGTTGGCAATTGTGAAATGCTGCTTTGCATCCTCTGTGCCTTCAGACACTGTCATGCCCCCACATAGTCGTCCTGTCCCCTGTCCCCACTCCCACTCCCACTCCCACATAAACACACACCACCAGCACTTTCTCCTCATTACCCTCTCCCACATTCTGATGTCAGTGTTTTCTCTGACAGTGTGAATGGCTGAGTAAAACTCAAAGTGATAGGATGCTTTGAAAGGGCATAGTGTCCGACGGTGGTTAACTTTTCATTGACAGACTAGAGTTTGCGGGAATATGTGAAGAATATGGAAGTGAAGTTTCAAGGGGAAAGAGTGTTCCAGAGGGCATAATTCATAAGCCAGGCTAAACACAGTTGTCAAAGCCAGTGACCTTATACTGCTTATTTTCATGAATGTGTATATAAAATCGTGTTGTTGTTTGCTTTTACTTTTTACTTTTTTATGTGTGTACTTGAGTGCCTGAGAATTGTCCTGACAGTTGTGCTCAAGGGTAGGTTATTCTTTCCTTTCATAAATTATGCTCTGTAAACTTTTTGCTTTTTTCAGTGAGAGCACAGGTCATTAAAACAAAACCCTGCACAGATCAAAAGTTTAAAACTTCATTGTTAAACTGAAAAACAAGAAAATGACAAATAACTATGCAGGTAAATAATGGTAGAAATACATAGCCTGGCCAAAAAAAAGTCCCACGCTCTATTTTTTGTTCAGTTGCCTTTAGCTTTGATTATGAAGGAATAAATCCAATCCAATCCAACTTTATTTATAAAGCACTTTAAAACAACCAGAGTGGACCAAAGTGCTGTACAGAAGACTGAAAGCACAAAAAAACCCCCCAAAAAAAACAACTATTCATTCATTCATTCATTCATATGACACATTCACTGTGGCATAAATGATGCCAAGCAGTGCTTATGCAATGTCAGAATAAACATTACAGTATTTATTTCAGTCAAGTCTTAGGTTGATGATGGAAGAGTCAGACCATTATGTAAAGTATTCTCCATCACATCCCAGTGATTCACAATAGGGTTCAGGACTGGGCTCTGTCATGGCCTATCCATGTGTGAAAATTATGTCTCATATTCGTTAAACCATTCTTTCACAAACCTGATGAGCCCAGTGAATATTTTTGTTGTCCAATTTTTGGTTGTTTAATAAATGAGAAGCTACTTACTGCATCAGTTAGGGTGAAATAGCTTTTTGCAGATGAAACGTATCACTTCAGTAATTATTCAGTGTTACACTCATATCTATTGGCTTTGTTAAATCCCAGCTGTGTATTTTACATTGTAAAAAGTAGTTATTTAATTTACTGATGGCTTTTGCTTAGAACTGTTTAGGACATTGCACAGATGCATAATCTTTAACTGAAGTGGATTAAGTACACAGTATAATAAATAAAGTACCTCGCAAACAGAATATGCCATTTAATCTCCATTTGTCACAGATTAAAGTATATATTCTCTGCAACATTTATTTACCTTTTCTTGGAGGTCAAGATAACACACTGTTCAGCAGCACTTTCCCTGCATCTCATACAAGGGCAGTCAAAGAAAACACATCCCCCTAATTTTCTCTCTAAATTGACATGCCTGGGTATTTGGTGATGCAAATTGCATTCAGTTATATTCATTAAGTCTAGACACAATAGTCTGAGTACTGGAACCAGTGGATTTCACACTTCAATGATTTTTTGTTTATCAAAAGTCAAAAGGATGCCACTGTTTGGATGTTTTATTGGGTTAGAGATTAAAGATTGGTTTCTTTCTTCTTCTTCTCCTTTATTTTTTTTTTTAAACAAATGATGTCTATATAAAGCCAAAACCCAGATACAGCGTGAATATGCAGTACTTTGTGACTAGGACAATCAGCATGCACTTTGTGTGATTGAGGGTGCTGTGTCCCAGAGAAGTGTAGTGGATCAGTTTAGTTGTAATCATGTATCATGCTGCCAGTAGATGCACCCAGTACTGAGATCTGGATTATGCATAAGAACAGTGTTAAGAACACTGATCTGCTGCTTTTAAACTGTTGTGTTTTTTTGTTCAGCACTGATTAAAATGTGAGAAGTGCAGTTGTCTCTGTAATAAGACTGCACAATTTTGGCCAAAAATAAAATCCCGATTTTTTTTTTTCCCTCTAAAAACTTGATTTTCAATTTCGATGGTGTGTGATGATGTTTGAGGGGCTGAAATAAGTTGGTTGTGCTGCTGACTTTGACAGATACCACCTTCAGGCAGAGTTTGCAGCGAGGAATTGTTTGGTCTTCATCGGAAACTTCAAAGCCGTACCAATTCCACACAACCGACTTGCTCTCGCTATTTTTAGCCACGAACTTCTCATTCTCCTTAGCAAACGCCATTTTTGTAGTGGTGTGTGGAGACCAAAGACTATGGAGACTGCTCTCACAGTTAGGAGGAGGAGCCTACGGTAGCGTAGGAGGCGTGCGGCCCGGATACACGAGAAAGATGAAATTCAATTTGATGATTACCCTTTTTAAACATCGTCCTAATTACATAATCCAGTTTCAATTTAAAATCTATTAGCCCTACTCTGTAATAGTCAGTTTTCAAAGCAAGAAATAGTCAGGGTGATCATTGTGATTGACTGTCAGTGTATAACATGGTCATGTACGGCACAGAATATCCAGTGCATGTTTTTACTGTGATTATGTGACAGACTTGAGAAGTGGCATTTTCCCAGTGAAATATCCAAACATTTTCTACGTATCTAATGACCCCTAACCACTAAATGGACAAAAAGTTAGTTTACGCCCTTCTCTCTGTGTTTTTTTTCTCTACCAATTGAAGTAAATTGGCCCACAGTGTTTTTAAAAGGACCGTAAAATGGACATAAATGGTCCCTAAACAACTCTTGCACTTTAAAGCAAGCAGTCGTTTGAGTGCAAAAATCCACTATTTATGACACCTCCTTGTTATTGAAACTGGGAACAGTTCAGACACCCTGCAGAACACCGGCTCTCTTTCATGCATCACAACTATTATGAGAGCAAAGTATTCTTGTGTACCAGCAGTGGAGCTTACGGACAGTATGATCTGGTTTATGAGCAGTAGAGTGCTCTGGCAAAGTGTGCAGAGCTGTGTGTCTCGGAGCGGAGGTTTATTGAACATTTTTATACATCCATCCTGCTTTATTCTGCCCTGATGGTCTGAAAGGAACACCTACTAAAAACAGTAGCTGCAGACATAAAGTAAAGTTTTTTATGCCTGCATAAGAATGTGTTTTATGAGTTTTCCTATATTTGACCAGGACTCCTCTGCATGTGTGTATTCTCACAGGGCCTGGGGGCAGAAAGTAAGAACCTGTACCCTTTCCTTCTTCCTGTCATCCAGCTGAGCACTGACGTCTCCCAGCCACCACATGTGTATTTGCTAGAGGATGGACTAGAGCTTTGGTAAGGACATTCACACTCCACATGCTCATACATTATATGGACAGAGGTATTGGGACGTGTTGAATTCAAATGTTTCTTTTTCTAACAGGGGTCTGGGCTACAAAACAAGAATGATAAATGTCATAATATAGTTTTATATTTGTGATACATAGCATTACATTGCATTGGTTAATTTTCTTTAAATTGGTATCTTTGCTTCCAAAATGCCTCAGAGATGGTTTTTACTTGATTTCTCTCAACATTGTTTTTTTAATCCATGACTATATTTTTGAAATGTTCTACCTCTAAATTTCTAAAATATTTTTCCTGCTCTGACTGTAAATAATAATTTACTACCACAGCTAACCATCTACCTTCTTTACGTCTCACTGAAGGCCCAATCACACCCTGACGATTTTTGTCAGCGTATGCAACGAATGACAAATTTGACAAATATGATGGTTTATGTCTAATTTATGGGTACGTTTTGTATAAGTTAAGAGCACGCAGGTGTAGGTTGTAGTATGGCGAGGTTGTCGAGAAATTTTATGCATGCACAAATTTTCCACCACATCTCATATGTGGGCCATAAGTTGTAGGTATGTTATGCGATTGTGACATGTTCACACATTACTTGTAAGTTACTCATAAGTCAAAATACATTGAGATAATGCCTAGCGTATCCAAAACCTATGTATACCTTATATTGAACTTATCTCTAAGGCATATTGATGTATGTAGATATATTTGACCTGTTCTGGAAGACCCCTTTTCACCTCTTCCAGATACATAGCAAAGCGTTTCAGCACCTCCCCTCTGGACAGCGACCGGACTTTATTGTGCAGCAGGAGATAACATTAATACCTAATATCACCATAATCTTCAAATTTAGAATAAAAAAATTAAAAACTAAGGAACTAAAATGAAATAAATTTAAATTAAATACTAATTATTAATTTTCCAAAGCCACAAGGACCTGCAGCAGAGGCATGGAAGAGCCACATGCTGCCCAGTAGTCTATATAACAATGTGGTTGATAGGAACCTGTCAGTAACTCCTCAAAACACCATGGTGAGCAGAGAGACAGAGGATCCAGCACGAGAATACCTACTAACTGTCCTCCAACATCAGTTATTGAAGCGTTCTATGCAAGCTACTTATGCACCCAAAACATAAAAAACGTTGATAGTACAGCTTATGTCAATGTTTTAGAGAGCTTTTGATACGTCGCCATACGCTGCCTAAATCGTCAAGGTGTGACATGGCCTTTAGGAAGAAAGATCTCCCATTAAACTTGAAGGAAATACTTTACAGAAGGATGTCCTCGAAGCACCCTCCCCCAGCACACTCCTGTGTATACCCACTCATAAACACTATGACTGTAGCCTTTATTTTTTTAGTTCCTCTTCTCCACTTTCCTCTGCCTTTAGTCTCTGTGTTTACTCATGAATCCATTTGTGTCATGTTACTCATCTGTGTCACCCACTGACTCATGTCGGATACATACTCTAGAACCAATTGCAACCACTTTGAAGATAAGTAGTGCTAAACAGGCTGGCCGTGACGATGTTGTTTGACTTTTTCTTAGGAAATTGTGTTAGATGGGTGATGAAACTGTTGATAATTTATGCCGCTCACAGTCTTGCCTCCATGGTGTTATATTGGAACATATGATTTTACGCCATGTAAGAAATCAGCTGCAAAACGGCACACTCATTTTTGCATATTCACAGCCCGTACAGCGGCTTTGCTTCAGTCGAAGAGAATCACCTTTTGTCCTTTCCTGTCATTTTAACTCCCTCTTTAATCTCTCTTTTCTGTCTGTCTCTGTGGAAAGTTGCGTTCAGCTGCTGTGTGTACTCATCGCACAAAGACAGTCTTATGTCTCTGTCCCCTCTTTTATCCTTTTTAGATAAACAGTCATCCTAAATATTTGTTTTCTCTGCTTACAAAGTCAGTGTCATTTTCTCCTGCTTATCTCTTATCAGCTGGGTTTCCCTTCTCTGTGTTTCTCTGTCTGTCTAGCTTGTGTTGCATTATTACTTTGTGCATCAAACAACACAGGAGTCATTAATGTCTCACCTCTTTGTAAAGCTGGAGAAGAAAGCCAACTTTCATTTGGGCCTGCAATTTTTGATTTAAACACGCATACCAAAAGCTGTCTTCCGCTTTACCAACATAACACATAACTTAAAGTTAGTGCATTTTAATAAGTCTGAGAATAATTTATTTGACAGTCCTCTTGGAAATGGAGTACAGAAAAGGTTCTGTGAATTCATTTCAAAAGTATAATTAGATGTTTCTATAAGGCAGTCATTGGTTTGTTGGACAGACTTCAAGCTACATTAATCTGTATTTTCTTGTATTAACATTGTCTTTTTCAATTATATGTTCAATTGCTAATATGTACAGAGTAAAAATAATGACAGAAGCCTATGATAAGGTGTGAAAGCATCTGAGGTGGCTTACATAGTCAAGCCTGCAGCCAAAAATCCCCTCACTGCAATTTACTTTTCTTCTTTTTTTTCCTCCTTTGTTTTTAATACAACTTGATAAATTTGTCCGCCTTTTGTCATAAGTCCATTCAGAAATAAAGTCCTAAGGTTTATTTTGCGTGATTCCTTTGAACAAATGTGTTGTGATACTGAAGCAAAGCGAACATTCAACACTTGAGAAGTAGAGCTGCACAATGTATCGTTTGAGCATCATCATCGCAATGTATGTGTGCTCAATAGTCACATCGCAGGTCCTGCAATGTAGGAGGCAAATGAACTCAATGTGTTCTCATCTGATTTCAACCTGGGTACCAGACACACACGGCGCACAGCGATCCACCAATCACAATCTTTCTTAGTCAGTTTGCCGAAGCAGATCACACCCCTGCACATGGAGTGAGTCGCTGGTAACAACATTGAAAAATGAGCAACGACAGTTGACAGAGAAGCAGCTTTAGACTCAACACACTTCCGCGTCCTGCATGGGTCCACTTTTCCAAACCCACACCCACCCGTACCCACAAAGCTGAGTACCACTACCTGACCCACTACCTGCATTTTTTTTAATGTCCAATCCACACCCGCCCATACCCTTGTACATTTGACCTGCAACCTGACCCGACCTGTGATTAAACACATTATTATTATTATTATTAAATATTATTATTTGTTTATTATTATTAACACACACACACACACAGTAACTCACTTTTAAGTACCTGCAGGTACCCGACCCAGTGCAGGACTCATGATTTGTTCCTATTTTGACATTCAGTTTTTGCTGACAAGCTAAATAAACATATAATTTTGGGAGAAAAAAAACTCTTCTCTTTACACACAAAACACATACTGAAACCAAACTGAAACCGTGGCCCAAAAACCGTGGAATGGACTGTACTGTGGGCTGCCTGTACCGTAGCACCCCTAAAGGGAATACATTCAAATGATATAATTGTAATTTAATTGTTTTTTTTCCGTAGTGATCATTTAAGATCACAGTTGCATTTGCTTAAATTATGTAACACTGTTGCACATAACCATTTAATCCCCAACACCGCTAACTGCTAAATTTCTTTCTCTTACCTTCTTCCTTTTTCTTTTACTCCCACTTCAACACTGTGTTTTTTGTCTTGTCATCTCCTGTCTGTTTCTGTAATTTGTCCCACTGTACGTCTCCTCCCATTTTCTTTGCCACCTCTCATCTTTGTCTTTTCCGCTCCTTTCTCACGAATCGCCCCTGTATTTCCTCGTATTATGTTTTTTGCTCTGTTCTTATCCTTCTCTTCTCCCCTCTGTCTCCCCTTCCCACTCCCTCCTCATGCAGGTTGGTGACTTTGGAGAACAGCCCAGCCATCACCCCCGAGCTGCTCAGAATTTTCCAGAACATGTCAGCTCTGCTGGGTGAGCTCACATGAGACTTGTGTGTTTGCAGGTGTATCTGTTGGTGTGTCTTTGTCCTTGAGTGCGTGAGGTGTGTACAGATATATTACATTTTTGACAATGGATCCACAGCACGTCTGTAAAATGGTGAATCTGTCCGCTGCTCAGTGTGTCATATCTCAACAATGGTCAGATAGAATATTGTAAAATTTGACATAGACATTCACAAAGTGGCTGGAATGAACTGAAACTGTTTTCCAGGCCAGAAGTCTGATTCTTCCAGGGTTTGTATAGGTGCTTGAAATCCTTGAAAATGCTTGAATTTCAATGTTGTTTTCAAGGTCTGGAAAGTGCTTGAATTTTAGTTTAAGTGCTTGAAAGGGCTTTTTAATTATAACTCTGTGATGTTATTTATCTATTTATTTTTAATATTAACTGTGCCAGGTTAGATGGTAAGCCAAAGCTACTCACAGAGAGGTGATGCATTTGGAAAATAAGACTTTATGTCAAAAAGGAAATTATCGGGTGCTTTCAGGTTGACTTCAAGTACATTTTTTATCTTAATCTTTGGCTCAGTGCGAGTGTGCCTTAAGAACACCAAGTTGCTTCCCCTTTTTTGGAGAAAACTTTGTGTTCTTTAATTTCTAAACTTTTTGGTATTTTGAAACATCATTTTAGATGTTTATAACATAATGCAATGTAAATCATTGTGATAAAAAGTGAAAAAAATAATCATGAGTATATTTATTTCTGTAGATGTGTGTTTTACCCCCGCGATAAGGTGCTGTGCTGGAAAAATTTGAAAATGGCCTTAAAAATGCTTGAATTTGACCTTGAAAAATTTGTACAAACCCTGAAGATGAGGTGTGCAAGAATGTAGAGAGCTCATGTCTAAACATTCTTAAAAGCATGACGTCTTAGGAATTCATTGAGTATGTTTCTTCAAATTTGGAACAAATGATCACTTGGACACAAGACTTTTAGAAGATTTTGGTGATCAAGGGTCATGATCACTGGGACCTCATGTCGATTTATTGTTATGAGCACAATATTAGTTTCTGAACTGCTGTTTTGAGGTCAGTAGTTTGCCATTTGTTGCTATGGAGCCAGAAGTGAACATATATGGATAAAAGGAGCAGAGATGGGAGCCTGATGGGTCAGAGACAAGCTAATATAAGCACTTAATGACTTTGTAAAGCAATAAACTTCATCAAGCATCACATAACAAAATCATTTTATAGTCTTGTTAGAAGAACCAATTAACTGCAACCACCGCTGAGTTGACTGTCAGGGAAAAAGATATGTTTTCTTAAATAAATTGAAACTCTTAACAGTCTGACTCAGCAGGTGAGCAATCTGTCATACTTGCCTGTCAGTCCAAGCCTGAAACAACAGACATCAAAACCTCATATTGGACCTGAGAGCTGATTAATGGTGAGGAAATCTAAAGATGGACCACCAGAACACTTATTAGAGGGTGCAAATTAAGCGAGTGAAACCAGAATTAATTACTTTTTAAATAGAAATTCATTGTGAACCTATTGGACATGGGGCTTTTTGGAGCATTCCCTAGTGGCAATCAGTGGTATTACAAATGTAAGATTCTGCCTTTTAAGACAAGGCCCTTCTCTCGTTGGCCATAACAGAAAGAAGCTGAGGTAACTGCATGGATGGTTGATACATGAGCTTGAACTCATGCTTCTCTGCAATATTTTTGATTTGATTGATTTAAATTCTATAAAAGCAGGTTGTGAGGTGGTGGAACTCTAATCATTCTATACACCACCTTTCTCAGAAGTGCTCTTGAACAACTGTGATGGTTCTATATATAGCACCATTTGACAAAGATGCACAAAGCACCTCTAGGATGTATCACATTTGTAAGAATGATGCTGTTATGCATTTTGATACTTGGATTTGCATTACATTGAATTATGACATGCGGTGTAATATGATTATTTTCAGATAGAAAATATGGTTTATTTGAGAGATGGGAAAAGACACAGTTCTTGTCACAATAGTTTGTGAGATAATAAAAAGCTGCTGACAAGGAAGGATAAACCTTATGCTACAACTGCATTATGTGATCAAATAACATTTCAATTTTAAACTCAAGAAAAATTAAAGCCAAATGA
Source organism: Apogon hyalosoma (assembly GCA_037367295.1). Lineage (NCBI taxonomy): Eukaryota > Metazoa > Chordata > Actinopteri > Kurtiformes > Apogonidae > Apogon > Apogon hyalosoma. The sequence goes on from JAPQRP010000030.1 coordinate 35,086,683, forward strand.
AGAGGGAGGAAAGTTGAAGCAATCCACAGACAAGTTGCAAAACTTGGAACATAACATATTATCATAGCCTTTAAAGATTCCAGTTTTGTCTTTGCTATTGCCTGAAGGCATCAGAGCTACTACTGTGGGTTTGTAGGCAGCTGTGACTGGTGGCAGATTGAATGGAACTGGTTGGGTGATTTATCACAGGCTTGGAGGGACTGCCGTGGTGTCTAGAGGTAGGTGTGTGAGTGTGTGTGGGAAGCCTTTAGTGTGATGAGGGGCCGGTATTGATTGGGTGCTTCTGCACATAACAAGGCAGTCGTACTAATATGAACATGAGTGTAGCCTGATTGGCTTACTGGACCATTTGATCACTCACACTGTGAAGGATGAATCCATGAGACACAGGAGTTGAAAGGACAGCCACAGATCTGTGTAAGGTGAAGATCAAGAAAAGGGAGATGTTGGTTAGACATAACTAGAAAGTAATGGGTGGAAAAGGATGAGTTTTACAAGGGTTTGCCGAAAAATTAACAAAGAGAAAGATGAAGTGAAGCGAACCATCCATGGCTCCTTGGGAAGAAGAGGCCTGTTTTAGCCGACTCTTGTATAGTGCTGAACATAAAAGGTAAACAAAGTCAATGGACCATAATATGAAAGAAAAAGGTTTTTTTGCATAGCAGCACAAACAGTTGACTTTGAGACCAAAACAAAAGTAACTGCAGCACCCAGCAACCCTTTGCAAGTAAAACACACAGAAGTCATACATTGGCAATCTGTAAAGGTCCAGAGTGTGAGATTTATCTGGATCTAATTGCAGAAATCAAATATAATAGTCTTAATCATACATTTACTTGTGTTCCTGTTAGTTATTTTTATCTACAGAAGGAGTGGGTTTCTTCCACAGAGACCACCATGCTGTGCTGTGGTGTTTCTGTAGTAGTTCACCACAGACTTCCTTTTCTTCTCATTTCTTGCCATTTTCACAACAAGAGCAGGTACCATCATGCTGGATCATTTAGGTGAATTTCCATCACCTTGTGTTTGAGTGGGAATCAAACTTAATATCCATTTAACTAAAAAGCCTAGACTAAAAATAAACACTGACTCTAACAAGAGGTTTTCCATGTATTCTGCATCCACTGGAGGTACATGAGAATGACATTTAAGCTGGTCACAATCTCATACACTGAGCTTTTAATGTAAAAATGTGAACTGTGCTTATATTCATTTTATTACTGTATTTGTATGCTGTATTGTCATACTTTCTGCATTGTGTAGGAACACTGCTGAAAACATTTTGCTGCATCCATTTGTTTCGCAGCAAGATGATTCTTTTAGTCACAGTGGCATTGGCAACTTTTAATGACAATTATGACCTACTGATTAGCTGCAGTGTCTCCCATTAATTATATAGACAGTAGTGGCCTGCATGGTCTATTTTCTTGTGCCATAATCTCACTCAACTATATGATTATGTAAATTAATTTTGAGCTGACTGTAAGACGCACTGCTGACATTTCAATGAAAATGAAACACACCGCGCCTCATGGTGCAAACAAACAGTATTTGACAACAGGCGTATGCAGGTGCAAGGGTCACTACCGGTGTGAAACACGCTTATCTGTCAGTGTGATTCACAACAAAACACACAGCCGAGCCAGACTCTGAACCACCAGCCTCTGAAACCAGCTGCAATAGAGAAATGAAGCCAACTCAATGAGATGAGCTCACTTAATATTAAAATTAGAATGTATAATGTAATGGTAATATTGCTGCCATTTGCCAATAGATTAGACTAGCATTACAGTGGTCCTGCATAGTTCGGTGAAAACATCATGTGTGGTGGTGTATTTACCTTCAGAGACCCTGCTCTTCCCCTGTATTTTATATTTTGCTGTGTTTTGAATATTTCAGGGTATCAGCAGTGAGTTTGTATCTCTATCCAATAACAGCACCACAAACAAATGACTCTGATTACGTGTCTTCATGCTCTTTCTGCAGTACTTCAAGAACTGAAAAGTTATGTCTAAGAGTCAAAACTCTGGGCATAGCGCACACATTCAGTCTTTTCATCCTATTGTCTCTAACAGACCTGTCAACTGAAATGATGAGGTTTTTGATTTGACTGAATTTTTCCTGTAATATGTTTTTGAAGGTGTGGTTGTTTTTTTTGTTTTTAGAAGGTAACCACCGTGACAGAATCGGGAAATCTCTATGCTCACTCTCCCCGTTTTATTGCTCACTTGACAAGCAACACAACTGAGAAATGCATATTTTGAAAAGGTAGTAAATTTAATTTAAAGTTTCTCTCTGCTCAGTGTTACTGTATTATCAGCAGGGACACATCATATCTTTAAACTGTAGCCCTTTGCAGTCTTATAATTACACAGGCTGAAATTGTAATTACAATTCAATTGTGCAGTGACTAATTTTGACCAGCTAGCTAACTTGTCACAATTCATGATGCTCGTCTTGCAGAGCATTTCTGTTGTTTTACCTAGACAAATTTACTATCAGACAACCTATTACAGCAACACAGACTGCTTCATTTTCACGTTCATTCAGCTCAGTTTCTCACTGTATCAAAGTAAATTCAAGCTGCCAACTCTCTACCCCATGTGCTTTTTTCACACAAACAATAACTTAATTACTGATAACTTCATAGAGCAAAGAGAGGACAGTGTACAACACAGCCGTGCATCCAAGAGACAGGCAGAGGTGAAAGTTAATTACCTTGTCGACTGTGTTGTTGCTGTGTGTTTGTCCATTTCTCTGGACAAACATAATATGACTTCCTCTAATTCTAAATGTGGTAATATGACAAAATTTACAGTTTTTTAAAAATACAGAATTGTAGACAGTCTCTGTATCCTGTATTTTCAGTTTCATGTGTGCCATAAAAGCAACACGACTGTCTGGTGTTATGCACAGAGCCTCCATATTACTCCTCAGATGCTTGATGGATGATTGGATGTAGTGGAAAAAACTAGCAAGAGGATGTAAGAACAAAACCTAAAAGGTCACATGGATTAAAATGAGAAATGGACTGCAATATTATCTTTGATTGATTAAGCAGAAAACTATAGATGACATGGCTAGGGATTGACAGATGAGGGTGTTACCACAGAATCCAGCTCTTTTTTTTGATGTGACCTGACGCAGTTACAGCCAGAGGATGTACAGTACCGTTGCGCTCACATCTGTTTTATTTTGTGACCCGATTATGCTTCCTTTTATGATAATTTTCTTGTTGACTACAGAATTGTTTTTCCTTTTTCGGTGTTTAGTGGAGAGTGCTGCTTTTTCTGCAGATGACAGACACATTAAGGCATGGGGAAAGAAATGGCTTTTACTTACTCCTGCTACAAGAAAACACAAACAAACAATTGCATGTGGAGGAATTTTATTCAGCTTTAAAGTTATATTTGTGCATTGATGAGGGGAAAAAATGTTTGAGGTTATACACTGATACACACTTTCATGCTGCATTTACATTGTGTTGACCTGTATATTACTATTGTCTACAATTATGTGAAAGTCATATTTTTGTCATCTCGTTTTAACTGGGATGCCATTGTTTTAGATGGATGCTATCTACTATCTGCTACATGTTTTTAAGCCATGTTTGTTGGTCTCTTCACAACTTGAACAACACAAGAGGCTCTAACATTTTTTAGGTCATTTAACAAACCATCATGAAAATGTCAGTGTGCAATGTTTTGAATTGAACGCCCAAAAACATTTATTTGAAGCTGAAAAGTTTCACGGAATCAAACTTGACTCTGTTTATTTGGTTGTTTTTTTAAATTCTGATTTATTTTTTTTCCTGTTAAACTTGGGCCAGTCATCATCTTTGGCTGGTTTTCATCAGAACATCCGGTGGTTCATTTATTTAGTCCGTGGAGAGCAGTGGAGGGATGTGGGCCATTGAGAGAGTCTGGCTCAGTATGGTGTCACAGCTTGCCAGGTATGTGGCCTGGCCTGCCTGATAAAGAACCCTGCTCCATCACTGCTAAACTGGAGCAGCAAATTCTCTAATTAGAATGTCAAGAGCCCTGCCTTGGCTAAATTGTTAGACTAGGACTATGCTCCATATCACTGCCACCACACTCTGAACTAGGACACATTTCAGTTGTGCGTGTTTCTTTGACTAGCAGTAATGGAGTGTGTGCCTTTTTGTATTTTCTTTTGACGTTACACTGATTAATGTTAGGAAGTAATAACCTTAAGTGTCCATTCTTTTCCCCTCCATATTACTTTCCAACCACTACTAAAACTCACTGGTTCACAGTAAAAAGCCTTCCAGGGAAAGGATGGTTTTATGTGCACTGACCACTGGATGGCTTCGATCAGAAACGGATGGAGGAAATGTTAATTTGGAATTAAAAGCAAATAGCACCATAATGGGAGAACTGAACAATAAACAAACAATGGCACAAACCCATAAAGGTCTCTTGTTATTGGTGTAATAATCTAGATTCACAAATAAATAAGGAATTATGATCTGTCTATTATTTGCTTGTTAGTCTGTAGGTAATTATTTCTGTTATCTTTAACATTCTGTTATTTGTAATGAATAGAATAATTATAGATATTAACTGTACACTATTCCAATATTACCTTATGTCCTGCAACTTTAAGAAACAATATTCTGAATTTATACATTAAATCAGCCAGTCTTGGTTCATTTCATTCAGCATTCCTCTCCATCAGAGGATCCAACCGTTTATATATAGTAAGGATTTTTCAAATCCTACCATTAAGGTAATGAGAGAACAAATTGGCCAGCACGAAATATGTCTTAATGAACACCCCATCAGTTAGCAATTACAGGCACTGCCAGAGACACGACACACCATCCTTTCAGATAACAGTGGAGCTTTCATCCTCGTCTTTTGCCTAAAAAAGCTCTGCGGAGGAATTTCTCAAATTTGCTAGAATGTAACCTCAGTGCTAACAGCTTAACTAATTTTCTACATAGATTGAGAACATCTCTAGCAGAGGACAACTTTCTTGTTTGAACTTTTTCAACCTTAAATGAGGACTTTCATTGCAGCTTTCATAGATGGATACAGAAAGACTCAGAACTAATTGAATCTTTCTACACTGATTTGCTTTTTTTTTTTTTTTACATGTGTGGCAGTTCATTGAATTCTGTTACATACATTAATATGTAATGTTTAACACAATTTGGTAATCCATAATTAACATTGTTTGTTGTGGACCTCTAAAACTCTGATCTATAAAAGCATTAACTAAGTATGTTTAACGTGAGATTTTTACTGGACTTTGTGCATTCCCATCACTGCTGTCATCTCAGACATGAGATCTCCCTGTAAAAGTTGATTTCTGCCACTACACTGAATCCCTTGCTGTGCTTTTCAAGCTTGCTGCTTCTTTCAAGCATGATTACTCACCCATGGCTTCTCAAAGACTTACTCAGTCTAACACCAAAGGGAGTTAGCCTCTCATCTTGTAGCTGTAGCCGAGACTTCTGATGGCTATGCCGCTTTTTGTTTCTTTCCAGTTACTTTTTTGTGTACAGTAAACATCAATGAAATATGTAGTCTCCATCAAGCTACAGGAGTGAGCTGCGAGCAACCAGAGAGCTTCCAATAAAACATGTTTTGAGTTCTTTTCAGATCGTGTAATGGACTTTTGATTTATTTATTTATTTGTTTGTTTGTTTATTATTTATTTTTGTCAGTTCAAGTACATTGACTTAAATGTATTATATTTTCCGGCACTGTTTATAGCTCCGGGCGACACGGTGGTGCAGTGGGTAGCACTCGTGCCTCACGGCAAGAAGGTCCTGGGTTCGATTCCAACACCAGTCGGTGGGACCTTTCTGTGTGGAGTTTGCATGTTCTCCCCGTGT
>JAPQRP010000030.1:35093175-35143362 GCA_037367295.1 Apogon hyalosoma
GTGTTTGTCTCTATATGTCAGCCCTGCGATGTACTGGCGACATGTCCAGGGTGTACCCCGCCTTCGCCCTTAAGTGGATGGGATAGGCTCCAGCGACCCCCGTGACCCTAGTGAGGATAAAGTGGGTTCAGAAAATGGATGGATGGATGGATGTTTATAGCTCCAACCTGCAATAGCTGGCTGTCTTTACTTATGCAGACAATAATGGTCTGTCTTTACAGGACATTGGAATGGGTATTTTTTACTTATCTATCAACTTTTCATTGTTAGGAATCATTTTCAATCCTGTAACATACGATAAAAGTAAAAACACGGTTGGGAGATGACCAGAAAATTGTAACAGTGTCCCCAAAAACCATTACTTCAGAGGCCGTTATCACAGTCAGACGTGTGGCTCATTTTCCTGTTAATGTTGTTAACCGAGGCGGATTGCGCAGCATATGCCCAGGGCTATGAAGGATGTACTGACTAAAGCATAATCAGTGCTTTAGCAGCTGTTTTTGTGACTATTTGATTATAGCAAATGATGGCTTGTGTATGTGCACGGAGTAGTAATCGTGTCTTTACTTGCCATATCTTTGTGGAAGTTTAACAGCATTCATATTATCGATTTGGCAAAGCAGAGTATTGTTTTAGGCTTAATTTACATAGGGGTTTCTCATTATTTGACCAGTTATATGTATAGGACACTTAAAATATCCAATTGAAATCAACCCCATTGAAATCCAACCACAGCAGAGCAGACTTCATACAACTGGTCTCAACAGAAGGCTGTATCGTTCATTGCATTGCACATTAAGAATCTTTTTTTTTTAACTCATTCAGTTAAAAGAACAGACTGAATTTGACTGATGAAAAAAATGAATGACTTGTGCCAGCTCTCAAATCACAGTGTTTGATTCCATTATTACCATTCCTTTACTACATTTTAAGTGGCCACTCAGAGTAGAGATCCGTGAGGACAACGGTATGAATGACATTTTGGGCTGTTACAGTGCTCCAGGAGAAAATAGAGTTGCAGAACTCGAGCTGCACTGAATCCACCCTCCCATTGTCCTGTCATATTAGTGCCACATAGAAAAAGTGTAGGGATGTGGTGTGGAAGTGGAACTGAAATTGTTTCCAATAACTAGATGCGGTGTTATTTTGTCAGGCTGTTTGTATTCATACATGGACACTTAGGATGTCCGGGGTTCATTTGCAATAGTGAGGAGGGGAGATGATGAAAGTCTTATCAAGTCCAGGCCACAGTGTTCTGAGCTGTCTGACCTACCACACGCACAGAATGAGAATTCAATTCATTTTTTCATGAATACTTGTTTCCTCTGCCTCCTCTTGTATTGATATTCAGACAACTCCCCTTCAGAGGATATTGCTACAGTATGTGCACATCTTATCAGACAGCCAAGCAATGACGATGGATACGACAGCAGAATTATGGAAGGACATTGGAAATCTGTTCAGTAGCATGTGTACGTTTATGTGCAGATTCAAGATTAAGCATTTCTGACTGTAATCACACAGTCCTGCTCTGCACTGATGGGATTAAACAGGCGGTGGTACAAAGCTGAGAATGTTGCACTGTCAGAAATTGTGGAAAATAGTCACACTCTGTATAGACGACAGTAACAAAATTATAGTTGAATTGTTTGCTTGTTGTGTGAATACCTATCTTTCCAAATATCTGTCTGAGGGGTGAACTGTAAAGTTTTGTTTGCATGTTACATAGCAGACAGATGAGTAGTGATGTACAGCTGCTCTTACAAGCAGTAACCCCTTCTGTTGTTGATCTATTTCCATGTACTTTCATGTAAGTTTTAACATCACATCCATTCATTCCACTGAGATCACCCTGTAAAGTCACTTTGTGCTTGTCTTTGTTCACATGTGCAAAGTGGTCTCTTTGTGTTTGTCCCACTTTCTTTGCGGTTTCGATTATGGATGGTGATATCTTTGATCTCTACAAAAAAAAAAAAATCAATTTGTACATGGAATGTAACACTGAGGAGTGTCATATATGTTGAAATGCTGGCCCTCCTTTTACATATGTATAGAATTCACTTAAGTGGAATAATAAAACCTGTAGGCATCCATATTTCAGTTTCCCATAAAACTAACATCCCATAAATGACATCAATTAAATGCTGATAATCTTCATAATGTTGTCCATCACCTCAATGTGAAAGGAAGCCGATTTTACCTGCAAATCAATTTTTTTGTTTTAATTTGTGTTGCATGATTCATTTAAATTTTAGTTTTTGTGTTTTACAAAAATTCTACTTTTTATTTTATTTAAAATCCCAATTCTTTTTTTCACTGCTGGTTTTAGTTCTTGACTGAAATAACCTGTTAGCTGTGTTACAGCATCTGTGATACTTGTGATTAGGCCTGTTATAGTCTCAGTTTTGAAATAATTTCATTATTTTACATAATCTGAATGATCATCTCATTCATCTGTATAAAAGCAGTGAAGTGACACTAATAAATATTAGTTTAGTATGATTTGACTTGTGTTATATCAATGACATCATCTTGTTGCAGTAGCCCGCTCTTTTTCTGCAATGAGTTCAATTACTAATTAATGCTGTTGCCCTTTTTTTTTTTTTTTTAAGTATGACCTTATATGGTTGCTTTATGTCAGTGATTTTGTACCTTAATTGAATATCACAGTAATGGGCTCAGTATATTTAAAGGGTGGCATAACTGTCACATTCAGTTCTTATTACAGATACAACAAGCAAAAAGAAATGTCATTCATTTTATATGTTCCAAAATTGTATGCCAGTTAGACTGTGCTCAGAAGTGCTGACCTCCGCCTGGTACCTGCTGGGAAAATCTAATTCTGTTTCCCCCAATATCTATAATATGACCCACACTATATAGTTTTATTCATATAACCATAAAGACACAATAACAATTAAGATAATCACTGATTCACTGCTATAGCCGAACAGTAAGCAAACACACAGACTGTAGTGGCCACTCCTATCAAAGCCCAACTCTGTGGGTGATAATACGGTGATGTTCTTCATAAAGTGAATGAGCATTATTTTATTACACTGATATCATAGGGGTGGCATGAAGTTACCACATCAGTATTGTTAATCACATTATTTCTATGGCATTTAATCAACTCAACTTTCAGTTTCACGACATCCCTACCTGTTGTATCAATTGTGTACTCGGTGAATAGATTATTAAAAGCTGAAAAATACAGCAGTCGTTTTTAATGATATGTAAAACACTCCATAATATAGGGCATCTTTATCCTACAACAAATGTGTCAGTAGTCCTCGAACCAGTTAACCGCAAATCTCTTTTTAATCCTCATGGGAAAGCACATGGTTGTAGAGCCTGCTAGCAGTGGGAGAAATGTAACAACAAAATGTTTAGTCTTAATGGAATAGCACATTTACAACTAGTGTCTCAGGTTTTTCTCAGGGCTCTTAATCCCAAGGTCACCATTCATTCCATGTTTACCCCATTCGTCACATTCCTCTGTGGATTCCACCAGTTTTTCTGCCATCTGAAATGGAGTGATGTGCCACCGTTGCCTGCGGCTCCTTCCTCACTCATAAATGCGCCTTCATGTTTGTGTCATTCGGAGGCTGTCAAGGCCTCCCGGTAACATCTCAGCTAAAAGCAATAATATATGATGCTGATCAGCTGTCACTTGAGGGTTGCTTTGAGAGGTATGAGCCATTAGCTGGAGGCCAATACAACTGTGAATCTCAAGGTTTTTGTATTGTATCTAAAGACTGCCTTGGTACCATGCTGTGTAACATCAAAAACATACAGAAACATCCTGAGTACATTATTTTAAGGAGGGTAAATGTGGTATTTTAAAATGACCCCAAATTATCATTAGGGTGTTTAGAATAAAAAATAACTCAAGTTATGTCAAAGATGCAAAATATATTGGATTGTGTGTGTGTGTGTGTGTGTGTGTGTGTGTGTGTGTGTGTGTGTGTGTGTGTGGGGGGGGTCAAGCTATTTTAACCTAGATAGAGTATATATAGCTCTGTGGAGAGTAAACCAGCTCTAACAGGAGACTTCAAAGTCAGTGTAAAGTTCTGCGTAGATGCAGTGTAAAATTCAACTCTGCAATCTGTAGCATTGCATTGTGGGTACTGGACATTTTACTCATTGTGTTCTATTTTGTGCAAGGGTTCAAGAGGGGAGTTTTCTTAATGATTATTTAGGTTAATGTGTCTGTTTTGCAACATTTATTGTCCTTTTTATGTTTATTTTTATTAATGTGACACCATTAGTCAAACCTGTAGGCAGAACAATGCCTTACTTATGTCGCTGTGAAGCTGCCGCTGTAACACAAGTGAGAAGGTCTTTGCTCTTTCAAAGTAAAAGCGCTTTCCAGAGTGATTGAAACCAATAGAGCATTTTTTTTTCCCTTGTGAGGGTACCAGTAAACCTCTTAATCTATCATTACTACACTTCAAGACTTTTCTGACCCCTCACCTTGGGAATCCCTGCAATTCTACATTCTTTCAACATAAACTAATTTTGGAGTAAAAATAGCTCTATAAAGTGTAATCTTATTACTCTCAACAGTTTGAAAATATCACAGTGTTAAATGTTTTTACATATTTCATTGTTAATTTTGACACTGAATTGAGTAGAATTACCTCTGAAAATTTGACACTGGTCATAGAGTAAATTTTACTCTAATTTTGATTGGGGCCAAATGTTATCTGAATCAGTGTTAAATTCAAATCTCTAAGAGTTAAATCAACACTCTATTTTATTGTGTATGTGTTCCAGTATGTGATTTCCCCCTGCTGTTGAGAGTTGGAGCATCAATACCACATAGAACTCCTTTAAATCAAAGCTACACATCTGGTTTGGAATAGTCACTATACTGTGGTATAACATTTTTCTGTTGATGATCTTCCAAAGTTCAGATGTAGGTGTGTTTTATAATCATGTTATATTTGCAGTTTCATTTAGTTCAGACAATACTTCTGCATATTGCTTTATGAATTATTCATGCTGGTTTTGTGCGTGGATTTGGAGAAAATTCACACACAGGAGCAAAATAGATCTTACAAAACTTTTATTATCAATACAGATGGATAGAGCCCAACATAAGAAAAGCATAGTCTGCAATACAGTATTCAGGTAGTATCCATCAGCAGGATGAAATAGGTACTAGTTGAAATCCAATAATAAAATCAAAGACTTGAAAATTAATGGCATGTGTTTTTCTTCACAACTCAAAATTTTGAATTTTCAAAATAAAACTCAAAGAAAACTCATAGAACAAAGAAGCCTTTGTAAATTTCCCATTTCACTTGTGTCCAAATGAACAAATTCTGTTTCATTTTCCCTGCCTTGTTTATACAGCAGGATAAAGAATCTCCATTTTGTGATGTTTAAAGTCAATTAATTAAAAGAAATTATAACTCAGAAATGATAACAGATATATTTTCCCTTTATACATGGTATTTTTTTTTATTACCATTTTACCTGCCATTAAGTACACTTTTTCTTTTTCACCTACAAAAATAAATTCTCTGACTGCTTTTAAAAGTGGCTTATGTGTGTTAACAGATTCCTAAGTTAATTTGATACTTGACCGGAAAATAATGTAAAATTCTTATTTTAGATGTGGAAAAATATACTCGTCTCTACATTCTCTGATGTAATATATTTGAGAATACCTCTTCCATATATAGGGTTTATTTGTTCACTCAGTGTTATTAACTCTGTTGCTCTCCAGAGTTTCAATATCTACCACTTAGTGGCCATTAAGAGCCACTGCATCATCTGCAGGCACAACAAACCCTGGTCATTCCCCTTCTCTGAGGCACTGTGGTGTTTCTCTTGTCAGATTATAGAGTGTGTCCTTGTTCACCTGCTGCTAAACAATCTGTTGCCTTTGTTTTCTTCTTTAGAAAAATGAACATCCTGGCCTGACCACAAGGAAACATTTGTTGATGTTAGGTTATCATCTATTCCCCGTCTCATGATACTCCAGCTTTCCAGCACCCTTGATGCAACATGAAAACATATTTGTAGCAGATGAATAATTGCTTCACTACATGCTAATTTTTTCCCTTGTTTCTGTCTGTGTGTACATCTTTGTAGTTGACTTGGATTCGAAGGCAGTTTTCCTTTTAACGAGTACCACATAATTTCTGCATGTGTTAGCTTAAAGCAGCGTATGTCTTTATCTTCAAATTTGTAAAACCCGAGTGATAGCCTAATTATCACTAATTCATTAGTCTTTTCATGCTTACTTATCATACATGCCTCACAAGCATCAGGGTATGGCAGGGCACTCACTGCTCACTCGCTCCTTACAGTACATGTATGATAAGCCTACACAATGATATATTCTGAAAATGCCATGAAGCCAGTGTCTAAGTATTGTTTTTCACGGTCACACACCCCGTACTAAAAGATGACAACTGACTTGCATTGATTCCTTCCATTTCTTCTGACCCAGTAGCGGACACGGTTTCATTGCTTGTTGTCTCCATGCTTGTTGCTGCTGCGGCTGCATGGAATTCCCATTCCCTCAATGCAGTTTTCATCAAAATTTCCAAAAAAGCCTGAGTGATGTATCTGTTTGGTATGTAAACAAACAGACTGCTTGTGATGGAGTCATCTTTGAAGTTGTTCACCATGAGCAAAGTGATTTAGGTGGATAAGCACGGAAAGACTAATAGATTAGTGATAATTAGGCTATCACTGGAGTTTTACAAATTTGAAGAAAAATTTGTGATGAGTCACACGCTGCTTTAAGCTGTTTTCCTATACTCCTTCTGAGATGGTGAACATTTGTGGGTTGATGTGCTGACCAAATAGACCACTAAAGTGCCTTATGTGTCTGCACACACAGCCCACAGGGACCTATATTATCTCCATTACATTAGTACGGGCAGATGGCTAGAGAAAACAACCTGCACATATCAACCTTAATATCACCTGGTCTTACTGTACTCCCTCTCTTCCAGCTCACTGGGACTCCCAGACTTCTGCAATAGGAGTGATAAAATGTATGTTCTTAATGGAAATCAGACAATCTGTCCAATAGTCCAGTATATCCATGATTTAAGGGGATTTGGGAAGATGTAAGTGCAGAAATTAAGTATAATATCTCAATTATGTTTTCATTAGTGAGTATTAGCACAAAAATAAGAAGGGTGTTTTTATTATCTTAGAATGACCATTTATATCTACAGTGGGAGTGGGTTGCCTCCACATAGATGTCCATGTTGCCCTAAACAGCCCTTTTCTCCATTTAATGGTGGGTGGCATTCAGTATAAAAATAAACTTTTAAAAAGTTGAGGCCCACTTTTTGGTACCCAAATATATTCATAATATAAATTAATATTGTTTTATATGGTGTCCTGATACCTTTCAGATGCTGTCTCCTAACCAATTAATTGCTTCCAACATTAAAGCTTTTCCTTCCCAATTTTGATAACTTTCCTGGGCATCTATAAGACATCCATCGGCTGGTTATGACTAGAAATTGCTGTGGCACAACATTTTTTGCTTTTCTTTCTTAATGAGGAAAAGGGAACTGAAACCTGAGGTGAACACAGCTGCAGGTTTTGCATCAAAACAAATATTGTGGCTCAAAATAAAGACTTTCATACTATAGTGAACATTGAGGATCTTTAACACCCAGTCTGCCAGTGATATATAAAAAAAGGGATTAATTTATTGTGCAACTTTAGAAATAACCAACACCAAATGATAGTTGACCTTGACCCTTTTGTACAGTTTACATTATAATTGCCTTCCGTCTTTGTGCATACACCACATATCCCATTAGATAAAATGCACATCATGGAGGAGTTCCTCTAATAAGGGTCCTCTGTCATTTTGTGGCCACTGTGGGTGAGGATGGCATGGCATGGATGCAATCTGCATATTAACCACTAGATGGTTCTAAATATCACACTGAATCTGAACTATGACAGCTTGGAAACATTAATAATGTGTCTGAAATAACATGCTACTGCACAGAGAACACTTCTGGGTATCAAATTTTTTTATTATCCTTTTGGCTTTTAATGCAGGGGGAATGTAGCAATCAATGTCCATGTCCCTCCATCAGTCAGCGTGCATGTCTGTTCTTTTTCTGTTTTTTTTTTTTGTTTTTTTTTACCAAACTTTCTAGTTTATCATCATGTGTTGGGGTAGTTCTACAAGGAGGCATTATAATAAATGCAAATATTTTTGGAGATTGCAGAGCATAAGAGGAAAATTTAGTTTTTGGGGGGATTTTTTCTTCTCCATCTTATTTTTACTGTGAAAGTTTGATATATACCTGACTTTGAACTCAGCTTTGAGTCTGTTGAGGTTGCACTGTGCACTATAGCTTTCCTTCAGACTCTGGAGGTCTGCTTTGAGAGGGAGATGAAGGTACAGAGGATACAGTCAATAAGGTGTTTCAAGATGTCTATGTTCCTGCAAATCCAAATGCACTACTGACATTATATGATGCTCAGAGCCTTGGTGTTGAAGAGCTGCCTTGGTGAAGCTGTTCAGACTACAGAAGCCAGAATCATGACATGTCCTGTTATTTAAAAAGTAAACACAGCCAACAAAATGGCTTGTTGTGCTTTTTTGCTAGCTCTTAGCCATTCATAGTTGTCGTAGTTGCAGTCTTTGAAAGGGTGCACAAAACCATTGTTGGCCTTCATTAATGAGCCTAGTTTGGTGTATGTCTTCCTTTCTCAATTGTTTATCTTCTGTCCCCAAATTGATGCCTTGAAAAAGGCATTTTTATTTGATTGATAACAAGATCTGGTGTAGTAGTGACATCAGAGGCCATTTTATTTTCAATTAAGTTCACGTTCATACACAGGAATTTCATGACAAAGGTGGGAGTTGCACAGGGCACGTTGCTGGGCCCAGAGGACGACATGATATTTAACATCAAAATTTGATAGGCTAATGATTCTGCCACTAATACTTAATGTAAATCAGGTGTCGGGTCTTTCAATAAAAAGCTAGTTGCCTCTGTAGTGATATCCCCGTGAGAGATTGTTTTTGATGTTGGGTATTTCAGTTCAACCTCAGCAAAGTGAACCATAAGCAGTTTTGTGGACATTGCACTAATGAAAGCAACTAAATACTCAAGAAAGACACTTTACACACACTTCATTTAAATTTTTATAGGGCTAGCAAAGAAGGCTCCACCACAGTGTGTTTCCTGCTCCAACCTGTCATTATTATATCAACCTTAAAAGAACCACTATCAGTCAACCTCTAAATGTTAGATGTGGCCTTTAGGTGCATGCAGGGAAGTAACGGTTTTCCTTCCGGCATTAGCATTAGATACACTGTCAACTTGTATGAGGTAAGTAACCATCCTAGGTGTTATGAGTGAGCTTCCTGTCAGCTCGTATTAGTTTCAAATTATTCATGCAGATGCTAATCTTGTGTATGTATAGATGGTCTTTTTTTTTTTATCTCAACTTTGTTGCCTCATCTGTTTGTGTCTCTAACATTTAAGTGTGTGTCTGGACGTATGTTACTTAGTGTCACACAGAGGTTATTCTTGGCGTTAAGGTCTGCTACCCCTGCCAGTTGTTATTACAGTGAAACTTGTATCTCACTGTGTATATGTTACTTGTGGACTATGCTTGGGTATTATCTGTGCAGAAGTGTGTGTTGCTGTTGTCTATACTTGAAGAATGGAGTGTATACTGGTATGCAAATCCAAGCTGATTTTCCATGTCTCTTTTAAACCCATCCCTACTCTTCGCCTTGCCCTTTTTCCTCTGTCCTCTCTCATCAGACTCACAGTCTGATTTCTCCTGAGGCTTTGTCTGTAAATTCTTTTTGATCCACTATCGCCTTTGGGTTATCTATCTTCTCATACTGAAAATCTTTCCTTCATATTTTTCCTTCATCCGCTTCCTCCTATAATATTTTTAACACTCACTCAACATGGCAAAAATTGCAAGAACAGCCAGTTCAGCTTCATGTTTGCTGCATGCACTACAATGGAATGAACATATTACACAACAAAATGTCTTTTTTGTGTGTGTGTTATAATTGCCCAAGAAGTCATTAGCAGTTAAGGCAGTGTGTCATCTTTGAATGTCACTGTGTGAATACACTTACAGTCTAACTGTCAATTCTTTCAACAACAGCTTCCAGTGAGTGAATGGTCCTTGTGATGCTGTTACCATGTGGGCATTCATCCTTCATGATGCGTTGCCATATATCTATACCAAGCGTAACAATTTTGAAGTTATTTTTGCTAAGCTCGATCAAGCGTGGATGTTCTTTTGGGATCAAAGTGTTCACACATCTTTTGGCAGCAAATTGTGGTTGTTTGAGTTTTTCTACTGTTTCATCTCTCAGTTATCGTTTCTTTTTGATCCTGTTTTAAAAGTGCACAATAAGTTATAACCCTTCTACCACTGATGTATAAAGTATGAAAAACAACTTCACTGAGAGGTTTCACTTTATCTACTCTTATGAACTTCAACAGTATATGCCAGGCAAATATTATAGACAAAGCAGAAAACATTTAAAGCTCAGATAATAATCTTCCAGAGGAAGCAGTATGCTAAATCATTTAGATGTAACCCTTGTTAACCGACCCTCACAATCTGTCTCATTAATGCTGGCAAAGAGAGAAAGCCACTTGAACTTTCCTCTGGGCACATAATGTTCATTTGTTGCATCATACTTGAATCAGTTGCAAAAAAGCTCAGGCAGCAGGTTTTTGGGGTTTTTTTCGATAATGATGATGTATCAGTTTCCTTTTAAGGGGTAATTTGAAGGTTTTGCATTGATCAGTGTCTGCGGATCCTTAAGTAAAAAAAAAAAAAAAAAATTGATTGTCCTAAATTAAGGCCTAATTAATCCTTAAATCTGGCACTCATAAAAATTAAATGGTCAGAATAGTTGATATAGCTTTATTTGCTTTGGAAATCTGTTAAAGGAATTTATCAAATTTGTGATCAGTGTTTATCATTTAACCCATAAAGACCCAAACATCCACCCTCGACCAAAAGCATCTGCTGATATAAACTGTTGATCCACTATTCCAATCATTACATTTAAGTAATTGGTGTAACAATCAGTAATTCCATCTTTTCATGGTCATCAGATATGACCCATTTGAACAGGCTCCATTGTGAACATGGAAACACTGTCATCTTCTACAACATTGATTCACCAGTAAAACCCATGGAGTTCAGATCAATAACAGTGGACAGACATACTTGGTTTATGTTCAGTTAATTATATATTTTGCTGGAAAAAGTAACTTTTTCTTCAGTTTTTTTTTTCTGTTTTGATACAATAACCTTTGACTTTACTCTGAGCTTTTATGAGCATTTACATAATCAGTCAATTAAACATAGGAGAAAGATGATTTTCACTGGAAAAAATGCAAAATTCAGAGGATAATATTATAATAAATTGTGATAAATCACTTAGGAAAGGTTAAAAAGAGAGAAAAAAAATCATTTGGGAACTGCCACAAAAGTCATACTGGGTCCTTATGGGTTCAGCAGAGATGGAAACAATCATTAATGGTTGGAGGGTACAGGTATGAGCTTTAGCAGCTTGAACATCAGTACTAGAAATATCAGTCATGGACAAATGTAATTGTAACATTAGCTGAATTGAACATGGTTAAGACTGGTTTGAGATAATAACTATGAGTTATGAATAACTACTGTTATTTTTGTGGATGTAAGGTCTTAAATTTGACCAAAGACATCTTGCAATATTTCTTAAAAAGTAATACATTTGGTGTCCTCAAACCTGCAAATACACCTGTTTCAGACTAAAAACAACTTGAGACAAATAGTAAGTAGGAATTGTTCCATGTAATGTATATGTATTGGCACATTTTTTATGATATTTTGATGCATGCTTAGCCCAGAGTCTGTCCTATGTGGGAAACAGATTAAGACCAGTAAGCCCATCCATCTAATGTATGTTGCAGTCCTTATTTGTCACACCTAAACAGCCCTGTCCAGCTGGACCAGTTAATAACAAAATGCCCTTGTCCTTTCTGCCTCGCTGCTTACATCCATCAGTTACTTCCATGTTCAATTTTGTGAAGTGTAAAATTTAATGTTCTGTTTCAGAGTTGAGCTCAGAGAACCTGCGCACCTGTTTCCAGATAGTTAACGCCTACATATACCTGTCTGCCACCGAGTTCCTTCAGGTAAGACTCGCAAACATGCTTTTCATATGTATGAGGTGTGGTGAACCCGAACATCAAATCGCAAAGTCAGAGCACACAGATCATAAATAATCTGTGCATGTATGCATTTGTGTATTCACAGAACTATGCAGAATCATTGTGTCGCTCCTTCTGTGATTTGCTGAAAGACATCACGAATGAGGGACAGGTCCAAGTGCTCAAGGTACTGTTACCTAGTCTTTCACTCTTAAGTCTAATATTTTTCTCCCAGAACACTTCAAGGTTGTCTGTATTTGATCTTATGTGGTACAAGGCACACAAACATGGATACAGTATGTATGCACGGACAGGGCTGTGAACTGACCCAAATTAGAATGCAAGAGGATCCTCCATATTCTCACAAGTAATAAATCATTTGAGATGAGTGACTGGCGCATCTTCACATAGTAGACTACACATCACTGTCTGCCAGGGCACCTTTCTATTGGTGCATCAAAATAATGGGTTTGGAAAGTAAGGACGCTGACTAATCAGTATATAAGAACATCGTTGATAATGAGTCCGTAAATCAGCCAAGAGAATTTTAGAATGTCTTGCCATATATAATAAAGTGGTGACTACTGAGTAACTTTTGCTTTTATACTGAGATAAGTGCTGATCTGGCAGCTTTTGTCACCTTGGGCTAAAATATAGCCTAAGTATGCTAGAAAAATATAATAATACACCTTGTGCATCAGTTATTTCAAGGTTTGTATTGAGAAAGAAGACCCAATTTGGATTATTGAATTTTTTTGTTCTTTACTTTCTTTAAGGAAAACATTAAGTGAATTTTGCCCATAATTTCCTCTATCTGCTCCCTGCCTTTTTTATCCAGCCTCTCTTTTGCATAACACTAACAGAGATTTAATGTTATGAATCTAGTAATAGACTCAGAGGTGTTACGTCTTGTATAGTTACAGTAAATGCAATGATAAGAAAATAATGTGTAAAACAATAAAAATGCAATTAGAATCATGTTTTTACAAGTGACTTACTAAGGTGGGTTTTTATCAGGTCTCGTGTCACATTTAGTTCTGCATAACAAAATCTAGGTCCTGCCTAGGAGCCTGTTTTTGTTTTTTCTATCTGAACGTTAATTCACTTTGATTATGATTGTTTCATCACTGGCAGTTATTTATTTATTTGTTTGTCTTTCTAACTATGAAATCTGAAGCTACTGCGCTGTGGGCATCCTTTGTGTTTTTGTTTGATCTCAGTGGGTATGAATACACTTAACAGAACTGTTCTTTCTCATTTTTTCCCCCCTCACATCACTGTTTGACATGTTGGTATGTATTGCTGGAGTTTAGAATAGTCACCACCAGAGCTTTAGTTTAGTAATTCTCAGTGGCATTACCTGACATCTGGCGCCTGCTAATCCTTTATTATGAGGGAAGGAGAGCCGGTAGACAATAAGACTACCAGCCATCACAAACTCTGCAGCTTGGCACATGTTGAAGCTCTGAGGACAGAATGATCCGAGTAATCAGAATGTATTACATTGATACTGGAATGGACACAAATGATCCTCTATGTGCTTAATACAGTAAATCTACCCACCTTATGTCAATGGATGGTTTTGATGACTTGTGCATTCGACTTTACTTGTCATACCCTGTTTGTTTTTCATTTTGTACTTCAGAGTTTTCTGCACACTATTTTTTTTTACTCTAGCTTCTATTCCTGACAGGATTCACCGAAATTTCTGACTAACCTTTCTTGCCACCTACTGTAGGTCAGACCCACAATTAGACACTGGATGTCTTACTATCTCCCAAAAGAAGCTCTTTTTTTTTTGCTTATTTTGTCCTCTATCACTCTGTTGCTCTGT
Source organism: Apogon hyalosoma (assembly GCA_037367295.1). Classification (NCBI taxonomy): domain Eukaryota; kingdom Metazoa; phylum Chordata; class Actinopteri; order Kurtiformes; family Apogonidae; genus Apogon; species Apogon hyalosoma. The sequence continues at coordinate 35,107,201 of JAPQRP010000030.1, forward strand.
GTGACTTTATATCACACTGCATCTAACCCCAGAGTCTCTTCTGGAACGCTGCATTTCTTGCTCTTTTTCTGGCTACCTCTCAACATTTTTTCCCCATCTGTTCTTCTGTTGCTTCATGGTACTGTTTCCTATTCCTGTCTTCTGATCCTTGTTCGTTTTTTTCTCCCCGTCTCTCTGCAGGTGGTGGAGATAGCTTTAAAGGTTAGCCCCATATTGGGAGCCCACATGTTCCAACCCCTGCTGCCAGCTGTCTTCAGAGGTATTGTGGACGGCGAGGTGAGAGTTGCCTTACATCCGAAGACCTGGACTGGGAATGTGTAGGACAAACCTGTAGAGAGCTTATATGTGTTACCTATGAGGCTCATTTTCCATGTTTTTTTAGTGGTTAACCTATATCATTAAATGCTTACATGGATATCCCTGCTCTTGTCAGTTCTTCCTCTGTGTCCTTTTCCTTCACATATAATTAATTCTGATTCACTATATAGTGGCATGTATTGATCCATCAATCAGCATAGTTAAAGGTCACAAGCTCCCTTTCCGAGACTCTGTTTTGTCAGTGATTCAAGCCTTTTTCCTGTTACCCTGCTTAATGAACTGTAAAAGCATTTGTGGATAAGTATATCTCTAGCCTGAGTTTTTGTATCCATACGTGTGTTGCACTTACACAGAGATATCCCGTGGTGATGTCCACCTACCTAGGCATTATGGGCCGCGTCCTGCTCCAGAACTCCAGCTTCTTCTCTTCTTTGCTTACTCAGATGGCCTCTGAGTGCAGCCAGGAGGTGAGGCCTGGCGTCTGCCCTTCATTTCTGTCTCCTCAGCATTGTCTTTTCAGATGTCTGTGAAAGCCATAACTGCAAAGTGCCTGTTAAAAGGGAATTACACTGAACAAGGCTGAAAGTAATGAGCCAAAGAATTGCAAATGGTAACATTTTTGAGCCCTGAAGTTTCGAATGGTCTCCGTCACAGTAAAACTCTAAAATAGTTGTTTTTGACTGACCCAGAGCCAAATCAATTTAGCCTTGTTTTGACATTGCTGCCTCAATCTCATAAAATGAAACCAACTACAGCAGCAATAAAAGAAAACAAAAAAAAAAAACCTGAATCAATAAGCCAGCTTTCCATCATGCCATACTCCTCATTGCTGAGGCAGAGCAGCGAAGGTCAGTTTTGCTATTAAATATTAAAGCTCTCATTTATTATGTTGTACAGTTGTCAAACATTGTTAATGTCAGTCTTTCCTCCTACTACTGTTCCTTTGGTTTTTTTTTTCTTTTTCATGTTCTTTAGCATCTCTCTTCCCCCTCTCTCTCCATCAGATGGACCAGTTGCTGGGCAGTGTTATAGAGATGTGGGTTGATCGCATGGACAACATCACTCAGCCTGAGAGAAGGAAACTGTCATCGCTGGCTCTGCTCTCTCTTCTACCATCTGACAACAGGTGAGAGTCTCCTATCATTCATTTATGTGCAGATGTGATTCATTGCTGGTGAAAAGTGGATAGCTTCCACCTGTCAGCGCGGCTGAAATAGGGGCATATGAAAGGGAAAATGAGGAGACAAACCTGACAAATAATTCATTCAGATTCTGGTGATCTTAGCAGGTTATAGCCAGTGCAGTTCTGTCTCTGAAAAGGTTATGTGACTGTTTTAAATGATAAACTAACAACAGAGTTTTGTCAATTACTGAACGGTTTATGTAATTGATTATTTCACTGCTATTATGCAGTACAAAGTTTTATGCAAATGTTCAGTGACAGACAGCTATATTGATGCTTTCATGACTGTTAACTTTGACTCTAACAAAGTTTTGTGATAAGAGCCTTGTCATGCCATCGTTAAGAGTTGAAAAACACTGAGCCTAAATGCACAACACAACTAAGTTGAGTGTTAAAAAACAGTGCTCCTCCATTGCGTCAGTCACTACATATGGACTTTTATCCACATCTAAGCGTGACAGGTGCACAAAAGACTGAGATTCAAATGTTTAAAAAAAGATGTTCCCTTTCTTGACTTGTCATTTACACTCAATTTTTTTAGTGAGTTTTTACATTTCATTTTTTTTGTGGAACTTCTTTTGAAGTAGTTCAAAGGAGTTTCACTCGAATTAAATGGGAACTTTTCTTGTGATGTTCCTTCTGACCGTATGGTGATGCATAGTTTTATCAAGATCTTTTGCAGCTATGATTTTTGGAGTCCTGATATAATAATCACAGATGTAGACAGGCATGAAATCCTTTGTTACGCCCCCATCTTTGTTCAACAACAGTGATTGAATATGACAGCCTTGGCTGGTTAAGTGCTGCATGACAAATCAACTTTATTACTTGCAATCACAATACGATAAGGTCCATATCATGTCTACAGCTGCTCCTGATATTATTATCAAATGTTCTTTACCTGTTTAAGAGTCATGTTGGAAGTTGGTGTAGTGGACACCTCTAAAACTTGACTTGGTTAGTGAAAGAACATTAACATTTTAGTGATTAAAATGTCCCCCTTAATATAAATGACTTTGCATAAACAAGCAGTCAACATATAAAGGTAGAAAATTATTCTTTAGCTTTTATCTTTGTGGGAAAACAGTTATTTACTACTCATCAATGATAATATTATGAATTAAATTCAAATGCTGTTACATCTATTGGACACAAGAATGCACAGGAGGGGTAGTTTTAAGAGCAGCTTAAATGTTATTTCTTATCGAGAGTCTGATCTTGACCAGCTTTAAATGTAAAGTGTCATGAGATAACTTTTGTTATAATTTGGCGCTATATGAGTAAAATTTGATGTGATAAATTTGATATGATTTGATTTCTAGCCAATAATCAATTTATATAGAATGTTTCCACTGCAAAACTATATTTCTTTTAATGCTTTACACTTGAAATAATCTTAATTCATTGTGAAAAGTTTAAAGGAAGGCCTGATGATAACAGTGTGGTTTTAGACCTGATTTAAAAGCCTTAATGGAAGGGGTGGCTCTGAGATGGTCCAGGATGAAGTCCCACTAGCGTGGAGAAAAGGAGTAGTTGGCTGACAATGAGTGTGTGTCAAAAAGAGAACTTTTATTTCAGTCCTGTAGTGGATTTGGAGCCGGTGAGGCTGGGCCAGTATGGGGCCTTATCTGGGCAACATTTTAATTTAACATGAGCCTTTTTCAAAGGTTAGCTGTTCACAGATTTTCTTCTGTCATAACTATGCATATTGTTATCATTTCAGTACCTTTGTGAACAGCACCAGATGTATTGAATATTGATATAAGGTGATAGTGTTACATTAATTAATTTCTCAGTAGTAATTATTGATACTATATTAATTATGTATACATAATATGTAGTCCTCTTTGGGGTGATGGAACTAGATGTACTTGATTAACTGAAAACGGTGCTCTGTTTAGAGGTTCCTAGGTTCCTCTATTTCTTCTGACTAACCACTTACTGCCTTTTAAGTTGAAAGATTTATCATGTCAGTACCATGTAGGAGCACTGTTGCTGAAAATTATATCACTTTCACCTTTCAGAATGAGCGTCATTGTTGAGAAATTCTGAATTATATTTCAAAGTATCTTACAGTGAGGCCTTTTCACATATTTTCACTGCTCACTATTATTTTGTGATTGGTGTCATCCTTAACTCTATAGAAAAGTCCTGTTTGTCCTTTCCTGTACTTTGGAAAGACTGATGATCCAAGGAGACTAACTTTTGTGCAGTCTAAGGGAATGAACATTTCATTTTGTGTTTAACATGCAGAGCCATGGGGTCATTTTCATTGAAGACTGCCTAAGTCATCATAATGTCTCATTCAGCCTATTTTGCTAAGTTCATCACTGACACCTTAGTTTTTGTTGGCAAATGCTCTGTAAAGCAATGTCAATACTAACTAAGACCAAGGACCTTGCAAAATCAATATCGTCTTGATCTGCTGTGCTCACATTTTATCTAATCATGATTGTTAGTGTATACCTGAAGTTAGTACATTATGTTCACATAGTTGTAGTTGGGGAATAACACTGTTCACATTATGCCAACAAGCAGTAAGTGACAACTGGTATTGAACAGGCAACATTTTAATTTAACATGAACTAAACTTTGGGTTAATTCTGCTATGGGGCAGTAATTCACAAGGAAAATGTAATCTTGTTAATTCTGAGCCTCTTTCAAAGGTTACCCTCCCCAGACTCCCTGCAGCACCAGCTCCTTGTTTATGGAGTAAGGGCGTCACAGAGAAGGTTCATTTTGTTCATCTGCACCTTTGTTGCTGCAGCCAGTTTTTGTCTTTGCACGCAGCTTTGCAAATCAGCTTTTCACTTAAAGGAATTTCAATGGCAGGCACGAACCGGCAGCACTAGTCAGCCAATAAAAAAATAATCACCGAAGAGGTGTTGGGCTGGAAAGAATTAAAATTGACAGACATGTTTAAATATGTGATAAGGGATCTCTAATACGAGGCTTGCATCCAGTTGTTGCTATGGCTGCCAATTTGAGACTATTATGTGGAAATTGGGGGCAGAGGTGTTCAGTGATGTATTTTACACTCCAAGAGTATTATGAGTGAAATGTAGAGGGGATAAAGAACAATTACTTTATATTCTCGTGGAACTGTTTTTCCATTCTCTCCCATGCTCATCAAAGTTTTCAAAATTGTCTTAAATTTTCAAGTTTCCAATACACTTTTGTTTATCAACGTCTATAGAAGTTAGTTAAATAGCACAGTTTATTATACGTTACTGTAGGACAGAAGTTGTACTGTGTGCACAGTTCTTAAGTCTTGATGGCTTTATTTAGAAATTCACCTCAGTAGAAAACACAGTGAAGGCTGGCCTTCATAAGAAATGGTGAGTCCTAAGTTCAGTGGGTATGTATGTGTCTGTCATGCACTGATTTCCATTTTTTCCAAGACTTCATGCTCAGTGAACTTTATGTAGTTTTGCCCGGGGTCGACCTAGCCAAGGACAGACACAACTTTGATGCATCAGTGCTCATACATATACACACACATATATGCACATACACACATTCAGTGTTCTTTTCCCTCCCTGTTTTTTATTCCTATAGACATGGGAAAACGTACTTCTTTTCCAGTATTTTCAAAGACTGACTCAAATAATTCATCAATGACAGCTGCTTGTCTCCTGGTCTTGGTGGGTGATGTGAGCCAGCATATTTTAAGATATCAGGTGTCGCAAGGTAAGGCTCTATTGAATCACCAGCCTCTCAGGGAAAAACATGTTTCATTCCAAATAACAGATGTTCCAAAAGTCTCAATCGACAGATGAGCGAACTGTCAAACACACCTGTCAATCAAAGCCCATCACAACAGACACCAAAGCCTTCTGTTTGACCTAAAATCGCATTAATAGAGGAATGATTTAAAGATGGACCACGAGTACACAAGTTGGAAAGTGTGAGTAAAGAGGGTCATCCTGTATAAAATATTCAAGAGAAGTTCTATGAAAGTCTTTGAGACAGTCTCTAGTGTGTGGCTGTGTGTGGTATTACACTTTAACATAACAAACTTGTACATTGGATTCGCATTCGAGCTGCGGGTCTTGCCAATTGCAATAAAACTATTAATGACACTTAAAAAAAGAAAATGTGATTTCCGTGCTCCTTTGTTTCCCCCACGATGCACTTGATTTTTTTTTTTTATGATATCCTCTTTTTCTGCTCTGCCATCCCTGTTGCTAGAGTAAAAATTTCCTCTGGAGAGCACAGAAGCAGAAATACCCAAGGCCAAAGGTGGATTGGTCTGGGTGAAAAAGAAAAACAGCACATTCTGGACATGTGTGTTCTAATATAAGTTGATGAATGGCACAGATACCCTTTGCTCTGGATGGCCATATGTGTTTTCTGACAGCCACTTCATCACTCAGTGTCACCAGCATTTAACATAGGATGCAGCGTTCTGTTTAGGTGTTGCAATGATCACCATTTGCTTCCATGGCCAAGTAGGCACACCCCCTCACTCAAACACACACACACACGAAACACGCAAACAAAACAGCTGCCGATTTAATGCTTTTGTGGGTAATGAGTCTGTACTCTCTTTTTATTTTCAGTGTCATCCAGGACAAGTTCTGTGGCATCATCAACATTTGTGTGGAGGCGCTGCATGATGTAATGACTGAAGATCCAGAAACAGGCACCTTCAAAGAGTAATGTTCATGCTACGTAAAGAGAGTGCAAAGAAAACTAGATGAATGGATGCCACTGCATTGCAGTTTAAAGCTTATAGTTAATTTTGTCATAAGTAAATGTAGTTTCTAATTATGACCAAGCTGTTAGATGATGGATGATGACTTTGGGATTGTTTTGTAGATTTTAAAAGTAGTGTAACCATGAGGCCAATCCCTTTAGGACTGACGGCCTGACCTGCTCTAGCTCCAGCCAGACTGACAGAAATAGCTGCCTCTGAAAGGAACAGGGAAACACTTTCACGTTTTGGGAAGAGACCCCAACCACAGCCCCTGTCTTTAAAAATCTGAACCAGCTCTTCTCCACCACTCACCCCTCTGGCACCGTATCTCAGGAGTGTGGTGCTCATTTCTGAGCCAATGTTAACCTACTTGCACACACCCCTTACCCCTTCTTTAAAATGCTCAGCACGACCACAGTGTGTCATGGTAAAATGAGCTGAAAAGCTGGGTGGAAAGGTTATTGTAATTTTTTTTTCTATTTGCCAGTGATGTGGTGAATTGTTAGGGTTCCCTGATGTGCTTCACAGCCTACTTAAATATTTATAGATTATGTTTCTTCTCAGATTTATAAACGCAATCAAATGAGACATACAGCAGGGGTTATTACAATCAACCTGTCTGCATTTAGGAAATAAGAAATGCTTCAAATAAACAGGCTTTTCTTTTACCCCTGATTTGACATGAGTGTTTTAGAATTGTTCGTGTGTGTCGAATAAGAATGAAAGTTCTTGCTTCAGTGGGTAAATTTAAAGAAATAACATCCCAGTGCACAAGCCAATTCAGCATGTTACTTCACTGACATTGTTTTTACCACACCAATAAAACAATGAAATTTGAAATTCAGTTTTTTTTACAGGACTATACACTTTATTGAAAAGCTGTTTTGGGAAAAAAAAAAAAACACACAATAAGGTGCATTGCATTTACACTGAAGCAAAACAGAAGTTTTAAAAATAGGAATATAAAGGTGGCTGAAATTTTCATCTATTGCATGAGGTGACATTACCTCTAACTTATCTCCACCCACAGTAAGGATTAAGTAACAACGACAAAAGAAATAAAAGACTCTACACAGGCTTTGGACTGAGCAAAAGGTTTTGGGTATGATTCTCTTTGCATGCAGATGAACTAATATGAATACCCAGCAGAGCAGTGTTCGAAGTACCAAAGGGTTCAGGCTTTTCCGTGTGTGTGTGTGTGTGTACCCGCGCTACATATTCAGAAATAATTTCCTACTGTGCCGGTTTATGCGTGGTTAATATTGAGTTGAATATTACTGTGTTTGCAGCTGCATGCTGATGAGCCATTTCGAGGAGCCCAAGCTGAGTGATGATGAAGAGCCACCAACTGAGCAGGACAAGAGGAAGAAACTGGTCAGTTAAACACAGCGCAGACACAAAGTTACAGTCATACACAGACTGTACAGAGCTGCGGTTGCCATCACAAAACCAATTTTGCCTTTTTGCATGAATTCAGTGACGTAAGAAACTCATTCATTTTTACTAAAGTACTTTTACTCTCTGCCCTCTGATATAGTGCATGGTATAGTGGCAACACAATTTAGACACTCAGCAGAAATGAAACTCATTATTTAAAACCCAAAGGAATGTAGTTGTTTTTTATTTGTCAGGTCACATTTAACTACTTGGATAGCTCCTGTGCTTTTCATGCAGTGTATATATACAGCCTTGAAATGTATATGACTAATTATATCCCCGAACGCAGTGTAGGAGATATTATGTTTTTGGTCTGACTGCCACCGCCGGCCCCACCGGCTTCGCCAGCCCCACTGCCAGATATCCTTCATGTTAATGTGATAACTTGAAAAATACTGGGTTTAGAAATTCCAAAATTTCCACCTCAATCAATACCACGGAGAGGAAGAACTGATTCGATTTTGGACGATTTATCTTTTCTAGATTGCCCACAAGGGGCTGCTCAAAATTTTAAAATCACTAAACACTCTTTTGTTCATATCTCTGGAACTATTTGTCTGACTGACTTCAAATCAAGTGCAAATGAAAGGTCATGACCTGGGGATGCTCATGTCATTACATCATAGCTGTCTGGTTAAGGATTGGGGGCGTTGGGGATATACCCCTAGCCGTCACTTCCGATGGCTGGTTTTGTCTCATTTGTAGTATTCTGTACGTGTAGTAGGTACAGGCTAGGTGATGCATACACATATGTATGAGCACACTGTATTCAGATTCATTTCTCTGCTCCTCTGCTGAAGCTTAGAAATCGCAACACACTTTACTTTGTAAGTATGTTGTTTAATTATATCCTTGTCTCTGTATGGCCTCTTTCCAAATGAGTGCTAAAGCAAAAGAGAATATCATATGTATTTTCATTAGTGTTTGACTCAAGAGGAATGTATTTATAGTGTGACTTCATCTGAGTTGTGTATGTGAGTGCACACGCATGTGTGTTCGTGTCCATGGTGTGTTTGCAGGGCGGTATCCCAGTGCACTTATCACCTCAGTCCAGACCCTGACTTTTTGCTCCAGGGAATAAAGAAGAGGAGACTTAAAGTTGCACCTCTCTCTTCTTCTTAATGCGTGTGGGTGTGTGTGCTCAAGGACGTGCATTAACGCATGTGTGCAAGTGATGGGTGTGCCCACACGAGACACTTCTCAGTCTGAAGAGAAAGTTAATAAGAGACCCGTGACCTTCACAAACATCCCAGTTTGTCTCTCTTTTGGCTTGCATTGGCAGGTGTGCACATATTTGTGGAGCTTTCGTGTGCATAAAAATTTATGTTTGTGCCATTCTGACTGAGCTTGGGAGAAACAGAGGGTATCTTTTGTTCTGTCTCATGATGAATGTGAACCTCCGAATGGGCATTGGTTCCTCACTTTTGGAGAATAGAAAAAAACAAAGGGCGGGCAATGTAGTGTCTGCAGTAAATCAAGCAATACAGTGTGCACCCTTGTGCTCAGTTAAAGCAGTCTCATGCAAATTGTGTAATTGTGTTTCAGCTATTTTTGCAGTCAGTATCAAGAGCAGTTTTTCATTGTACCATGGTTGTTTTTGTTTTGTATGACAGTAGAAAAATGTGTATCATTTTTACTTTATTGATAATATAGTTCAAAATGTTATGAGAAATAGGCCCTTACATGTGCTCATCGTATATAAGCTGTTTCTGAGCTATACTGTGATAACATTGACTGGATATGAAAGGTCATACATCAGGATATGAGATTTTGCCTGTATTACACAGCAGTAGTTAATACCTTTTGTCTTAAACTGCGGTTTTAGTCACAGTCTGCTGGAATAGGTGCAGGGATTTGGTGCATTGCCAGTCATACAGCAGGCAAAGGCACAAGTCCTGGCTTAGAAACTTGTTCTCAGGACAAAGAGTGCCATTTTTCTAGAGGATGAAGAGACTGCAGGTAGTGAGGGACTTGGAGCAATACCAAGTAAATATAGCTTGACTCACCTATAAACAAAGCAGAGTTTTTTTTTTAATGCCAGACACATGAATAGGGGCTGACTTCTCTCCTCCTCCTGCCTCTTCAGATGAGTTTGAGTTCCCCCTCTACACGCAATGCATATTAATACTGAATAAAGGATTCTGCTGGGTGTTTTGTTGGGTATAATTTGACAGGAGAACAATTATTTTACTTCAGCTGTGTTATTTCTCCTGGGCTCTGTATATGAAAATGCAGAATGTATTCAAGCTAAGGTTTTTCAATCTGACCCAAATTTAGACAAACTCTTGTCTACAGTTCTGTTTGAAACTATCCTTGCTACCTCTGTTTTTTTTTTCTTCCGTCTTTCTGTCTTTCCTTTCATCTGTCCTCATCTTACAGCTTCTGCTGCCTTTTCTCATCAAATAGTCACATCACTGTCACTCTGCCTGCAGGTGATATTTGTGTGATTGTATTGTTTTGTCTTGTTATATTAGATTTGATGATTCTGTGTAGGCACCTGCAATCCTGCAAAAAGGAAGAACAGGGGGAAGCATAAAATGTCCAGATTGCTTGTCCTCACTTCACCACCATCACCGCTTCACACTTCCTGCTGTAGCCCTCTTATAATGGCACCAGCGCGTGCATTGGTCTTGTTTTTCTTCTTAGGTTTGTAATGGAACCTGTAGGATCTTTCCATCTCAGCAGTTGTTACTGTTCAGGCTTCAAGTGTTCAGGATGAGACAGTGCTGCCATCCACAACACTGCAGTATAAAAAAAAAAAAAAAAAAGAAAGTAATAATCATGGACATGGGTCTTTCTAGGCAAAGCACTTGAAAAGCTGTCACTTCTAGCTTAAAATTACAAATACACCAGGTTGCAAATTCATGTACTTAGAAATTACCAAATGAACCCTGAAAATAAAAGGCTCTTTGGCTGAGTCTTTTACGTGTGAAGTAGTTTCGAGTGTTTTTTTTTTTTTTTTTCCCTTTCTGGGAAGACAGGAAAAGGGAAGCAGGTCATAGTTTCAATTGACATTTCAATTCATTTTAGCATCTAGAAGGTTTTGTTTGTGAATAAAAGCAAGTAAAGGAATAAATGTTATTTTGAAATTACAAGTGATTAGAGAAACACTTGATACTTCCATGTGTTAACTTAAATAATAATAATTTCCTATGGGATAAAAATGCTAAGACATGTATATGTGCATTTTTTAATAGCAGTATTTACCTATTATAACTACCAATAGAGAGCCAAGGTCCCATCCTTCCAGTTGTGCCCCATGCAACCTTATTTCAGGAAAATTTGCATTACAGTCAGTGGTGAAAGACATTATTATTATTTGATCCAATTTGAATAATGCATCAGTTACATATATGGTGATAGTGAAAATATATAATTATACAGCCTATACAGTCCTGAAAGTTGCAGAGGTGGCATCATCATCATCTTTTTCCATGATCTAGTCATAGTTGGTGAATGTGTCTCTGCAGTATCAACGTGACCAGACTTGTAGTGATTTTCATCTCGCTCTTAAGGATTAAGGTAAAATGCACCAAGGCAGGGGCCATGTTTGTGTTGATATGTATCACGTGCAATGAGAAATGCAGTCAACTGAGCTTCTTAACACAAAACTAGACATTGCCATGCCACGAACCACAGTTTTCACTTTTCATAAAGTTAACCTTTAGTTTGACAAACATGTATAAATGGTGGCATAATTCAAACATGATCTTTTTTTTTTTTTTTTTTTTGCTTTTGACGACTGTATTTTTTCCTAAGATTATGTCTCATGAGGCACAGCAGAAGGGTTAAGACTTTAAGTATAAGTATGACTATGTAAGATCTATGATTATTATATTACTGTTACATCTACATCTCAGTCTGACCTGTAAAGCGGTATGAAATGTCCTTCATTTGAAATCCTAGAGAAATGTTTCAGTCAAATAAAAGTTATGTCTCATTCGCTTATCATAAGGCCTTATACAAAGAGGGCAAAAAAAACCTTTTGATGACATTACCACACTTTAATCACAAATCACAAGCATTTTAACTTGCTGATGCAGAGAATGTAAAAAAAAAATTAAATCTGACTTTGTGATTTGCATTACTTTACCTCAACTGGAGGAGGTAACAGACCTCTATTTGACTTGTATTAGAGGCAGGCCTTTATTTTTCTGTCTGCTTGACAAGTAGAATTGGTCATATTTTAGAATGAGGCCTCTGTTTGTGCTGTTAAAATGACTGCATTATGCTATTTATACAAACTCATTACATAACATTTCAGACAACAGAAATTCTGTATTTCTTAATAAGGCTTGTATCTGGAAATGTTTGCAGGAATATGAAAACTCTGACTTGAAATGTTCATGTACGGCACTAGAAATTGTGAATCTCGTAGTGTGGTGTATGTTACAACAAATTACAGTGTTGTTTTGATGTGAACACAGTGATGGAAATCAGATAATAATACTTTAGATGAGTAATCCTGGACTACAAAGAAGCTGAGAGTTGCACATTTAGTCTGTTAAACAATCACAAATGTTCAATTTACATAACTGGCATGCACCATTATGCAGATGTTTATCCATTTTTTGTTTATTTCCCAGCGTTTATTTGTGTTAACCACACCCCAGGCTATTCTCAGAAACTCGGCATTTAATTGAGGCTGTATTTGAGGACATATGGTAGTTTGTTTTATTTCTTTGGCTTTTGGTGCGTTGCATTGCCATTGCTCAACCCTCATTTCCTTGTCTCTTCTCTCAACTTGGAATGGGAGTCAAACCAGCAACTTTGCTGTTAATGGTTGTCCCACTCAGCCACTCCAGTGCTGAGCCATCTCAGCTGAAATAACTTTTAAAAACCTGTCAGTGTTGTTCTCAGTGTTGTCAGAGGTTTGTGAGCCTCCCTTACTTTGATCTTGGTGTTCCAGGCGACTGGACTAGACTAACTGACGCTGTGTTCGCTCTGTTCATAATATATCATTTGATTCTTATTCTTCATCTACAAGGCCAGCACCATCAAACAAGAAGGATAGGCCACATCAAAGACTTTGTCCACTGGGTAGTAATGACATGGGATCCGTTTGTTGTGCTGTGCATGTCCACTTGAACCTATTTTCTTTCTCTCTGTTTTTGTCTACACACAAAGCAACACATGCACAGCAACACACATACATACAGATACAGACGCAGTATTGGAGTAGCCAGTGATTTATGAAGCCACTTAAACACAAAAGACAGATGTGGTCCTTCAGGATATATTTAGTCTGTGCATTTTACTAACAAGAATAATGTTTAAACCGTATATGGTATTCTGTGCTGAATCGCGACCAAATATGGACCTCAGTGCCAGTGTGGGTCCTGTATCAAGCTGTATCATACTTTCAATCTAGCTAAACAGCAAGTTTTTTGTTTGCTTGATTTAAAACTAAAGATTTGTCAGTGATACTATTGCCATTTTAATCCCACCTAAGACACTGAAACCAAGCAAGACAGGCTCAGCACCGGTGTATTTGTTGTGAAAGGCTTCTGTGTTGGCACAGTGGTTTTTAAGTAACTCAAAAGCAGCGTGTCATTAGAAGACGAATGCCTCATTCATGTGGATTCATTCACCGACTTTACTGTTTTCACTGGGAATTTTTTTTGCCATATTAAAATAGTGGACATTCAACCGCAAAGTCTTTTTCCGCCACATCAATTTATCATTTTGACATATTTTTTGGACATTTTAAGTCATTTACCTCTACTGTGCAGGAGTGGCTTTGTGACTCCTGTACAGTGCAGATAACGTCTGTTGATTCACATCTTTATAAAAAAAATAAATAAATGTAGAAATTCATATGCATCCATCAGCATCACTTTGACGACTCTTATTTGGGGCTTTTCCACTACTTGGCTCTACTCGACTCAACTCTATTTGGTTTATAGGGTTTTCCATTAGGCGATCGTACCTGCTACCAGATAATTTTTTAGGGCCTACTCAGCTGGGGTTTGTGTCACATACAAATGCCATCACAGAAACTTCCAGTCACTTTGCCATGGCAACATACCCATGTTGAGATGGTACTCAATGGAATACGACCAAAAATGAGTTAAGTCGAGTCGAATAGTGCCAAGTAGTTGAGGGGTTTTGGTGTGAGATTGCTCCTGACTGCTTTTTTTTTTTTTTTCCCAGTTTAGAACATGGCAGCCAGAATTAATGTTTTTGACGTTGGAGCACCTCAAACTCATTTATCCACTGCCATGGTGATTTCTCATATGACTAGACAAAGATTCTAGTCATATTTGGAGAAGAGACAAGTGTCTTTCTTGGCCAAAAAGAAAATCATGCAATGTTTCCATTTTTGCAGTTTGAACAGTCTACTTTTTTTTGTTCTTAGATCATGTACACTATAAAACAGGCGAATTCCACCCAGTTAGTTGCCCTAAAAAAAAAAAAAAAAAATAACTTAATTGTTATAACAAGATAATTTCACATTCCGTATTTTTATTTGGAAAAGTATTGTCTTGGGGAGCAGTCTGGTTGAGTTTATTTGTATTGTAAAAACAAAACAAAAAAAAAATCAAAAATTTGAGTTGTTTTTAATTTGCACAACAAATTATTCAAAGAAAACCAAGAAGAATTGTTATAATACTGATGTTTCTTTCATTAAAATTCTGTTGGGGTTGGAGGGGACTTGGAATTTTCTCTTCCTCCAAAGGGGGGCCCAAGAGAAAAAGTTCAAAAACCACTGGATTAAGGTATGATAAGCAACAAAGATCCCCTTCTCTACTGTACCTGGAGTCTGCAACAGATAAGAAGGTTAGTGCGTTCGGTACATCTTGCTTCTTTCCTCTACCTCTAGTCTAGTAATTTCAAACGGATCACTGATGAGTCTTCACTTTTCGTACATGAGAAGCACCAAAATATTTTTCCTCTGCAGACTCTACAGGGTGCCAAATTGCTAGAAAGGCTATATATTGCAGTTTTTTTTTTTTTGTTTTTTTTTTAATTCATTCACCCACTTAACTTAGATAAGACACGCACATACAATACGCTATTATATCATCCTACACATGCACTGACATTTGAAAAAGCTACATTATTTTTTGTCACACTCTTACTGGCTTAACTGAAGGATGGATGTGCTGAATCTCATCTTTAATTTTCGTATCATTTGAGGAGGCTTTAAGGTTTCTTGTTAGTTTCTGTTTTTAAAAAATATCAGAAGAACTGAGAAGTGGTACGTTCTCTGTCATGCCACGTTTGGTATAAAAACAGCCTAGGACAAGTGCATGTCCGTCTGTGTTTCCATAGTAATGCTACGCAACAGTTGTGGCAGTATACTCATGCTATACATCCACATAACCAGAAGAATGTCAGTTAAAAGCTCAACAAAACCAATTTTCAGAAAAACAGAACACAACTCAAACAAAATGCACTTAAATGGACAAATATCTAAAACAAGCTACTGACATGACAACATTTGCACCGCTAACGTAACACTAAGCAGATCCAAATATATTTTATCTCTACCGCTAAAACTCACTGAACAAGCTGAAGTGCAAAAATAAAGGTCACGTTATGAAGCAATGATTATGAATTTAGTCTTACCTTTGCTGTTTTCTGAGCATAACCTGGTTTTGTATGAATGAAACCCCTGCTATCAGATACTCTATTGATTTGTGTTACACTGAAATGATTTCCACTGTCAGAAATGACCTAGGGTTTAACTGTTTAAACTTATCCGTGATCAGAAACAGTTTAAGCCATTGTTTACTGTGTAACATCACTGCTGTGACCGTATTATGATTGTTGCGGGCCATATTTCTACTTGCAGCAGTGAACAGAAAATACTAAAAATGCTGCTAATTTTTAAATGTGTATTTTTTCCAGCCAAAGCCTTTTAAATTACAGCCTTTTCTGATTCATAAAATTGCACAGGCTGACATTGTGATTTGATTGATTGTGCTGCTCCGTTGCAGAACAACCAATCTGACCTCTTCACTCCTCATCAGCTCTTTTTTTTCACTCTTTCCTTTTATTTTTTTCTGAAATTATTAAACATGGTTTCGATTTATTTGAGTAGAATGCTTGGTTTACCCATTTATCGCATTTGCCTAAGATGTGTAACTGATGAGCTTTTTGTTCCAGGCGATTAAGCTAAAGGGTTGGTTTTCATAAGAATGTCTTTCTATGATTGGTATTTTTAATGGTGGGTATATATCAGTATAACAAACATTATGCTCCTAGTTTGATTTCAGATGTATAGGTAATTATCTAAATTGTACATTTAACCATTAAAAAAAACCCTTACACTATTGTACTGATTTTTATAGCATTACATGTTGGCATCAGCTTGTACACACAGAGGTCTGGGAATTAGTTTTGCAGAGAGATGTGTTAGAGTCAGTCGAATAATGTGTCAAATCTGTATGTGTTGAAATCACAACTGGAGTGTATTCCTGTCCGTTCGCGTACACGTGTGAAGAGTAGCAGGTGTTTCCAGTGCAGCTCATTGCACCGCTATAAACAAGCAAGAGAAAGCGAGCACGGGGGGTTTTACAGGAGAGACCCTCGGAATACCTTATCTCAGACCTTATGATGGATATATACAGGCGTGCATGTTAGGAGAGGAAAGCCACAAACTAAATTTGCTCAACTTGACAAGTTTACCATCTCATTACCATATTCTTTTCAGCCGCGAATTGTCTCCGTATCGGATCAGAGCAGTGTGTTTCTGGTTTCAGAGAGCTGTAGCAGATATTGTGTTGCATACGCTACCTCCTGTAATCTGAGTGTGGCTTGAGTAAAAATTCCAATTAAAGGATCTCCTCCAGTAAAACTTGCTGATGGAATAGGGTTTTAAAAGGGCATCCCATTAAATGAACATGCTTTGAAATTTGTAAAGGAAGAAAGATTAAGAAAAAAAAACTGTACCTATTACATTCACCCGTTGGCTGTAATTGCTTAGAAGGAATCAGAACTATTTTTTCGCACTTATGAATTAAGAATTAGTTGTGAAATTGTCTTGTTATATTCATTATTTTTGTATGAATTGGCAATAGACCTGATTTAATTGCTTTAAATGCCAATCCAATTGAATGCACAACTTTGTTGTTCAAGAAAGGTAATGACAGAAGATGCCACCTATTACATTATTACCCAGTGGTTGCTATTGTACAGGCATGAATAGATGTTTCCAAAGCTTTGATGAATTAACAATTAATCATGAAATTGTCATTCAAAAGTTTTTCATTATTTAATTTTAATGAACAATCATATTGACCCCAGAGGTCCTCTAGAGGTATAAATTTATAGGAAATGAGTTTCACTGTTATCGACTCACTGTGGGGCACACAAAGCATTAGTAATGAAGACTTGCTATTCTTTCTTTATTATTGCTCCCAGTCTCAAGCAGACCATCAGTGTCAGCATAATTTGGTTTTGTTGAATAACAGACCTCGCTGACAGTGTTATTTTGCAGCTCCAGATATAAAGATTCTCCTTTGTGCTGCCTAAGGCATACCCAGCCATCAAAATTTGTTTCCTTCTCTGTCATTTCTTATCTTTACAGTCATCTATCCTCAAGAATAATGGGAGTTGTGCATTCTTAGTGAGACAGGATTAAAAATGTTTTGTAATTTTACTACTTTACAAATTAACCCAGCTGAGAGAGAAAAGCAGTGTTTTTTTATACTGAGATATCATTTATCTTTCAGGGATTGCCTAATTTGATGTCCTGTTGTAAATATTTGCAGCATTTACCTTTTTGTTCTTAGAAAAGTGTGATCAACACATTAACTCCACGTATGTTCAGTGTGAGATCTGTCAGAAACACTCCAAGGCCAAGGGCAATTTAACACCCAACATATTTTGTCCAGCCTTTTGGACTTTTCCAGTGATGCAAACTAAAATTACAGGCGTGAGTCTGCCCCTGGACCACAAACTGGCTCAAACAGCCGAACCTTGATCTGACAAAAGAGGTAGACTCAAGCCAAATCAAACTGAACCATGGTTTGGTTTGAAAAAATATTCTTCATGTGGAGATGACTTCTGGACCAATTACAGGATGCTACAATGAGACATCCTCTGCCACTAAACAAAATAATGAAAGCAAAAACCGAATGAAGAAAAAATTAACCAAGGGCGAGCACATGAGTAGATGAAAGAAACATGATCAAACAAAGAAATAAAAATACTTGACCCTCTCCTATTGGAAACAGCGTGAGACAGGTTTGGAGTACTGCAGTTAAAGTTAGTAGTGCCAATAGTAATGCCATAACAATATCAATAATAGTTAGAATAATAATGATGTTAGGAGAATGAAACTGCAATCTGTTCTTCAATTTTCCTCCATTCCAAATAAAAAGGCTTCACACCAAATTGACAACATGAGATATAAGATGGTTTTCAATCAATGTCAAGGATAGAGATCTAATTTAATATGATTATGACTGCAATGTGAAACCAAAACCAACTGGATCAGATACTGTATGTAAGTACGCCCTGCATTTTGAAAATTATTTCACTACAGTTTTTTTCCAAGCAGCTGCATTAAAGACACTGTTTCATTACAGATTTTGTGAGTTGATGGCACAAACTGCTATTCCACAAAACAAAGACACAACAGCACAGTCACTAGTAATCGGCACTAGACTTAGTCTTTTCTGGGATGTCCTTCCACTCTTATGTGACAACCTTTCTGAGTGCCCTGGTGTTGGACACCCGCCGTCCCTCCACCTTGTGTTACACGGGTGCTGGATTGAGTTTAGGTGACATGCTAGGCCGCTTTTTCAGAATGGCAGTGGTCTGCTCGGAGCAATGCTGTGGGGTCAGTATTGTGCTGAAATACAGCTCCGCACACAAAAGACTACCACTGGTGCAGATTTGAAACATTTGCTTTAAAGGTGTATTCCCTTTTGTTGCCTATGTTCTCAGAAATGTCAGTTGTCTGTATTGTGTTTTGCAGAATAGCAGTTAAAATGAATACAGAATGTCTGCTATCACATGAAAAGGCTGTAACACTCTGAGTTGCTATACAGTGCTTAGATGCACCTTCATGGTCTCCAACATGCTGTCGTAGGAATCAGGGATTGTAAAGATCGGACATGTGAAGCTTGCACCACAACAATGCTGCAGTCATTTTGCCTTCCTGCATTTGTACAAATGCGTGCCTTGTGTTCTCTTTCTTTAAATGCCACAGCTGTGCAGATCAGAGATGACGCACAAACATGCATTTAGGATTTTCACCTGTCAACTGAATTTATTGGGAGATAATTAGTCTGATTCAGTAATTGATCATTGGTTTGATAATTAACTGTTGTAAAGTGATAATAACGCGTCATAATTAGCTGATTCATTTTGCATGTGGCTCATTAGACTGGAAACCAATTTCAGCAATTTTGATTGTTGGAAGAAGTGAAAGCCTTCTCACCCTCCGCGCTCTTTTTCAAATTTTTTTTTCTCTTTCCCCCTTAGAATGTTTCAGTCAATTTGAAGGCTTGCCAGATAGTCACAGAATGATTTACTGATTGGTTTTTGGCACAGGACAGGTGGATTAATTAATTGAGGAAAGTGTTAAACCTGACCGACAAAGCAAACTTCCACTGAGCAGATGTTGATTTACAGTGCAGGAGGCCGTCGTGTATGTGTGGCAGCTAAACAACACAGTGTCATAAAGCTTTTCAGAAATGCCACATTATTGTTCAGGCTTGGATTAGTGACTTAACTGGCCCATTAACTCCATAACCTTTTATCCGGCAAGTGACTATTTTTGGTAATTTCTGCATACATTACAAGATAGTGACAGCAATAGTTAGAGCGAGGGCAGTGAGGCAACAGTTAGGTTAAATGTGGTCTCCAGGGTCTGTAAGGTCCACCTCTGCATGAGCAGTGAGTGTACCTGCTTTGTTAGGTACCATGAAGTAATGGTACTAATGTAAGGAATGATGTTCGAAGGGAGAATGTGGATGTGGACAGGGGTCTGGATCAGCACTAATGTTGTTGTCATGTTATAAAATTATGTTCTCATGTTCAAAAATGAATGTTCCTTTTACCTTATGTGTATTTTTCTTGTATTTTTTTTAATATTTACTTTTTAGTTTTTTTTGGGGGGGTTATGGGTAAGGAACCAAATATGCTAACTAATATGATAATTTTTTTCATTATTTCACAAAAGTAATGAAGTTTTGTTAGGTCCTCCAATAACACACTAAGGTTGACATTTTGAAGGTCAGAGTATTTCTATGAGTGCCCTATAAAGGGTTCAGTATTAGGTACCAAGTAAAAACCAACACAACACAGAATTCTGAATGGGTTTATATGCAGCTCAACTTTTGAATAGTACTTACTGTATTTTTTTTTCAGGTTACAGTTTGTCCAAAACAGCAGAAAGATATAATTTGTCTGTAGAAAATCATGGGTTATTTTTAGTCAGTCACTGTATAATCTGAAGTTTGCATAACAATACGGACTTGTCACTTCATAAAGCTGTCACAATAAAGCTGTTGCAGGTTTCTGTCTAAAGTGTGACAGCACACAGTGTAAATGGTGCAGCTGTTAGATGTGTACATACCCCACTTTCAACAGCGGAAATGAACAAATGGGTTTGATGCAGTTTATGTCACAGAAAGCCAAATCAGCACGATTCAGTGCTATTGACATTATTCCTTCTTTGGATTCTTGTGCCTAAAAGCTACTTTTCATTAAGTTTTTCTTTTTGGAAACAGAGCTAGTAATGGAGTGAGCTTCTGTTTCCATTTTCAAATAAAGTTTTACTGAGCTATCTCTTTTACACATCACTGATAAGTACAATGAGATTCCCTGTGGGAAATGAGCCGACGTACCAAAGAATATATCTCATTGATATTGTCAAGGGGAGCAAATTGGTCTGTCAGGACTAATTCAATTTTTGTCTGCAATAATCAGTCAAACAAATTTATCGAAACACCTTCTTGGAAATCTGCTCTAATAATTTTGCTTAAAGTTTGCACATGAATGTTAAACTTCACAGGAATAAGTAAGTTATAAAGTTGCTCTGAAAGTTTCTGCGTGAGAAATTTTAATGAGCAAATACTTACCATACATGCAAAAAATTACAATGAGGCCAATTAGTCCAAAAACAAACCTTTCACACTGAGCTGAACCTGTGAAAAAGTTAGAAATCAGAGTGAATATATCGTACACCAAATTGGTTAGAACAGTATTTCACAAATATATTACACCTGTCTTTACTTTGTTTTTCACATCAGCCATAATTTATCTATGTTTTCGAATGTGACACTGATGGCGAGACTTTATGAAACCCAAGAGGATTATCCCTGACTACAACAAAGTTCCAAACTCCCAGGCTTCATTACTGCACTAGTTTCAGCCCAAAAATGCAGAAACTGATCTTTTCAAACCTGCCAGATGGCTCAGCAGATTTCAGATAGGATGTCACATATCACCGTATGACCCCGCTTGTTGCTCAAAGCCCCAGCTGCATGCATGCTCCAAATCCCTACAGATGACTCAGCCAAAATTATAAGAGCATAAAGTTTCTAAAAGAAAATGTTTTGATTTACTTTGCCATCTTCACAATGTTATCAATTCTGTTTCCTGTTAATACACTTATCTTTGATGTTCATGGCTCAAAAGGTAAACACGCAAAACACTTTTCTTGTACAATTTGTTGAATGCCGTTGAGTGGATTAAAATGTTACGTAGAGCTGGCAAATGCAAATAAGGGAAAGTTACGCTAGATGCAGCCCACTCAAGTTGTTTGTTTTTATTCGTTATTAGTGGCTTCCATCACCTCTCTTTTCAACACCAACATATCTGAGGACGGTAGAAAAGAAAAAATACAACTGCGTTTTTGTGGGAGGGGTTTTCTTCTTTTCCATGGTGTTGATTCCTCTTTGTGTGTATATGTGAACATGCATACAGAATATTATACTGTAAGACTTAAAGGTATGCATTATACACACCTTTATGACTTGCTGCTGAAGGGCTCTTAGACTTATGCCCTCTAGTACAATACTAATTAGTGCATTACAATTTGTGCCGCCTCATTTGGTGAGGAAATTACTGCAATCAAGTCCTAATCCTCCCTCTAAGTCAAGAGACTGTGAGCTGATGTAACCTCTGAAAGGAGACATAGGTGTGTGTGTGTCGGGTGTGTGTGTGTGGGGGGTCAGGTTATACAATCCCATCTTTGTTCTTGCCATTATTTCTCTGCTGTTCTGACGTTTCCTACATTG
The DNA here is from genome assembly GCA_037367295.1 of Apogon hyalosoma. Lineage (NCBI taxonomy): Eukaryota > Metazoa > Chordata > Actinopteri > Kurtiformes > Apogonidae > Apogon > Apogon hyalosoma. The sequence continues at coordinate 35,129,039 of JAPQRP010000030.1, forward strand.
TCCTCTAATGCAGCTTGTCTGTATTAAATGGAGCTGTCTCTTTTTCTGCGATTGATTTAACTTTGTTCCTGAGTATATCTTATCTCTTTGGACTTTGTTTGACGTATGTTTTTTACCCAGTAAGTGCAGCTCAATACTGATAGATACCATATGGTAAAATCAAAGGCTCGGCTGATTTTTCCTGTTTTGTCTTATGGGGGGACTGCGATTTGCTTTCTCTGAAAACACTGTCGATTATCCCTACAATCTGCTTTTTCTGAGTGAATAGCTGAAGGGTAATCATATTATGATAATAATACGAGTAACAAATTTAGTGGCAATGCTAATTTTTGCAGTTCATTATCACAGGGAAAACATAAAGTGATCATTTTTGCTTGAGTCTGTGCCAAGTAAACATGTCTCCATATGATTTGCTAGCCTACTCTTTATTTATAAATGGACACATTTTACCTATATCAGAAAATTGCAGCCACTGTAATTTACATATTGCACTTGTTCATACTGCAATTTTGATAACATTGCAATTAATTGTTCAGCTCCAGTGGCAATATGGATGCGATTCCAATTTTATCAGCAACAACACCATTTTAGATTTGAAAGTAATTTGTTGTGTCTGTCATTAGTCAAGTTTTTCTTGTAATGTAGTGTTAATTGTAAGTGAATTTCCAGAAATTGGACAAAATATGCAGTTCATTGTGTTTATGCTAATAAAATGTTTCAGGCCTGTCAAGATCTGGTGCTAATTCTCCAGTCAAATCCATTGCAGGAAAAAAAGACTACAGGAGCATCATTCAAACATAAAAAAAATAAAACAGATGTTGTATTTATGTGCCGTTTCACATACAATATCACTTCAAAGAATATTATAGTTATTATATTATCTTTAGAAATGTCATGTCTCTACACTGAAGTGGAATTTTTAGACACACAAACGCTCTTTGTTTTGCTGCTACTGTTAACTGTATTAAACTTGCCAAGCTCTTGTTGTGTGACTAGTAAAATTTATGCAGGATCACAACTTGTCACTTGTTGCACTGAAAGAACTCTTGGCGTTTTTCAAGCCCCCCGCCCCGAGACACTCAGCCACCGACATCTGACACTTGAAGCTCTTCTTCATTTTGCAATGAGCTTAGCCATTGACTTAGTCTAGACACTGTCATTACAGGTTTGGACTGTATTGATTAGAAAGGGCGTTCAGATCAGCACAGCTTTGTATAGTTTAAAAAACACACATTTCCTAAATGCACAGTCCTTTGAGAATTACCCAGTTATTCACTAGTCACCTTCACAGAAACCCAAAGTTTAATTGGACCAAAATTAGTCTGAGCAGCCAAATGATTTGAAGCCATAATTTAAACAGTCATTGAATTAAATCTAAAATGTTAATTTACATTATAATTGGAACAATTTAGTAGCCTAGAAATGCAGTCTTGTAGTCTGTGGTGTAATTTAAATTGATTAAAAAGAAACTGTTCACACACAATTTCACAAATTTAGATCACTTTTCCAGCTCTTTTACGAGGAGTTCCAGTATTTTTGGGGCTCACCCCATTACTCGTGAATTTATTAGATGAGAGTACAAGTTTGTATGAAGTCCACAATGTGAATATGAAAATACTCTTATAGGACACAGCACCTGTAAACATAAAGTTTTCCGTTCTTTCGAAATATTGACTTGTACAACTACGTAGGTGTCCTTCAAACAGGGCAGTGTGTGTGTGGGAACAATAGGAGATAGCTGATATCTGCTAGAGTAGGAGAAGCCTGAGGTAATAGGATTAGTGTCAAACTCGGATATTCTGCAGGCCCATTCCCACCAGGCCATCGCAGCTGTACCAGATACACGCACACACTGGGAGACACTTTCACTCTCTTGCATAATATCCATTAGCCACACACTCACATATGCTTCTGTAAATATTGGCATACGTTCACATAAAAACATTCCATTGCGTCTCTTGTTCTTATGATTGTGACATTTACCACAGTCTTGGTTTTTACCACAAAGATGCATATTATATGTGTTAGGTATCATAAACACACACCTGTCACTTAAGTATTCTCTGACTTAGTGTTTCCCAACCTTTTTGAGCCATGGCATATATTTTACATTAGAAAAATCACGAGGCACACAAACAAAAATGTCACAAAAAGTGTATTTATTGAAATATAATGCAAATCTAGTCTCAATTTACCTACTCAGTGTGAAACCTGGGCCTGTTTAGTTGAACACAAAGCTGAGGTTCTTGTAGGAATTGAAGAAAGATGCGGGGCATTTGAAACAAGAAAACTGAGAGGGGTGCGTCAGTGACCCCTCAGACGGACCCCTGGCTTATAGAGGCCTATACCCCCTCCCCCCCGAACTGCGGGTCCTGCAGGTAACCCACTGATCCGCGCATCACTAGTGAGGGGGACTTCATCAACAGAACCCACCACACTGGGGCCGGTTCACTTTCATTTTTCCTTTGCAAAGGCAAACTGTTGTAGAGTGGATCATTGGCGTGTGCAATCATACATATGTGTATCACGCTGTTTGCTTACAGTACCAATCAGGTGAAATTGAATAATCTTCCATGGCACACCTGGGGCCTCATGGACAAAAACGTGGTGCACACCCTTTCTCACATTCAGATGTACAAAGAGTGAAATGACCGTAGGAATGTGCGGTCCTCCACAAAAACTTCATGGCTGGTGTACGCACATTTGTAGTGCTTTAGAACCTTTGGCGACACTTAGAGGTGATACTGGGAAACTGTTAATAATGTGAAAAATGTCTTTCCTCAGAGTGATGTGCACATCAGAGATTCCCAAGTGAACAATTAACCCCCCCCCCAGAACCAGACCAATCAGACAATGGGACCATCAATGCCAAACAGCCCAGTAAACTTCTACCATATAAAGAGACAAGGACGCAAACCTCACTTGTTGATAGATGTATTTAATGTAGTGTTAATGTCTGTGAAAACATTTATGAGTTGGTCCAGGCCTCATTGATGCCGCCGAATGTCCTCACGACGTCCTCTTGTGACTCGGGTGAGGAGACAGCCGAGGACGGGCATCAGCAGCTGGCTGTTGGCGAACCGAAGCATTGGTTGACACTGGGAGGCTGGTCAAATCCCACGGTGTGTGTCTGGACAGTCTAAACACTGTCTATAAACTACTATAATGCTTAATGTCAAAACGTTTAACATAGTTTCATGGCCAGAAACTGCAATCAATCATCACCGATCTCATGGTTTTGATTTTTTTAAGGTGAAAGTGGATATGATTACAGATATCCATGCATTATTTGGTGATGACTGATTTCGGACTTTAAGTTGTTAAGCTTTTTTACATTAAGGTCCCGCTGGGACTCTTCCTCCACCTGTTTTGGCCATGCTTTGTTGGTGGACAACAGTCTTCCGTTTCTCGTCCACCTCGAGGTCATCATCTGATCGTGCAGAGGGAATCCCACCTGCAGGCCCCGTTTATACTAATTTGCACATGCAAATTGAGGCGTGGAGAGGGAGGAGTCTGGTACTCCAACATATGTGGTCAATTCCACGCTGATTAGGATGTACAAAGGAAATGCGCTTGGATTTGGATGAATACTCAGTTCATCTGTTCTTGTTCATATGGATTTTTTTGTGCATACAGTGTTTTCTGGATTTAAGCATACACCAGGTTTCAGTATGAAATCCATGCATGTCTTTGTACATGAGGCCCCTGATGATTTCTCACAGTGCACTTATGTGCCGCAGCACAGTGGTTGGGAAACACTGCTCTGACTTTTCCAGCCTTCCCTTTAGTAGGGACTGCTTTATTCTGCTGATGATATGAGACACCACTGGTTCATATGTCACTTTTCCATCTGCTGACATTGCCTTTAGTTGGCTTAGTTTGGCCTGGCCTCCAACACGTTGCATTTCTACTGCAGGATAGTACAGCTGGTCGTCATGGCAACACAGTGTAAACTACTTTGATACCTTCAATACAACTGCAGATAAAATGCTTAACAAACTCTTTTTCTTTGTACAAAGTACACTTAGAGTTACTTTGAGAAGTAAGTTAGAGAAGTGACTTGTGACAGAAGGGTTCAATTCCCCAAACTGGCAGAGAAATTGTTGGCAGATGTGCCCTTGAGCAAGGCACTTAAATTCCCATTTGCTGGTCAAGCACCTGACATGGCAGCCCACTGCTCCTAGTCTGCAGTATGTGGTGTGTTCATGCATGTTCAGCGAGTGATGGGTTCAAAGCAGCGGGTCAGTTTCAGTGTGTGTTGCATGTCCAGATGTAAAATATAAACGGATAAATAATCAACACTTTTCAGTCAGTTTGTCTGCCTAGTAACATATTTTTCCATTTTTATTTAGATTGATCTATTTACAGATAGTCTGGCATTTTTGGTGATTTCCTGCTTGCTTGACTTAATATTCAATGTTGCAACATGACAGGTGTGTTGATGCAGCAACAATTCTGTGATATACATGATTTCTTTTTTTGTCATGTTTATATCGCTTTGGCCCGCATTGAACATCAGTAACGATGATACCAGAAACGGCATTTGATAGTACTTGGTGGTCCCTGGTGTTTTGCAGTGAAAATGTCAAAGAAGCTGTGTAGAGTTGAGGTGAATGGAGCTGATACCATCAGTGGATAAGCAGCATTAGAGTACAGTGTGCGCTTGTGGTAAAGAAAAAAAATCTAGTTTTTGAATGACAGTAAAGATTTAATGCCCAGGTGACTAACAGATAAATCATAACCTGTAAGATTCCTTTCACGCTGATTTAGATATTTTGTTAACTCTAAGAAGCATCCAAAATATTATTAGATTCATCCTTCACTCTGTAGTCCAAACCATTTCAGATAATTGTATTGTTTTGATAACTATTCCTGACCTGAAAACACAATGCTTGTGATTTTAGCCTGTGTTCATTTTAATAGGCATGTTAGACGAGCTAAGAGAGGCTGACTTTTCACTGCTGCGGGTGCATAGCATCGTCATTATCACCATTTTCATAATTAGGTCCTACTCTTTTTTTCCTTTTTTTTTTTTTTGCTTCTCAGCATATCTCATCTACTTCTCTATTCTGTTTTCTCTTTTTTCACGCTTCATCTGCTCACTAGGCAACTACCAAACCATATCCACTTGTTTCACATCAGTTATGTCTCTCTCTGCTTTTCATTCTGCTTCCCATTTATCTTCTACTCACTCCAAGGCATGAAGACCATCGCTTCTTTATCAGTGAGCCACAGTAGGGGGCATGTGGTTCTTTCTCTCTGCTTTCCTCTCATCATCAGTCTTTTCCTCTCATCACTTGTTTCTTTTATTCTCAAACCTGGGTTTCATTCCCCTGCGTTTTTGCCTTGACAGGTATGTTTGTTTTGTGCTTCAACGAGTTGGTTGCGCTCCTTATCTTCATTCAGATTGCTTTTTTTTGGCTCTCAGTTGATCACTTCACTCACAACACTGTTTATGCTAGACCTCTCTGCAGGACAAAGCGCTTCTCTCTGCTCATCACATCTCTGCTCCTCCCCCTATCTTTTTGTTGCCTTTATCATATCCTCACATGCCCCATTTACTCTCCCTTTTCATTTCCCTGGCAGCTCTAACTGCAAAATGTTAATCAAGGTTCCTTGTGTATAGTGGGTAAGTTGCCTTAAATGACCTGATCTGAACTTGTTTTACACACAATTATGTACCATAAAGTTGAAGAGCAAATCTAATTGTTTTCATTGTATAAAACCACCTTAAGTAGTCTTCTCTTGCTTGATCTCCTCCTGGATAATCTTAAAAGCAACAGACTGTTTGGAATAGCCATTCTTAGGTGGGTGTGCCAGGAAGCACCCCTTCCAAGGGAAATTACTGAGGAAACATATAGCAACTCTTGAAAGAGACATTCAGTCATGTCTTGGGGAGAAAAAATGACATAGAGAAAAGGAGGGTGAGTCTGTCATAGCAGAGCTTATTGATTAAAAAAATAAATAAATAAATACACAATTTATCACAATGGACAGTTTGTGATTTTAATCAACTTCTTTCAGTCTTCATGAACTCAAGACAAATTATGATTAAAATATTATTATTATTATTATTATTATATTAGCTTTATTATTTAGTATCTATATCATAATACTGGAAGGTCTCAGAGCATGTGTGTATCTGCACAGTTCTGAGAAATTGCTACGTTTTTAACTGGCCAATTTGGTATCTAAAGTTTAGGAATAGTCCCATCTCCATTTTAAATATCTTGCCGAGTTGTTAGGACTAACATTTTAGGAGATATTAGTCATTTTGTAATACAATAGCCTTACAATCACATTGCTCGGTTGACCAGAAGCGCAGTACCACACTGGATGACGGGAAATGAAGTTAAAAACAGGAACAATGCATTTACTAACTTCAGTCCCTAGATATTGGTGTTAGTATGACCCATATTTCTAAAATTATTCACCACATATATGTAATATCTACAATACAACAATTTTTTTAAATGCAGCACTTGCAGTGTAGAAGGTGGCATTATTTGTTAAAAAAAAAAAAAAAAGCTGTAGTATAAGTGAAATAAAGTACAACCGACTTACTAATGGTTGAGGTGGTTGTGCCATCTGAATGGCTCCTGGATGTGTCCTTGGGGAGGGGGTTTGAACTTTTATTTTGATGTGTAATACTGTAAGCTGATGCCTTTGTGTTATTAATCATCAATCAAGTATTTATTCTCATTCCAAGTGATATGAAACCTATTGAACCCATGAGGTTGATGAAATGTTTAAGTATGTACTTAAAATGTAATTTCCTAAACACAATGGAGCTCTTTTGCCTTTTTTTTTTTTTTTTTTTTTTGCTCAGAGGATTTGTGTCAGCACCATGTATTCACTTTTAAATGGCTGAGTACAGTTGTAAATACAGTATTTTAGATTGACTGACCTGAATGAAATCATCCCTTTTTACAGTAACATAAAGACACTGTGGTTACCATTAGATTTATAATAGGAATAAACTAGAGCCAGTTACTTTTAAAGGTGCACACCATGATAAGCATCACATTAGCCTTACATTACCTGTCACACAGTTTATAAGGTCCACCTCCTAGCCTAGAGTGAATAAGCCCTGATCCAGTATTTGTTCTGTGAGGGACCAGGGCTGTGCAGACACCACAGTAACAATGACATCCATCTTTAACAGCAACACATTTAATAGGGCACCATGTCATTGTTTAAGTCTTTTGATTATGTTATTGGTGGAGAGTGTTCACTTTGTACAAGACAAAAAGAAACCCAAAGCAGCGTCTTCCTCAAGTTAGACAGTGGATCATGGTTTTGCTTTGTTATGAGCACCCTCTATAACACCCTCTGTAAAGAAAATGATGTTTAAAACAGTGGTTAAGTGGTGGAATTTAAAATGTGTTGAAACTGACTTCTCTTCAAAAATCCCTTTTCCTCTGAAATGAGCTTTTAAGGCCTATTCACAATCTACACTTGGATTTTCAGGGCCTTTTATTAGCACACTGGCGTTAAAGCTTGTGTTGAGAATCACTTGTCTTGCACATGCCAATTTGACCACTTGAGAGTGGCCTGCCAGTCTGGAGTCGTCAGTGTTGCCAAGGGCGACTGGATGGCGGGGTCTGTAGATGATGACTCACAAATTAGCTGATAAAATTAACATCTGCCTGCAGTATAGTCTGCAGAGCCTCTCACTTTCAGCATCCCCTTCCAGCTACAGCCCTCGTTTTACACTTAAATGCATCATGCTCCCCCTCAGCTCGTTACATCACACCAAAGTGAGTGTTAGCGCTGACACACCCTCACACACTCACGCACAGCATTTGAGTGTTTACTTACGAGTATGAGATAAATGCTGGAAAAGTACAAGTTGTTGCATCATTAACTCCTGTTAGCATTTGCCCGCCTGAGTTAGTTTCCTTAAATGTCCCATGCTATGAACGTATTTTTCCGCTGAACTGAACATCCTATCGTGGGGGAGAGAAAAAATGTCAGTGAGGAGCTAGGAACAGAGGTTAAAGGACATGTTTTAAAGGTGGGAACAAAATAAAGATATATAATAGGCCGGCTGGTGGTAATTCTCTAAGTTTATTGTCAGTTTAATTGCGGGTGCAGCTTACCCGGGTTACCGGATATGTGTGTTGACAATATTTGTAGTTTAAATAGAGATGTTTTGAATCCCTGGTGCAGGACAATTTCAAACAACAAGGTGTTTGAATAATGACGTGGTTCCCTTCACTTGTTCGCTTCTTCGTGCCTCTTTTGTTCTCTATCCTCCTCCTTTGTCTTCTCATGTTTCTCTCTTTCCCGAGGGTTGACAATAGTTAATGCTTATTGTTCTTATTGCTAGCGTTCACTTTTTGGATATGTTTATACTGCAGCAGAGTCTTCGCACAGTATGTGTCCTCAGCATATTGTTCTTTTTCCACTACTACTCTAAGATATTCTGTCTTTACACTGAGGTCTACGCCAGACTTGCATTCCACAGTTTCTCTGCATTTAATTCAATTGATGTTATCTTGTATTTTAATTTATCTCTGCAAACTAGGAGTGTGAATCTTTACCAACCTCAAAATTCAGATTGATTCCAATCGCTTGTCAATTGTCGATGCAACGTAAGTGTCCTATTCTGAATTTTTTTTTGCATCAGTTATCAAAATCAAACTACAACAGTCAATGATATAACATATGTAACATACATAGCAGCTCTAAGAAAGACCACATCACTTCCTAAAATAAATAATACAATCTTCGTTCTGTTCCCCAGTGTTTCCCATAATGATACAAATTTTGCTTCACCATGGTCTTACAATGAACCAGAAACACTGTGGTGAAGAGAGTCTCACTTAACCATGTTGGCAGCAATGTAAATACATTTTTGGATGAAGTTAAAGTGCCCTGTTGTTATTACAATGCATAATGATAAAAATTAAACCACGCAAATTTTATTTTACAATACACCCAAGTGCACTTGTGCACAAAATGCACAACCAAACCGATCCCACGACCAGCAGCCTCTTAAACCAGGAACTGGCACTCCTTGCACCAGGGTCAATAAAAGGTCACCCCAGTGTCACAATGCAACACATGTCTCAAGTAGAGCTGGGCGATCAAACGATAACAATATCTGTCGTGAAATAATTTTTCCTCGATAGAAATATGAGACATGCTTGATCAGTGGTGTAGTGATCCCTGGAGACGTGGGTATACTCAAATTTTTTGCCCTTTTTTTTTAGTTCAGAAAAACGCCCTGTGATGACAGTGACATGTGAGACTACTCTATTTAGTTATTCCCCAAAAATCCATCAGTAGTATTTGCTCACTATTATAACATTATCATGACTTGATCAGGAGCAGTTTGTAGGTTTTACTGGTCACACAAGCAGCTGCATGAATGTCAGATGTATTCAATGTGAGGCAAACATAGGATAACATTAGCCTTTCATAATGTTAGCCTACTCACACAGTTTAATGATTGGCAGCATCTCTCCTCTTAATCTGCAGTCATATGGGCAGTAGTTTAACAGTGACTCATTTGGAAACCACCTTAAAACTTACCTCAGAATGATGTATTCCATGAAAGTAGGTTCTCTTGATATGTGTCACTCACTTAAAATATGTTTATTCTGCCTTTCTCGTTCACATTTCCAATAATCGTACATCTTTCAGTGAGACGTGCAGTGACCTGTCAATCAATTGGGACCTGAGGTGTCCAGTCGGGTTCAAGAGGTGGCCAGCGCTAGTTAGTAACATTTTCCTGGACATGATCCACCAATTAGAGGTGGAGTAGGGCAGGTCATGGCTTCACCATCCTGGGGGGAAAATGGGCAATCTTGCTCTAAAATACTACTGAATGGTGCCCATCAGCGGGATTTAGAAGTGGGTATACTCAATGCTGACTGAAAAAATAAGTAGGTATACTCCGTATACCACTATATTCCCTGGACTACACCTCTGTGCTTAATACAATTTCGGTAGAATTAATTTGTCCATGTTTTGACAGACGTAAGAACAGCCAGTCATAATTAAGTAGCACAACACCAAACCAATCTCACTAGAGCCACGTCAAGTTAAGTTGATGCACACAGCACAGGTGTAAGAGCAGCCACAGCACACACACTAATGTTTGGGCTACAGCTGGAGCTAATGAGTGTTCCCTCAGGAGAACACGTGACCGAGAACTCAGGCGACTGGGTTACTGAAAAGTAGGGTGTGAACCATTTCGGTTCTGGCATACAACAGAGGCATAGAAGCCAAGAGTGGGATGTTCCAAGCATGTTAAGTTTCACTTTTGGTTTACGCCAGTTACATAGTTTTAGCAGTTAAGGAACACCCCCACACACACACACATATATACCCCACTATTGTTTCGTGAAGATGGTCTGTTTTGTTTGTGTTCTCCTTTAAAACTTGAAAGCTTTTGCCTGCTGGTCACACTTTTAGTTTACTTTTAAATATATGTACCTGTTTTATTTATCTAAAACAGTTGTATAATGTTCTTCAGCACATCTGTCATGTTCAACCTCTGACAGAAAATAAATCATATTTAAATAAAAAATAAGCTTCTGGTGTCTTCACTACTAACTTATGAGTAATGGAAAATTTAAGCTTGACAAAAATAGTGACTTGATTTATATCGTGACACATTATCGTGATATGATTGTCTCCATATCGCCCAGCCCTAGTCTCAAGTCATGAACACCTTTGGGATGTTCTGGATCAGCAGGTCAGATGACGTGTGCCAGCTCAAAGTTGCGCTGCAGGAGCAATGGGCCAACATTCCACAGGCCACTATCGACACTCCCGTGAACTCTCTGCGCCAGAGATGTACCACTTTATGAGATGGACACACCCATACACTTGGATTTTAATGTCACCACTGCTTCCACCTGCTGTAGTTCCTCAGTCAGGCTGTCCCAGAGCTGTGGGGCTCTTATTTCAGATGCTCCATCCTTCATAGTCTTTACCCAAGAGTCTGGAACAAATAAGATTTAATCCAATTCAGCACAGAAGCATTATGGTGCTACAGAGATGTCCCAGCTTGCAAATCTTGTTCTCCAGACATGATTTGTGACATAAAGGAGCTTTGTTTTGGTACAGAACCCAGCAAAAATCACATTATTGTTTTAGTTTTGTTTGGTACTATTTAATTACCTAAAATCATGGCTTATCGTGATCACAGCATCAGTTCAGATATTCTTATATCAACTGCATGTCCCATAAAGTAACACACCTCAACACTGTATACACATTGAGGTTCTATGTGCCCTCCATTCATGTCTATTCTAGCAGGTCCTTGAGCTGAAGGTAATTATGCAGGTTAGATGGCAGCTTTTCCATTAAGCCACTCTACAGCAGCCACTCTTTGCTGGTTTGATTGCATTGTAATGACAAAGAACTAATTAGCATTACAAGCATTTCTTCTGGTGATTGGTTTGAGACCCAGAGTTGCCATTGCAATATCCACATTCTCCAAGGACTCTGAGTTTTTCCTTTATTCTCCCTGTGGTGTTTGACTCTTTTGAAAGTGCATGAGTTTGCTCAAATGTCAAACCTGTGTATGTCAGGTGATAAAGGACATTCCCATGGCTGAGTTACTGTTCGATGTCAGTGTTGTTGAGTTCACTGACCTGCTTTTAAAAGGTTGGAGGAGGGCAAGCAGTATCAGGTAATAACAGTAATTAATCTACGGGGAAATCAAAGCAAACTCAGAGGTGGAAACAGGAAGACCAGATTCAAACCGCAGGTAAACATTGAAATACACCCACAAATATAAAAGCCACTCTGTGTGCAACGGTTAATTTTAGGTTTCATGACAGGATGTAAAGATAAAGATTTCACATTGTAGCAGATTAATTGGAAACAACTTTCCCTTATCTTACAGCAAATATACAAGATATCACACCTCACTGATTACCGTTAGCAGCACTCATCTGATATCATTTGCAGCAAAATGTAGACTTCTCAAAGTTTTCCTTGCTCCTGTTAGTTTTCGTCACCTAGCCTCATGTCACTGAGAATAAATGACAGTGTACTTTCTCACAGGAATGTCTGCTCTAGTCAGCTTTTCAACGTTTTCTTGATTTTTTTTTTTTTACTCTTTTGTCAAGGATTGTTTTTCTAGCCCTGCCGCCAGCGTAAGATGAATGACAGTGGCTGCACACACTGATTCATTTTCTCAAGCTTAAGTTGGATGTGTGTGTCAAAGTTGGAAATGGTAACGTGTCCAAGTTGGTTTTTCCTTCCTTATTGACAGAAATGATTCTGACAAAGTAACAGGAGGAGAGTAGTGAATTTCTTAACTACTTCTGAGTGTCTGTAGTGTTCCCTCTTTGGCTGATACTGATATTTTGCAGTTTCATTAAAGTTATTATAAAGCTAATACTCAATAGTGGTAATAAAGTGCATTTATTTTTAATTACGTAGAGGATATTTGTATGGACTATGTGTGTTTGCACCTGTTGAATGCACTAACACTCAATACTTTGTTATACTCAGACTGAAACAGCTCAAAGTGTCCGATCGATTGTCCCTCTAACATACCTAGATTGTGAAGCGTGGCAGACAAAGATGGTGCAAGACGGCACATCTAAGATCTCATCACCTATGAAATCAGACCTGGAATGTCTTCAGAAAAAGGCTTTGAAACATCCAGGGTGTTGATACCAAACCCAGGCTTTAGTCCCACTGTAAAGTATAATTAAAAATGAAGTCCACACATGCAGATTTGTTAAAATATTACAGATCAGACTTGCCAACAAATATATTCATCTTTCTTTACGCAGGAGAGAGAGATTGTTTTGTCTTCATTTGGAATTTAGCTCGTAACTCCATCAATGATAGGATATTAATGTGGTTTAATACTTAATGAAGGCAGAGAGCTGTGTAAAACTGAATAAATAAGAATATTTTGTTAGCTTCTTACTGTCAGTATATGTAAAATCTTAAAATACAAGCCTGTCTCCCTGAAATCTGATGCTGAACAAAGTTATCTTTATAGTTTCATTAGTTTTTATTTTTATTTTGTAGAATTTACTTGTTTCCTTTCAGTCTTTATTTAGTTTAGTTAACTCTTTCTGCACCAGTGTTTTACAGTGAGTTGCTAGCCAGCTCCAGCCTTTTTGGTCATATCTACTAATCTTTGAAGGCCCACTGATCATCAAAAGAAATACATCAATACATCAAAAGAAAGAACAGAACTTCAACTTTTAAACACAAAAAGCTATTTTATTCTGTCTTCAGTCATCCATGAGGTATAAACATTTAAATATTGGTAAATGAAAAAATGAAATTTTGGGCAAAAAAGTGAGAAAATTGCATTTTTTTTTTTCAAAGATGTTGATTTTCTAGATAAAATTGATTTCCTATTTACACTAACAGTATTTACAATAACACTGTTTTCAAAATCACAATAATAATAACAACAACAATAATAAACAGTTCTAAGATATCCTAACATTCCACAAAAATGTTAGGAGAAACCACACCAAATGTCTCCTAAAGCACCAGGTTCGTTATAAACATTAGAAATTTACATATGTCAATTATGAGTTTTCCACATATTAGTTTAGCTTTTTCATATAAACACTTCCATATTCCTCATTTTCAAGAAAAACGAGAAACAAATGCACTAAATTCTGTATATCACCCCCCTTCAGTCTCCCTCACCTTCTATTTCTCTGCTGTCTCTGAAAGGTTCTTCTGAAGGTTCATCATACCTTGAATTGTCGGAGTCTGTCTCCATAATCATCTTTAAGGCTTTCGAATCTGCACGCCTTTCCCATGGAGCCAGCATTTCCTCATTCAAAGTGAATGGCGCTGTATACGTTGCTATGGGATACCGGGTATATGAGTTCAAAAACTTTACAACCGGTCCTTCATTTTCCCGGAGAAGCCGCTTCTTTGTTTGTTTTTGGACTAAGGAAAGTAATTCACATGATCACCAACAGCTCCAACTACAGTAGAACAGTAAAAACACGGATTGACGGAACATCTCGTCATTGGCAGGGAAAGAGTTCATAGAAGCTGGTACAGTTAGGATGAATTAATGTTTACAATTTTTAAAAGGATCCTCATTAGCTGCCACCAAGGTGACAAGCTAATCTTCCTGGGGTCCACACAGAACAACAATCCAGAACATAACAGTACATAATATGCATGACAGTCACAATTCACATTGTTAACAATGCAAATCTAAAAACTAGACAAAACTAGCTGTCGGAAGCGACGGATAAGGGTATATCCCCAAACACCCCCAATCCTTACCCAGACAGCTATGATGTCATAACATGAGGCATCCCCAGGTCATGACCTTTCATTTGCACTTGATTTGAAGTCAATCA
>JAPQRP010000030.1:35147298-35170234 GCA_037367295.1 Apogon hyalosoma
TTCATTGATGTGGAAAATTTTGAATTTCTGAACCCAATATTTTTCAAGTTATCGTGTTAACACGAAGGATATCCAGCGGCGGTGGAGCCGGCGGCAGTTGGACCAAAAACTCCCGAAACTGCGTTCAGTGATATAATAATCACCATAATAAACATCATTAAAAACATAAAACATCATCAGAAAAACATGGGATTAGTTATTACATTCATGAGTTGCATCCATCCAAGAAAATGACACACTTCCCCCCCCCAAACAGTACTGGCTCAGATATTTATATAGCGTCTTCTTAGGTGATACTTGAAAGAGGGTTTACCATTCAATTTACGTATGTTCAGAGGGCAGTTATTCCAATGATTGATGGCACGATAAATAACTGTCCTCTTTAAAGCTGGTGCTCTTTAAATAAATGCTTCACAAAATAGCCTCTTTATGCTTGTAAACAAAAAAAGTACAGTATTAGTACAGTACGTCACAGTATAAATCGAGGAGGTAAATGGGGGAAATAATCTGACCTTACATGCAGATTTATATTTTTAGTGTTTGCTGCCTTGACTTAGGCTGTTTGTGCGTTTGGAACATGTTTATTTTGTAGTTTATCATGTAATTGTTTGTCACTATTATTTCTGTTTTTAGTCCTACTTTTTAACTATAGCGATTTTGGTAAGTAGCTCTAACCAGTGAAATTAAAGAACGTTAAGTGTGATTTACAAACCAATTTATGCTTAAGCTTTTTTTTTTTTATTTTATTTTTATTTAAATGTTTTTGGCTTCCAGTTGTAGTTTTATTCTCAGTGTTTTTCAACGATCAACGCCCTGACACCAGTCCAGCTCCTCAGGTGACACTAACCGTCTGTCTTTTACCTCTGTCTTACCACAGTTGGCCCTGGAGGACCCGGTGCACAGCGTTTCTCTGCAGCAGTTTGTGTATGAGAAGCTGAAGGCGCAGCAGGCCCTGATGGGGGACCAGGGCTTCGGGGTCCTGATGGAGACCGTAGACACGGAGCTTGTGAGGCAGCTCCAGGAGTTCCTCCAAGGCCTCTGAATCACACCTCCCATCCCTTTTTTCCTCGCCTACACATCTTTGCCTAATGCTACCCTCTCCCCTCGTTGCTGAAAATGTACCGGGAAGGCTAACAATCTACCCAACATGTGGACTCCCCCAGACCTTCCTAACCTCTACCCGTGCTAATGCCTTATCTACTGTATATTCAGACCTAGCCTTGTCCTCTGTCCTCAGCTAACACCTGTTGTCCTTGCCCCACACCCCCGTTTCTATATTATCTTGTCTTTTTCTGTTTTGTTTATTTTTTACCAAGATGAGGTCTATGTTGGTGCATAAAAATGTAAATGTGATCTTTGCATTTTTAACACACACACACAGAAACTTCACCACACTAGAGCTTCCACTCAGTTCTTCTAGTTTCTTCTCTTTCTGTGGTTTTAACGTGAAATGGGTAGAACATTCGAGGGATGGCAGTTAAGTCGGTTTGGGGGTTGAGGTGTATATTGCAAAAATTTTCTGCAGGTGCCAGAGCAGGAGGCTGGGACTTTTTTTCTATGGAAAAACTTACAGACTGTAGCGGAAACGTGGAAAGACCGAACCTGAAGGACCTAAAGCAGTGTTTACAAAATCTATTCTTAAAAGAGAAAAAAAAGAAATGTAATTTTGTATGTATATAGTATGGATGATATTCTGCATGATGTTTCTTTTCAGTTTGTTTTTACTTTGTGTTTCTCTTCCATTTAAAAAAAAAAAACAAAGAATAATTTTGTCATAACCAGAGGTCAAGTTGAAGTAACTACTGAGAGGACTCGAACAGGCTTTTCTTTCTTTTTGAGTTGGGTTTGAGGGAATTGTCTTGACTGTAAAATAGGTGATTTTTAATGGTTGATTTGTAAGAGTGCTGAACCACATTTCTATGTATATACATACTGCTGCTAATTATTGGTGTGTCAGAGCACTTTAATAACCAAAAACTGTTTCACATTTTCATCTTTTTTTTTTTGCCATGGTACACCTCTTCATATGCGTGTACCTTTAACACAGTGGAAGAAGGCCTTGGAGCAGCGCAGCAGGGTTGTGCACATTTGGCTGAGGTTGCATTAAGATCTCCACCTTAGATTGTTGCCATTTATCAGTTTCTCAGTGCTAACTTGTACAACATATAAACTGACTGCAAATGTAGTACGCCATCAGATTGTACAAATGCCTGTTTCATTTCAAAGAAGTCGGACCCACGTGGCTTTTTGAGAAATAAGTCACTGAGAGTCAAATTACATCACTTTTAAGGAATGTTGTGTAAATGTCCTGCTGCTCTGCCATTTTTTTTTTCCTGAATTGACCAATCATTGCAGAGTGTTTTTGTGATATAGACAAAGCTTTGAGGTGTTTGATTTGACAAAGAGCCAGTTTTTTTTGTTTTCTCCACACGTTTTCTCGACTGTATTTGGGAGTTTGGCAAACCTAGATAATACAGAAAAAGGATGAACGACTACATTTTGTCATTAAGTTTCTTGAAATGATTAAGATAAGGGGCATGAGGACATATGTCATATAGACATGAAATGGTTATAGAAAAATATATTGTAACTGTAGCTCATTTTTTAATCTCTTCTACTGGCATTTAACGATTTTGTTTTTTGTTTTGTTTTTTTTCTGACACTAAATTGGTTAACCTCCCTGGGAAAGAGATAATCCTGACATTAGCTCCTTTGACACTGTGATAGTTGAGTAGCAGTCTGAATTACAGCCTTATGCTTTCAGCCTTACCTATCCGTGAAACAAATGATCTTTCTTACTTTTTTTTGTTCATTTCTAGTAGTTTAACAGTAGAGGATTTAATGACAGCAAGTATGAAGTCGAAACCGCACGCAGTAGAGAGATGTTTTTCGGTTTAACCATTTGGTTATATTTTGATGAAAAATAATCCTTGTTGCTTTTTCCAAAGCCTTCAATAAAATGCAGTAATCAGCCAACATTAAAGTGTGCCTCTGTTATTGAGCTTATGTTGAAAACTGAAAAAGTAGCCCTGAGTTGTTTTTTTTACAGAATGTATTTTTTCAAACATTTTCAGTTTTTGTTTTTTTTTTCAAACAGGAGATAAATCTTTAATTGCTAATGTTAAAGGAAGTATTTGCTACATTATTCAGCTCAAGTCACTGCACAAAGCACAACTATTTGGTCTTTGACAGATGGAACAAAAGCAAGTGTCAGCTCAGCAGGTTACAGTAATGATTACAGTCACTTCACTGCTAGTACTGAAGCTGCGAGGCATATAAATCTACTGCACTGTTTTTCACACTGACATCTTCTCCTGTAACTTCTACTACATGCTATTTTTTCTTGCCAAAGGACAAAGAAACCAATGTAACTTTGGCGAGCTTCAGCCCATTTGTCTTAAGTGCTAAGAATGAATGCACTTCTGGAAACCGGTCACTTGAGTGGCTTATGGAGTGCAAAGAGACGATTAAGGATTCCACAACCATCCTCACTTCCCAACGCGATTTTTCTTCCTCTCCAGGACTATTAATCCAACGGATCCAGTCATTCATCTTTTTTTTTTCCACCCACTCTTTCATCCTCACTCTTTTCATGCCTTACAATCCAGTGTAGTCCTTCAGAATAAGATAAGGCGCACAGGTAGACTATCAGTGAGGCTTTGTGTTAATTATCCCAGCGAACACATGACAGAGGAGAGCTGTAGGATTAGCACTAATCTGCAACTTCCATTCTTTATTAGACCTACTTCCAAGATAATCATTGCAAATCATGTTCTGATCTAAAAATGTGGATTGTGTTCTCACTTATCCACATTTTTACTTTTGTCCATTGTATTACTAAAAATATATTTGTACTTTTTTTTTTTTTGCATGTGAAAGGTGAATTTAATACTTTAATCACGTTAACTATCATTACGCTGGAAAAAATCTAAATTTTACCAAGTGTTTTTCTCATTTCTAGTCCAAATATCTCATCACACTTAATAAGAGATAATCACCTAAAGAGTAACTTTTCAGTGAGATATAAAGAACTTCTTTTTAGACTTGAAAATCTTATTTCAAGAAATTTGACCAAGATAATTTTCACTTGTTCCATTGGCAGATTTTTTTGTTTTTTTGCTCAAATAAGCAACAAACATTAAGAATTGTGTATACTGCAAAAAAAAAGGAGTGTCTAAAGGGAAAAGGTACTCAAAACAAGTGAAATATCTGTCCATGCAGCAAGATAATTTCACTTGACACTTGAATTAAGATAGTGAAATGCAGAAATAGGCATGTCAACAGATGTTTGAACACTTAAACTGAGAAATTAACACTTAAAACAAGATAAATCTAGAAGTGTTACATAATTTTTTTTTTTTAAAAATCTTGGTAAGAACCAAATAAATTGCAGTGTAAAAGACGTAACAAGACGAAAAAATATAGGAAACAAAAATAACATCAGTAACAGAAGAAAGTGACACTAAAAGACGTAATTCATGATGTAATTTTGTGCATTTGGGTTCTGAGGAGAGATGACGTTTAGCTTTGATTCTTGAGCTGAAAACTTTGGGAACCTCTGTCCTACATCTACATATAGACTGCAGGCCTAAAGTGGCCCAAATCTGAGCTTTTCACTTATATGTGACTCAGAGCTGTTTGTTTTCCATGAGTCTGAACAGCACAAATCACACAGAATCATACAGATCAGAATTTGACCTTTATCTCACTCTAAACTGACATCTGTCACAACTCGTCACAGTAGGGAGAGCTACTCTATATATTAGTTCAACTGATCTCATGCACAGCAGTAAAAATGCAACATACAGAAAAAAACAGCTGTAATTATTCCAAAAACATCACATATTATAGTAAAAAAAAAAAACAGACAGCCTCCACTTCAGTTTTTACTTAGTGGTATTATTTTAATTGAGAGACGCTTAACAGTTCTAAAAGAAAACTATAAGGACAATCATGCTGAAATTAAATTAAATTAATTCAGATATGAGCATTAAGTGTGAACTGAGCACAGTCACATATGAACAATATTACCATCTAAGAAAAACTTTATCATAATTTTATCATATGCAGTAATTTCCTCACTAAATATCAGTAAGAAACAATGCAGTGATTAAAAGGATGGTAAAGGAAAACTGTTAGATAAAGGCTTAGCTGTTGTAAACTATGGTAATGTAGAATTAGACATTCACTTAATAAGTTCTTTGAAATTTATAATAAAGAGCCGAGATGCTGATAATATGCATGGTAATAAGCAACTATTTAATGCTCAGGCTACTGTATTCACGTTGATATCAAGTTTTGCCTAGAATTTCTATATTTATTTTGTACAAAATAATAATTATGATTATATTATAGAAACAAGTTTTAGTGGAAGTTGTTGTGAAGTTGTCCTTTGTAATTTCCATGGTAAAAAAAAAAAAAAAAAAAAAAAAGAATGGGACAGTAACCAACTTAAACAATAGAGTAAACAGTAACACAGGTGTAAATATAAAGTTGATAAATTTCAGTCTTAAATCCAATGAAAATGTCACTAGTAATGAATTCTTTAATTTGCAGGAAGCGAAAGCAGGTAAGTGGAAACAGGTGCATTCGGAGGTTTCAGGTGAGACACTGTTAATGTTATGTCTTCATTAAAGTTAGTTGTTACACATGCACTGAAAGTCAGAATGTATGGTCTTAGATACAACTGATATTTAAAACGCCATGGTGACCAGTCAACCGTCTTATTCAACAATTTACATTTTTACACACACAAAACCCATGAATATTACAAGACAGGTTGAAGGAGAGGCCACTGGACCATCAGGGTTCAGATGAGGTAGGCTGATGTGTCCAGACAAGATGAGAGAAGAGTATATATTTCTTTACCGGTGATTAGCCCACATATTCCATATTGGTTTAATATGTGTAGAGATGATCACAGCAGTTTGTTGCCACTCCATGCTGACATACAAGGCAAAACGTCTGCAAAAAACTACAAAAAATTATAAAGTTGCTGGTATATTTTCATTGAATTAACCCTCAAAGCTCTAACCAGCAACCAGTGACTAAAAGCATCTACTGATCTGCAGTGTTTAATAACTTTTGAGCCACTAATCCTATTAATAATTCGAAATAATTCAGGTAAAATGCAGGTAACTGGCTTTTCATGGTCATCAGATATGACCCATTTAGACGTTCAGAGGCTCTGTAGTGAACATGGAAACAACATTATCTTCCCCAATATTGATTCACCAATAAAACCCATGGAGTTTGACAAATGACAGTGATTTTAGACTCTTCTTTTTATGTTCCATTAGTGACATATTTTGCTGGAAAAGACACTTTTTCTTCAGTTTTCTCCGGTTTGATATAATAACCTTTAAATTTACTCTGAGCTTTTATGAACATCCATCCGTCCGTCCATCCGTCCGTCCGTCCGTCCATCCATCCATCCATCGTCTTCTGCTTATCCGGGGCTGGGTCACGGAGGCATCAGTCTAAGCAGGGCTGCCCAGACTTCCCTCTCCCCAGACTCCTCCTCCAGCTCCTCCAGGGGATCCTGAGACGTCCCAGTCCAGCCGAGAGGCATAGTCTCTCCAGGGTGTCCTAGGTCTTCCCCGAGGCCAGGGTGTACCCTGCCTTCACCCGTAAGTGGCTAGGATAGGCTCCAGCGACCCCCGTGACCCTAGTGAGGATAAAGCGGGTTTAGAAGATGGATGGATGGATACTTCTCTGTTGTATAGATAATACGTGTGAATAAGTGTTTGCTGTGAATCTATCCCTTCCTTCCTGTGTGTGGACGGTTGCTGACCTGTCAGTCTGATTATGTGTGTGCTTCTGTGGCTGTAAAGTATCAGTGACAGTGTGTGGGTGTGCGCCGGTTTGTCTTTGTATTGATTGTGATTAGAAATGGCGGCTCACTTCTAGCCCTGGAAGTCTGTAATTAAAACCCAAAGGTCCGTGCATGTTTCAAGTAGGTGTAGAGAATCGGTACCACTTGTATGCAAGACTCAGCGTCCCCGTGTGAACTTGTGTTTGTGTTTATTTGCACAGGTTCATCACTAAAGCGTGTGAACAGTCCACTCATTAAAGTATCACCCTGTAGGGCACTGATTAATGACTTTAATATGGCAACTGAGACACTAACAATGGATTTTAAACTCCTTACGCTACCTTAGTCATTTATCAAAATCGGTCATAGTGCTATGGGAGAAAGTTAACCGACTGCACTGCATAAATAACAGCATGTGTTTGTACTAAGCCAGGTACTTATGAGCGTACAGTGGTTCTATCTAAAGTTTTTCATCGGAATTTCTCATAACTATTCACAGAAAACATCCACACAGAATTACATAGATGTTAATGATAAGAGTGTAAAGAAATGGATTTATTACTTTGTTAGTGCTTCATAAAGGTTATATTTTGGAGTGTTTGTCAAACAAAAGCAGCAGATTTCTAACATCACAACGAACTGAAGAAAACTGTGGTTGGACTTTTAACCCTTAAGGACCCAGTGTGACTGAATTTTTCTCTCTATTTAACTTTTCCTAAGTGATTTATCGCCATTTATTAAAATATCATCCTCTGAATTTTGTATTTTTTCCAGTGGAAATTATCAGAGCTCAGAGTAAAGTCAAAGGTTATTGTATCAAAACAGGAAAAATGAAGAAATAGTGTCTTTTTCGGTAAAATATATCATTAACTGAACATAAACCCAGTGTGTCCATCCGCTGTCATTGATCCAACTCCGTGGGTTTTACTGGTGAATCAATGCTGTAGAAGATGACGGTGTTTCCACGTTCACTACGGAGCCTCTGAACATCCAAATGGGTCATATCTGATGACCGTGAAAAGATGACAAACTGCATTTTCCGCCAATTATTTACACGCATTGATAGAATTCATGCATCAACAGTTTAGACCAGTAGATGCTTTTGGTCAGCGGTGGATGTTTGGGTCTTTATGCGTTAATGATTGATTGTGGAAAATGACAGGCACATCCTGCGGTGCAGAAAATATGGCAGATGCCGTCTTGTTTTCTTGCTCTTAAAATTCTGACTGGTGAGTGAGTATCTGATTCTGAGTTTTAAAAAATAATGACTAAATCCTCTTTTATCACCATAATTGCATGAGAAAACATTATGCAACTTTCTCTTTATACTAATCATTAGCAGTGTTTGGGCATAACCAAGTGCAGATAAATATTTGATGAGAAGTACAACTACTGGGTAATGAACAAATAATACGAAATAAAATATTCTGAGGAAGAACAGAGACAGAAACATGAAAAACTGAGGAGTATCTGAACCTCATCTGAATGTGTTACAGCATTTATCATCCTGCAGGCTGCGGAGCGTATACCCAGTATGATTCAGAACACCGGCCCTTGGTGTAGTCTGTTTGTCTCTGTCTTCATCCTGCTTTTCTTTTTTGTTGTACTTGAAAACTGTCCCAACCCTCAATTCTGTCCGTCTAATCAAAACATTAGGGCTATAACGATATGAAAATTTCATATCACGGTTATCGTGATGAAAATTATCACGGCTATCATTATTATCGCTGTATTGTTGAAAAGTGCTCAAAATGTTCAAAAAGTACTTATATATGCACGCAGAAATAATTTAACAAGTTGTATTTTGAAAAACAAACAAACAAAAAACTAAAAAATAACATGCACAGTGTACTTTCTGTTGGCAGAAATATTCAAATATTAACAACATCAAACATACAAATGTGCATTAAAGATGGCACCTTATGGCTGTAAGAGACGTCTGCACTAGGGGCGGGAATTGATAGGATTATATCAATATCAACACCATTGTCAACTCTGTTTGCCAGTCCAATTCCTTATCAATTCCTGGAGTGCTGCTGCTTCTCCAGGAAATGAGCAGTATCACTGTGAGTGTTCAAAGTGCCGTAAACGAACACAGTCATCATGATAATGAGAATTTAAACGGTAATACTAACCGCTGGGAATGTTACCGCGGTTTGTCGTTATATCGGCAACTGTTACATCCCTACAAAAGATAAACTAAAATACTGAGCAGCATCGAAGTGATTGGCCTCTTGTCTTCAAACATTTTCTGTAAACCAGACATTTCTCAACTCACAGCCGCAATAATATATTAAAGAAAATCTGTAAAAAAAAAAATGTTTCCTTCAGGTGCTTTTACTAAAACATTCTCTTTCTTCTCTTGTGGTAATGACATGTGAATTTATTCATTTAACTCTAATTACTTTCTAATGATTTTTTTTCAAGCGTGGACAGGTGTGAAGATTTCCCAAGCTTCAGATCAGACCAGTTTGTAAAGTCCTGAATTTACCACCGTATTGATCGGGGGGCCTGATGCACTATGGGATTGCGCTTTTCCACGTGATTGCTGATGCCTTTAGCTTGTTCATATGCTTTTGATCAGCCACCAGTCATCTATCTCTTTCTCCTGCTAGATTGTATGCTGAATCTTTTTTTTTTTCTTTCACAATACATTGTTTTTTCAGCCCCAGAGGAAATCTGCTTTGAACACAATGATCCCCTCCTTTGGTCCTATATGTCTACTCTGAGATGACCTGTAATAGGTTCTGTTAGACAGCTTTCACTGGTGTTAGTTGGAAATAGGACTCGACCAGTCGTCATTCAGCGATAAATAATAAAGTCCGACAGGCAATCACGCGGTATTGTGGAATCACGATGAAAACAACTGAGAAGACAAAAAAGAAGAAGATATTATGGTGTACATTAAATGCACCGCGTGTCGAACAAAGACAAAGGAAGCAGCGATATAGTCATCTGTTCGACTAAAACTATTTGACAGGTAATACAGTGCAGTAATCCTCAGTTTATAACATTGATTAAAATGCCAGGTTTAATGAAAGTGTCAGTACTGTGCGGAACTATTATCTACTTAATCCTTGGCCCACAGATAATATTCTGATCATGAGTAGCCCCAAGTCATCTCTGCCAACCTGGGCACTGTAAAGGAAGAAGAATCATGATGAATCTAAGGGCCCATGACCGACAGGGGCCTTAGAAAATAGTACAACATTTACTTTTTTTTTTCTTTTTTACTAAAATTACTAACCTTCACCTTGGGCTGGGCGATAAAGCGATAATAACGATAGACAGGGTGTTCCAAAAAAATTGACATAATTTGAGATGTCCATATCAGAGTGACTACATGCTCCGGAGAAATGATACTTAATAGGATTTATTTTGGACATAAAATGTTTTGTTCTACAAATTTCAAATGAAAAATTCTGGGGGACGTTATTTTATAATGTTCCAAAGTTATTACAAATGTTTAACGTGTGCGCCGCTTGGAACGCTGAACACATCCAGTCAGTGGTGGAGTTCCTGCCACACTCACTGCAGCGTGTCATGTGTAACATTCTCCACGCTTTCCTGTCGGTGCTTGTTTCTGACATTTTTTTTTTTTTTTTAACAAATTCACGTTGTGCATTCACATTTGACAGACTTCGGGTGTACATCAAAACACAGAACACCTTTTCTGTTGCAGTAAACAGCATGTCTGTTCCTGAAAGCAGCGCAATACAAATGTTTACACTTTTTGGAGCAAAAAGAGCAAACAAATTTTAAACAAATTATTAGGTGATGAAATGATGTCAAATTTTTGGGACACCCTGCATATCGCAAAACAACTTTTCCTTGATAGAAATATGAGACACGCGCTATAGAATTTTGATAGAATTCATTCGTCCATGTTTTGACAGATGTAAGAACAGCCAATCATAATTAAGTAGCGCCACACTGAACCAATCACGCTAGAGCCACGTCAAGTTAGGTTGACGCACACAGCACAGGCGTAAGGCGCACATATGCTAATGTTTGGGCTACAGCTGGAGCTAATGAGTGTTCCCTCAGGAGAACATGTGACCGAGAACTCCTACTGAAGAGCAGAAAGCGAACAGAGGCATAGAAGCCAGGAGTTGGACGTTCAAAGCTTGTTAAGTTTCACTTTTGGTTTACGCCAGTTACGTAGTTATGGCAGTTATCGAATACACCCCCATGTACATACCCCTGCATTGTTTCATGAAGATGGTCTGTTTTGTTTGTTTTCTCCTTTAAACTTGAAATCTTTTTACCTGCTGGTCAGACTTTTAGTTTAGTTTTAAATATATGTACCTGTTTTATTTATCTGAAACAGTTGTATAATGTTCTTCACACATCTGTCATGTTCAACCTCTGACAGAAAATAAATCATTTAAATAAAAAATAAGCTTCTGATGTCCTCACAACTAGCTTATGAGAAACGGAAAATTTAAACTTGACAAAAATAGTGATTTGATTTCTATTGTGATACATATTGATATCGTCTGATATGAAAAAAAAAGATCATGATGTGATTTTTACCATATCATCCAGCCCTACCTTCATCATAAGAGAATGTTTGGTTCATAAGATACTAATATAAACATTTGTTTCTTTGCATTTGTTTTGTTTTTGGCAAAAAATAATAAAAATACATATGAGATAACATATGAGAGAAGGGGAAAAAAAGCATCCAAAAAGTAAAACTAAATTTTATTTGTATTTGGTTATCAATGAGAAAATAATTCTAATAGTGTTATCATAAAAAAAAAAAAAAAAAAAAAGTAAAAGACCATCAGCAGAATGGTCACTTAAATACTTGATGTATTTTAAGCACATAAAAGAGAACATTCACTTCATTCACTTGAAATGTTTACATGGCTGTGGTATCAAATATTTCCAGGGTAACATTTCTTGTCTGTGTTGTCATAGAGCTTATTCACTGAAACTGACTGTTATATTTACGATAAGAGGATACAACAGTTTTACAGTACCTAAAAAAAAATATAAATACATGAGTTGGATTTCAAGTTTGTTTCCCCACAAATACATGTTTCAGGTTGTCAGTGTTATCATATTATCCCTGACATGATAGTGTAAACAGATGGAATTCCAGAAGAGAAATAATCTGGAAGTAAATCTGGCCTAATCCCCTGAAATGTCTGGAAAGGAATCATTGATAAGCAGTTGCCATAAAGGCAAGCAGATAAGGCATGTATCTAAAAAGACTGCAACAGCCTCCTATCAGCGGTATTATAAAACTAAAATGTCTTCTTATCGGTTATTCAGTGTTTAATGGCACTCAGTGCAAGGTGAATGGAGAAAAAAAAGGAAGAGCAGTCGTCCTCTGTGGGAACAATAAATGTAAAGGACACAGTAGCAGCAGGATGTCTCTGAATGTGTGTGTGTGTTGAGTGCACTCAGCATATCTACTGTGTTTGCAGTGCTGTGTATGAATGCAGTATGTAAGTAGCTGTAAATAGAGAGATGAATTACAAGAAAAGACGTTTTGCATTGAGCATATTCACAGAAAATTATAGCTCTCCAGGTGGATGGTGGGAACTTGTTGCCATAGGAATAATGTCCAAACATTCTATATGTTTGTGTTTGGATACAGACATCAACAAGGGAAAAGTCATATTGAGATGTCATGAAAAATAAAATCTGAGGAATATTGCCTGCTAGTGTTTACACCAACAGACTAATTCCCCTTGAGAATTTAGTTCTCTACAGCTCTTGGAAACAAAAACAATAACAGGAGCATCTTGCAAAACATGATAAAATCCAATCCTTGCAGTCCAAAAATAATCACAAACTGGAGTCTATACATATTTTACAAACTCAACCAAAGTTGGAAATAACAGAATCTGCAAAAAGTTTATTAGTATTAGCTGTGTTTCTGCTGGATTGTAAGGTGTTCCTGCTAATGTGTCCAGTCCCTGTAGAAAACAGAAGGTCAACTGGGTGATAATCTGCTTTCTAGAGACACTTAACCGTTACAGCTGTTACTAAAACACTTTGCTTTCGGCGTTTCTAATCATAGCTGAAAGAGCGCTCGGAGTTAAACGTGTCCACCGTTTGTACTTCATTAACCGTGTCGAGCATGTTGGTGCTAATTCGCTCACTGACGTCGACTAAAGCTGGAGATGAAATGGGTGTTGGTTTATTTCTCGTACTGTAATGGGGTTGGAGTATAACTACGGCGATGCTTTAATGAGGAGTGTGAGCTCTTGTTTGATAAGGCTGGTGGTGATCACGCTGTCAGTCCCTTGATAGATGTTTGACAGTGTGGTTACAGGTTCACTGAAGTACCTGTAACTGGAGTGCGTGATCAGAGAGCAGAGTAAGTAGAGTGTAAAATCACCATCACCCACACATGGAGACACAGACAATCCCACAGTTCTCTCTTTTGCAACGCTCCCTTCGACCCTTCTATCACGCTCAATCTCTGTCTCTCTCTGCTGGTGGCTGATTAACACTGGATAGCAACACTGCCATCGTTTTTCCAACAAAAAGAGATTATAATGTTGTATCTACAAGGTGGGTGAAAAGGAACTAAGCAACAGAAATTGCTTATAGAATTTTTAGTGTCACTGAAGTCATGATGAAAACATTTTTTAAACAGACACTTATGGGGATTTCTTATTTTCTTATTGTCTTATTTCACAGATTTGGGAGGTTCTCAATGATTTCCCAGATGACGTCTTTCAGAAGGTTGTTCATTTCATCCCTGGACGTTTTAGGAAACTGGTTGACGCCACTGGTGCTTATGTGAAGAATGTAGAGGGAATATGGATTTTATTCCCGTTTTTTAAAATTATTTTTCTTTGTTTCAACAACAGACAAACAATCCAACACACAAACTAGGGGTCACTGGTTGAACACAAAATATTTAAATGACAGACTGTAGTAATTATGCATTTTTTTGTTTATAGTCCAGCCATTTTCTCCAGCGCTTTATGAAGCTATGTTCCTAGAGTCGTAGGTAATATGTCAATCTTTCCATAGAGTAGATTTCCTCTATTATAGCCACTGATTCTCACAGGGTGCATCCGTTTTGTGCCAGTTCCTTGCAATGGCCTTTTTGGAAGCAATTATAAGAATTTTAAAGAGGTATTTGTCTTCATTCTCTAATACATCTCCAGGTAGCAGTCCCAACAAAAAGAATTTGGGGTCCTTAAGAATTGTGAAAGTCATAATGCCCTCATTCATTTCAAAAAGCCTTTCCCAGGAAGACTTCAATTTTGTGCATGTCCAGAGAATATGAGAGTGATTAGCACTTGCATGTCCACACTGTCTCCAACAATATTGTTGATGTCCCTTTACTTTAGAAGCAACATGTTGAGTAATAAAGAATCTAATCAGGATATTCCACCCAAATTCCTTCCATGTTTTAGTAGTAGTAGTAGTAGTCGATGTTTTTATTACCAATTTTTAATGCCTACTTACTTTTCACCCACCCTGTAGAAATATGCTTTTCTCACACATGCTCAAAGGCACATTCTCAATCTAGGTCTCCAGCGATGCTAATAATAATAAGGTAGGACTCATGCATTTTAATTCTTGTAATCACTGCAGCTCAAAAAGAGCAACGGGTTCACAGTGGTGAATCAGCTCACATTGTTACCCCTTTTCTAATATCAAAAGCAGCGTGGTAACGGTCCAATTTTCTCCGTTGTAAAGTGAACAGCACTCCAAAAACTCCTGGCTGCCTCTGGCTCCCACATGTCAATTGTCAGACTCTGATATGGGTGAGAAATCTTCAACAAAAGATGTATAGGCGCCCTGGAGGTCCAGACACCTTGCTGGATTACCTGATGGCCCATCATTTCTATTATGCATTAGACGGATTTACAAGCTGAAAGAAATATGGTGATCAGAAACACTGTTGGCTTATAATGTTATGTGTCTGTATGCTGCCTGTTAGGAATACATGTCACACAGTGGGGATGTCAGAACGCTTGAATATATTTGCTCTTTCATTATTTCTATGCAGATTGCAGGCTCCAATCATTTTGCCTCTGGATTATGTTTAAAATACTGACATGTATGATTCAGCACGAATCTGCAGCAGTGCATCTTATTCTCTGTGGAATCTGTTTTTATTTTATTTTTTTAGCTTTAGGTTAGACTTCAGTTCAAGGTTCAATGTGTCTTCATCATTCGCAGGGAGGCTATTTGATGTACAGCCAGTAGTAAACAAACAAACAAACAAACAAACAAACAACAGCAACCATCACTCATACAACAGCAACAAATACAGACACAGGTCCAAACTACACTGTGTCATTTGTGAGGCTGATAGAAGGTGGAATTAGGGACTTTCTGAACCTGTTGTTGACTGTACCTGCGTCCTGATAAATAGAAAATTACACCATAGGGAATGGATCAGCCAGGATCGGTCAATAAAAGAAAAGATAGGAACAGATTCAATAAAACATTTCTCTCTAAAACAGTCAATATTAAAACTGCAGAATTTCAGGTATAATTCTCTGAAATCTCAGAATTTTCATCTAATTTTGAATCTGTCTTTCATTTTCACACATTGCATTGAAATGTATGTTATTTTGTGTCGTGTAAAAAGAAAAAACACCAAAAAGTAGTTCTTGAAAAGTGCTGAAATGTCTAAATAAATGGTTCTTTTTAGAATAAAATTCAAAAGTGGGTTGAAGATAACCAAAATAAATGGAGGACTTTTTTTTTTTTTCTTACTACAGATCATGTCTTCATGGGCAGGACAGTAAAACTGAGAAAAGAAGAAGTTAAAAATGAATCTCACTTTTCATTTCGCCAAACTCATACAACAAAATAGACTAGGTATTGAGACACAGTCTTTTGTATACATCATATTTCGGATATGATTCTACACTGCAGTCATTCTTTATGAGACAATAATTTCGTAATT
The DNA here is from genome assembly GCA_037367295.1 of Apogon hyalosoma. Classification (NCBI taxonomy): domain Eukaryota; kingdom Metazoa; phylum Chordata; class Actinopteri; order Kurtiformes; family Apogonidae; genus Apogon; species Apogon hyalosoma. The sequence goes on from JAPQRP010000030.1 coordinate 35,163,012, forward strand.
TAGGCTTTGTACTAATGTTGCTTTTCTTTTATTTATAATTCTGTACTCCGTCAGAATGTACACGCCTCATTTAATGCCAGGAAAAGCTAGATGTAAAGAAAAATGTATTTGGAAGACACAAAAATAATTAAATACTTGGTTAATTTACTAACTTCATTTTGTTCATCACTCAAAAAGATAATATTTCCGAAAGCACAAATGCAAACACTTTAGGACTTTCACCACCCACAGCACATACTATTGTTTCCGACCCAGGGAGTCTGTGAAAACATCAGTGCTAAAAGTTCAGGAGCAGAAATCACTGTTGAGTATGTGTGATCTTTGAGCCCTCAAGTGATGTGTGAGTAACTGCCATGTTACTGTGATGAATAATAGACAGATGGGCTCAGGGGGGCTTTTGAGGACCCCAGCCTGCAGCTATTATGTGAAGAAGTCCTGTATCAAATATATATAGAAACACTGACAACCTTTCTGGGCTTGAGCTCATCTAAAATTATAAAAAGATAGTGTCATTGTATGCTATGGCCATAGAACCCCACTGTTTGTTTTCTTTTTTCTGGGGGCTTGTTAGTGCCCACATGGCTGACCTGTATTTGTGTGAAGGTACCACTGATACCTGATAGGGTATACAGTTGTGCTCAAAAGTTTACATACCCTCACAGAATGCACATGGGACGGTTTTGAATGTTCCAACATGACAAAGACCCAAAACATAAGGCCAAGTCGAAATGTCACTGGCTACAGCAGAAAAAAGTGAAGGTGAAGGAGTGTCCATCTCAGTCTGATCTCAATATCATTGAACCACTTTGGGGAGGAGTCAAACATGCAGTTCATGCAAGAAAAAAACAAAAATCTAATGGGAACTGAAGGTGTTTTACCAAGAAGAATGGACAGCTTTACCATCTGCGAAAATAAAGAGTCTGATCCACAGCTACCATAAAAGACTAACATCTGTCATTGATGTTAAAGGGGCGGGGCCAATACAGAGGAGGAAGAACTAGGGTATGTAAACTTATGATCAGGGTCATTTGGATAGTTTCTGTTGTCAGTATGATTTAAAAAGAGCAAACACATTTGTTTGATGATAAATGGATTCAAACCACTAGCCACGAGTGACAGAAACATTTTCTTATTATCATTCATATTCTCTGAAAAATGGCCAAAGAATTACAAATTCTGCTAGGGTATGTAAACTTATGAGCACAACTGTACACTGGAACATATGCTGCCATGGACTCAACATCTTTATCTTGAAGTCTGTGGTTATTTCAGCAGGACAACGCCTGGCCTCGTTCTACACAAACCCCAACCGTGGGGTTTCATAGTCAGAGTGCATGTGCTGGACTGTCCTGTGTGCGGTCCACATCTGTCTCCTATTAAAAATGTATGGACACCATGAAGAATAGCATTAGATAATGGCAGCCACAGACTGTTGAGCAGCTCGAATGTAGAAAAAAACAGAAAAAATGGACTCATCTGAGGAAAACACCTCAATGCCTCTCCAACCTTATGCACCGTTCCCACAGTAACTACCACCTGAGGTCCAGCATTTTCATTACTCCATCTCTTCCAAAAGCCCGCACTGTCTTCGGCCAGTGTCCTGCAACAAATGACTGGAACCCCCTTCAAAACTCCTTTAAACTTTCAGCTCTCCCATCATTCCATATGTTTAAACAGAAACTACAACATTTCCTAGTTGACTGTTGCACATGTTGACTCCCGTTCTGCTCTCTCCCCGTACACTCTAGTGGTTATTTATGTTGTTTTTAACTTCATAGTCTCTTCACCATTGGTTGCGAGTCTCGGATTCGTCTGTACTGCTTCCTTTTATCTGTTTTTCTTTTGTTTTGTTTTGTCTTTGTTTTTGTCTGTTGGGGCCTCTTGCCAGGTCATCATTGTAAATGAGATGCTGTTCATAACTGATTTTACCTGGTATAATAAAGTATGAAAAAAAAAAAACAAACAAACAAAAAACAAACAAGTTACACTTTCAAAAGTTAAACTATTAGTGTGTCCTGTCACAAATGATAAAAAAATAAACTGTAATAAATGGTGCCAGGCACAACATACCCTGCCCCTCACATGTATTGTAGCTTATTTTGGCATCAATCCACTCTTTCATCCATATTCAATATTTGTTAAATCTAAAAATTATGTGTGTCAAATTTGCAATGAAGTGAAACAAGATTGATGTTTTTATGGACATCTGGAAATTTGTCCATCATAAATAAATGGGGTGGGGAAAAATATTTAAAAATTCAACAAAAAAAAATCAAAACCAAGCTATCACTTAGATGCTTTGTAGAGTGCTGTCTAAAATTAATCTCTATAGCCTCTGCAATGTTTTAAGTAAATCGAGTTATAATGTTTTTATAGCAATTTGAAATTTTATCTATTATAAGTAAATGGGGAAAAAATAAAGATTTTAAAAATTCATAAAATATTTGAACTTTGACCTACCTTTCCCAAAATATAATCACATCTATTCTGGGTCACTGGCAATCTATAAACCCAGTGTGGTATGAATTCTTCCAATAGTTTTGCTTAGAATGTTAACAAACAAAGAAAAAAAAAAAAAAAAATGAAAAAAAAAAAATGAAACAAATGGAACCAAAAACAATACCCCTTGCTTCCCCTTCAGTTATGGGGTGGGGGGTGGGGGGTAATAAAAAGGAAAGGTGATCTGGTAACAATGCCTGCAATTTTTGCTGCATCAAAACTCAGAACTTAAAAAAATATAATTTAGTTGGTCCTTGAAAAAAACATTTTCTTTTGTTTTTATGATGATATGATAAAAAATGTTAAAATGAATTAAAAAATGAAGCAATGAAATAGTGTGATGACAGATCTATGGCTCCATGTGTGACTGTGCATTTGTCCTCCAATGCATTTGCTTTTCTTTTATTTATCACAAGGTAAGCTGTGTGTTTGGCATGTATAACCACCGCACCAAGATACTTGAGTGAAGTGAAAATAGGAAGGTATTTTAAAATTATATTTCTTTTTACATCATCAAGCTGCACAGACTTCTTTTTTTTTTATAGAAATAATCTTTGACTGACAGTGTACCTGCTTTTAAACCCTGCAATTAGGTCATCATTTCAGTTTTTAATTAAAACTGTGATGACATGGTAGAATCTGAAGGTTAGGGGGCTTAGAAACTTGCACTTAAAATGAATGGTTGTTGACTCAATTAAATTGCAGCAGATCTCAGAGTAAAACTGTTCCTATATGGTTCTCCACTTTATGATCTTTTAAATGTGTGCATGCATATCCACATGTTGAATACTGATATCATTTTTCTTCTGTTCTTCCCACCTCCACCTCAAACTCATTTGCCCTCCTTTTCATTGTCTTCTTATCTGATCCCTATGTGTAACTGTCTTTTATTTTGAAGTCTTTTGAGCACAAATGTAAATTCTACCTACAGCTCCTATGGCCACCCACCTCCTGGAAACATATACGTGACATGTTTGTATTACAGCGGCGGGGAATAACTAAGACAACACACCACACGACCTTTGAGCTTTCATCCAACTGAATTAGCAACTGGAAGAACTTTCTCTGATTACATCTGTGAAAAAGAAAATCATCTTCACACCTTTACCCCTCTATTCCCACCCCGCTCCACCCCTCCTCTCACTCCACAACTGACGGCAGTGGAAAACTAAAAGGATTTGACGATGCTCTGCAAAGCGAGGGCAGGAGGTAAAGAAAGTAGGGAGTTCATTGACAGTCATCTGTGATTCTGTGGTAAGATGCGGGCGGAGGGAGAAGAGGGAGGGTTGAGATAAGAGGAGAGCCAATCTCAGTTGTGAATACATTAAAAGCTGAAGTACTTTGATGAAAGTTGTCAGAAGCTATGAAATACATAACAATGAACAGCTTGGCAGTTGCAGCTCTTTATAATTCTTATCATACTGAATTCATAAATACAAGCAAGGTGACTGTTAATGGTGCTATTTGGCACAGCTTTTATGTTAAGTATCTTTCTTTGAGTGATAAAAACATATATTTATATTGAGAGACTTCTGCACTTTTGGAGAATTTGAACCTGTGGTGCGATTTTCAGATGTTAAATGAAGCAACGTAGATATTCCTCCAGGATGGTTAGCAAACAGAAACCACTCCTCACTAAACCTTTGATTCAGCGCCGTCTCTACAGCTCTGCGCCCATGTGACTGCCGGTATTAGTCAGGGCCGTAGGAAGCTATATGGAAACTGTACGAGGGAGCTGCGCGGCTGAACACACGCACATACACACCCCACGTTCCTTTTCTCTCTTTTTTCTTCTTCTTCTCTTGCACCCTGTTTGCTCAGGCACACATAATCCCCTGCATCAGCGTTCTCTTTTGATACTTACATAAACGCTCGTGCACAGAAGACGGTTAACAGCAGTTGGTCTTTCCTGGGCAGCATGGGGTCAAATCAGCTTTAGAGGATTTAAGGAACACTCACAAACTAAGCCTTTGGGGAAAACAAGACTTCACTTCACAGACAACTGTATTTTATATCTGTTTGTTTTCTTTTTTACATAATGATTTTTCTTTTCATATTTTCTTTTCTTTTTTTTTTTTGCCTGTACCATTACCTGGAATTTCTGTGCCTGAAAAATAAGAGGACAGTCTTTATAGTGTTTTCAGTTAAAGACATCTCCATGTGAGACAGTTGAATGCGATATGGTAGGACCTACTCTGTACATTGGCATAAGCTTCCATCCAAACTCAGTGGCCTCAGGCGGTTGTGTTGGTGCTTTGTGTCGATGTATTTCTGTGTGTGTGTGTGTTGGCAGTCTAAACATGGTGTGAAATGTGATATTGATATTGAACTAGGCCTGTTTTAAGGTTGTAGGCGTCAAGGGGAAATGCAATTTTCCATCAGCATGCTTCACAGGGGTGTAAATAACTGTTTGTCATGCTTTATATTAGGTATACACATAAAGAAGATCATGTGCTTGGACACACAAATACACACACATACACACAAGCCCTGGTTACATCCCCAAACCTTACATTTCTAACACAGCGTTACTTGCAGTGCTTACATTTTCACAGCATGTAGGCTGCAGCAGGAGGCCCTAGAAAGATTGGTAGGTAGGTAGGTACACTCTTTTCAGAACAATCCGTTTGGCATTGAGAACAGCAGACCACTGTAAATACTAGACAGGTCAAATTTAGGTGACGTACAGTTTCCCACCTTCTCTAATATTACATAAATACACATATGAGCCAGATGGTGGCACAATTAAAAGGTCAGTAGCTTTTCATTAGCACACAATCCTGTGTGTGGACTAGATTTTACACACCACATACTTTCACTCCCCGCATCATGGGTTTTGCATGACTGTTTGGCCCAGAGGAAAACCAGATGAAGCTGACAGCAAATGTTAGCGCTATAAAAAAATATTCAGGAATTCACTGGCTTGTGTGAGATTACAGTTTGTTCTGCTTTTGCGACTGTAAACTGGCAGATTATAGTATCTCAGCTGTGCATGTGTAGAACACGCTGAACACCACAGGCTACATTCTGCTAATGACATTTTTCTAATGGTTCGCCACAGTTTTTTTTTTTTTTTAAATAAAGTATTTCTTCTTCTTTGACAGTGTATAGACTAATTCTCTGTGTGTGCTCGCAGCATGCATCTGTCTCGGTGTCTGTCGCTGTCTTTAATATAAGGTCTATATTATATACTGTGTGTGTACGCGTGCACCAACACCTACAATAATCATTTTACACAAATACAAGGTTAGGAAGAGAACTAATACACACATCATCAAGGGATTTAAGATGAATCATTGGCTAATATTAGTTGGCTTTATACTTGCTGACGGCCTCTTGATGCATTATCTCTCCCTTGGGATTTTGCTATGACAACAAAATCTTGTTCTTTTGGAGGATAAACTTTCAAGAATGACAGTTTCAGACTATACAGAGTCACCGACTATATTAAAGCCAAGATAAACAGGCACCGTTCTCAGACTATTAATATGAGCTGTTTAGCAAATAATGTTGTTTCATGATATATTCATTTCATAAGATCTTCTGGATTTTATACTTGAAATGTATTTCAGCCATTTATCACTATTAATGCAGCCTTGAAAATGTATCCATGAGTTGAGATTTCTTCATATTAAATGTAAAAGTAACAATAGCCTTTTTTCTTCACAAGTTTTCTTTACCCATTTTATGGACAATCACATAACATGGTAACAGTGACTAAAGTTCAGACTGAAGTGAACAGCAGGTATAGTCAGGTATAGCCAGACCCACCTCCACATCTGGTAAATGTGATGCCAAAGCTGGAGAAGGCTCTGATACCATCCACCTGAAATACAGGTAAACGTTCTGAGAGAAAATGTTTTGGTGGAACATGTGTGTCATGGAGAAAGTAATTATATCCCTACAAAAGAAAGTGCCACATAAACAGACATTTATTGGAGGTTGGAGTTCTTTGTTCTTGTAAACATTAGCACACAGGTAGCAGAAAGAAGGAAAATGTATGATTGAAATAGCTTATTCCATTAATAAAATATTGTTTAGTAGAAGAGAAACAGTCAGATCTATATCCAGTCTCACTTTTGGTTTATAACGGTCTTTTAATTGCATGTGTCAGCAGGATTAGATCTGTGAGTCTATGAACATTTCCAAAACACTCAAAAGTTTGAATGCAGAACCTTTAAGCATTATGCAAACAGCCTCAGGCAGTTTAATTTCATCTTTAATATTTAAAGGATGCTTTCTTCTTAAAACTCAATATTCACTTAACTACGGACTACCCGGACAGGTGTACCTACGGGGCACCAACAGTATTGTTACTTTTATGCCCTTCATGAAAATAGTCAGAGGTGCATTTTAAGGCTTGTAAAAAAAAACAATCCTCTGTATTTTAACAGGATGCTAATATTGTGCTGACAACTTGATTGTACATAATATTAATGATGTGGCATGGATCAATAGTTGCAAAGTTGTTTAGAATCTTCCGTCTTTTCTTTAATAAAAGGACACATCATAATCATATTAGGCATCCTCTTTTACATCCTCTGCTATTAACCCTATAACGCCAGATGTATTATATTTGATACATGAGTTTTGAAGCCCTCTAAATGATCAGTGTGATTTTTTTTTCTTGAAAAAACCTGTTATACAATTATCCATCCATCCATTTTCTGAACCCGCTTTATCCTCACTAGGGTCATGGGGGTCGCTGGAGCCTATCCCAGCCA
>JAPQRP010000030.1:35182449-35202966 GCA_037367295.1 Apogon hyalosoma
TCAGTGTTTGATTGAGGTTCAGTGTTGTATGATTCACTTTTATCATACTGCTACAACATTAACATTACATCCCATGGTAAAAATGTTGGTCTACCATAGTTTTGATGCTATGAGAAATATGTAGAGATATTTTTTTGAGGTGTTAATATGTTTATTGGTGAAAATGTAAAAAGACAGGAGTGGTGGTGAGAGTAAGGATGAGATGCAGCAAATAACCGGGGATAGCCATCAAACCCAGGTTACAGCAGTAAGCCCTGAGGCCATGTGGTCTGGACTCTGCTAGCTGACCTATGAGGGCCCATATGATAATATTTTAAGGTAGAAGTACAATCTATAATCTTGGGTCTTATAAAATGTAGGCGAGTTACAACCAGCTAAACATTTCCCTCTAATTCTGTCTTGTTTCGGGGGCTTTGGCTGTGTGTTGTTGTTACTTTCAGACTAGATCACTTTAGATAGACATTATCAATGTTATGGCCTCAGTACTGACAATATCTAGATGAAGTAAACAAAAGTAAGACTTTCTGGTACATACATTGTAAGAGTTTCATTTAGTTGCATAGACCGTGGTGGCCTAATTTATCCCACTAGAGTTTTATAATGAATCACAAACATTTTCACTCACTGCAGATCTAGTTCAGTAGCTGGTCTACAGCAAATGGGCAATTCTTTATCATTATTTCTTCAGCAACAGCAAAATAAGGCATTACTCAAACACTGCAAGTTGATGCAATACTGCAATAAATGAACTGAAATAAGTGTTAATGTCTCTAGTGACCTGTGTTAGCCACATTACCATTTCAAACCCATAGGTTAGTGTAATGCTATCTATAAAACACTGTAAATATGCCATTAAACAGGCCATTTCAACTGAATATTAGCTGTGTAGAACAGCTTTGACAGTGGCGTTATTTCTTTCATGACATGATCTCTGAATCAGTTGAGTTGATTATATCACAAATTAACCTATAAAAGCCCAGTGCTACTTTTGTGGCAGTTTCCAAATTAAGTTTTCTCTCTATTTAACTGTTTTTAAGTGATTTGTCACCATTCATAGTTATATCTGCCATATTTTTTTTTGCGTTTTTCAGTAAAAATCTGGTATTTTCCTGTATTTAATTCACTGATCATGTAGATGTTCGCTGTAGCTCAGATTAAAGTTGAATGTTATTATATCAGGAACAGAGAAAATTGAGGAAAAAGTGACTTTTTCAGCAAATATATCAATAACTGAACATAAACGAAGTGTGTCCATCTACTGTCACTGATCCAGCCCCATGGGTTTTACTGGTGAATCAATGTTGTAGAAGATGACGATGTTTCCAAGGTAACTACGGCGCCTCTGAACGTCCAAATGGGTCATATCTGATGACCATGAAAAGATGATAAACTGTATTTTCCACAGTTATTTACATGTATTGATAGGATTAGTAGATCAACAGGTATTAAACATTTTAGATCAGCAGATGCTTTTGGCAACTGGTGACGGTTTGGGTCTTTAAGGGTTCAGGCCAAACTAAGAGAATGATATCACCTGTATATGGATTCATTTTATGGCGAATGATCATAGATGCTTATTCACTTTGTCAACTAGATGAGATCATGCTGTAGATGCTAAAGTTTTGTTTTTAGGGATGAATATGACGAAGACAAAAGAGCTGCAAAAGGAAAAGGAAAAACACACAGTGGAATATGTGTTTCCTGTGTTTCTGTCAGGGCCCCTCTTACAAAGTTTTCTTTTATTTCTAAGGTTTGATCCTTAAATAGGTGATATTTTTTTCTTTGCCCGCGGGGGCTCTTTGACATCTTGCTGCCTATACATAGTTCACAGTTGGTGTGATATGCAGATGAGCCCCACTTTGCTCATTAATCACAATGAGGTGGACTTGATTAGTGTGCAGTAATGTTTTTGTTGCACTTTGTAAGAAAGGCCAAGAAGTGGCAGTTTTACAACATTCAAGTGAAACTCCACAGTTGCTTTAATGAGACTATAAAGTGACAAGTTTAATTTTGACCTCGGCCATTCCTTTGTGTCCATCCCAATCACTTACATGCCTGATCCCTCATTTGCAAATGACTGGTTCTGTTCCCTGAACCTTCTGAGGTGTTCTTAATTTTCTGTGCCTCAGGCTTCTATGCAAATGAAAACACTTCTAATTGTGCCGCATAAAATGTTATTGTGAGCTTTAAAACACTTAATCTGGAGATATTTTTCTTTTAGTGCGGCCATTAAAATTTGCTTAATAACGGCAGAAGGGAGATTGAAAAGTCGTAAGGTGCAGATAGAGAAGTATTTTCATGAAAAGATATGGATCAAAGAGCAGGTCTTCCTGTTTGATGCTTGATGCAGTCACTCTTCCTGTTTTAGAAAATTATAGGACACTCTCACTAAAAGCTTTGGCTGAGGGAAGCAGTGGTGCCCCCTCCTCATCTCCGTCCCTCTCTGCATCTCTAAATGTCTCCGTCTGAATCTCCAAATAGCAAACACACAGTTTTCATATCTCATTCTTCCACCCAGAGGTTGTATTTTTAGATGAAATAGTGTGAAGTTAATACTCCTTAAAAATAGTAGAATTCAAATTTATTTGATTTGTTCTGTTCGGTTTGAATCACTTGATCAGGTGGAGTGCTGCTGGTGTATGCTGGGATAAATCGAAGTGGATGGAGGCACCGAGCAGAGTGGGAGCTTTGAGTCATAGAGAGAGATTTTTCAAAAAAATCTTCCAGTGCGAACACCATGGCATAGAACAAAGAACAGACCCAGTCGTTTGAAGCTTGGAAAGTACCCCTACTCTTCCATTTTAATGTAAAGATCCTGACCCCACTGCCCTTTTCTCTTCCTTTACAGTATCGTCATAGATAAGTTCATTATGAATAGATGTTCACAGTGACTAAGTATGTTTTGATATTTTGCAGTGTGCCACAACATGTCTTTTGTCTGTTTTGGAAAGTAAAAGGACACTGCTTAACATAGGGCAACCAGCTTGTTCCTTCTGTGAGTCACCACATCCTCACACAAAGGCAGCTTTGTCAGGGTCACGCATCACTCTTCTATCTGGAGATGAGAGACAACAAAAAAAAACCTTTTACCAAGTAAAATAAAATCTAGGACTGTCACCGTGAAATGACACATAGAACCAATTTAATCACTTTGTGCTTTTTGATCAACTCATTACACCTGTTTTTCTGTAGATGACAGTCTCCAGTCCAGAAATTAGGACATGGGTTCAGCACAATTTCTACAAAGGCTAAAAATATTTGGCTATTTTATGTTAGTAGTGTTTAAGGTATTCTTACCCAAGTGTTTGTCTTTCCCCCAAATGTTTCCTTTACCTGCCTATATATTAACACAACTATAGTGCTGTGTTAAAGTCTCAGGTCACCTTGAGCCTTGTTGTTTTTTCAGGGTTGAAATGATCATACATACAGCTCTGGAAAAAAAATAAGAGACCACTGCAAAATTATCACTTTCTCTAATTTTACCATTTATAGGTATGTGTTTGAGTAAAATGAACACTTTTGTTTTATTCTCTAAACTACTGACAACATTTCTCCCAAATTTCAAGCAAAAATATTCTTATTTAGAGCATGTATTTGCAGAACATGACACATGGTCAAAATAACAAAAAAATGCAGGTGTTTTCAGACCTTAAATAATGCAAAGAAAATAAGTTCATATTCATTTCTAACCAACACAATGCTAATGTTGTAAATTGGGAAAAGTTCAGACATCAGTATTTGGTGGAATAACCCTGGTTTTCAATGACAGCTTTCATGTGTCTTGGCTCTCCTTCATTGCTGTTGGATGACTTTATGCAGCTTCTGGCAGAGAAATTCAAGAAGCTGAGCAATGTTCCATGGCTTGTGTCCATCCATCTTCATCCAGACGTTTTCAAAGTGGGTTCAGGTCTAGAGACTGGACTGGCCATGACAAGGTCTTCATCTGGTGGTCCGTCATCCACACCTTTATGGACCTAGCTGAGGCCAGGAGCATTGATCTGATAGAAGAACCAGTCCTCAGAGTTTGGGAACATTGTCAGAGCAGAAGTCCAGTAGTTTTCAATAGTTATTTTTTGATTCCAATGACTTTTACTGTACTAATAGCAGTGTTTTTGCCTATTGTAAGAAGATAGTGATGGCCACAGTAGTGGTTTTTATACTTCTGCTTCTTAAATAAGACATGGATCAGGTGTTTAGTCAGTAGAATAAGGTGTGCTTGTGTTGAAATTCAACAGACACAGGATTGGAATGGTTGTCATACATACAGACATGATTATTTCACAGGAAATTGCAGCGGTCTCTTAATTTTTTCCAGAGCTGTATTTATTTCTCATTGTCTTTGCATCACATATACAGGAAATATGTGCATCACCTTCAAAGACACACACAAAATGGAAGTAAATGGGTTGGAAAGGATAAGTCAAAATTTAGTGTGACCCCTGACCCCATGACAAAAAGCAGCCCAAATAGTTAGAAACATGTGACAAGCGCTGAAAGAAAACTGGTTCAAAACATCAGAAAATTAATGCAATAAATGTCAAATTGTCTGAACAAAAAGGGTTAAAACATGTTAAGAGCAAAGGGAGGTCACACTAAATACTACCTCTTTGGTTTTTTTATCCCTAAAACATTTTTTTTTCTCATAAAACCAAACTGTGTCTTAATACAGAGACTGATCATTAGAAATAAACCAACAAACCTAGTGTCGGCCTTGGACTTTTGCACAGTACTGTGTGTATTATACAGACCTGTTACTCTTGTTTTAATGCATTTGGGGATAATTATTGACTTTCACTAAGTCCCTTAGTTAATTGTTAATAACATTCAGATACCAAAATGAATCGACTGTAATGGACAAGGTTGTTGAGAGTGCTGTTGGTGAAACCCTAAACTGTGGATGCACATAATAAAATGTCATGTAATTAGTCAAAATAGTATATGAGTCTAGATCATCATAGTTTTTGAAGCACTCAACCTCACAACAAATATGTAAGATCAAAATGAAATACATGCCTTTTTTTCTCCAATTTTTGCTTCTTGAAATATCACTGAGAAATATATTCTTACATATTTTTTTTATATTATATTCTTTTTTTATTACATATATTATATATCTAAATATCATATAATATAGTGTAATTCTCATTTCACAAACATAAAAAAAACAAAAACAGTTTAAAATGCATTCATTTTCTGAAGGGCTTGATTCTCTGGAGGACCCGTGGGTATGTTGGAGCCTTTCCCAGTCACCATTGAATGAAGGCGGGACACATCACTGACATGTCGCCAGTTCATCACAGGGCTTACATACTGTATAGAGACATAAAGCCGTTCACTCTCACAAACAGGCAATTTACAATGAAATCTTCAAGAAAATTAAGTGTAGAACAAACATAAAAAGCCAGTGTATCTCTGTTAGAGGGGTATATCTCTGGAATAATCTGGACCAAAACTTAAAAATGTCTTCTTCAGTTTGTGCATTTAAAAGTATGTATAAATCCAGTTTAATAACAAAATATAGAACATTATCTGAATAAGTGAATATGTAGTTATAACATAGAAGAATGCATAAAATAAGATATTATTGTAATAAATTAATACAGACTATCATGATTAGGAGATATTATCACATCAATTAAACATTGTATTTGTAGTAAATATTTAAAGTGTAGATAAATATCATAGTTTATATTAAAAATGGCTGATTATGCAAATCAGATTGTGTGTGAGGTGACTAAAAACAAGTGTATGTGAATGGTTTGTTTGGATGCTTTGTGTTATTGGAAAATATACAGAAAAAAGTCTGTTAACAAAGCAAAGGAAGCGGAATTGATTTAATTATTAGTTTGTAAAAAGCGGGTGGGAGCCTATAAGTTATACTTCTTCCCGCTCCTTTTTGAGTGCCGAAAAATGTTCTTTGACTGTGTTGTATGGTTCTTTGTTATCTGATGATTTTATGTGCTCGAAATAAAACTAAACTAACTAAAAGAATGACAAGTTAATCTATTTAGGTGCAGGTCTTTGGAGGAGCTGGAGTACCTGGAGACATGGAGAGTCCAGGTCCGAAGTCCAGGTTCACAACCCAGGACCTTCTTGCTGTGAGCCGACAGTGATAACTAGCCCAGATGATGCAAATTAATTCTATTTCAATTTTAATTTCAATATGAACTCAGAAGCATAATGAATGTTTACCCAGAGAAAACACATTTTTGGAAACTGAAATTCAGCAAGAAGTATGCTTTTAGAAATTCTCTTTTACACTAAAAAATAGATTAAAGCAACAGTTTTCTAGAAAATAACCTTTGATATATTATCAAAGAAAACATGGTGTGAGTGATGTGATGTAGTTACCGAGTGTTGCATTGTTTACTCAGTGACATGTGCAATATTGATGAAATGAGGCAGTTATAACAAGCCCAAATGTTGTATCCAGATGCCTCAAAGCATGTAACTTTTGATTTGTTGTTTATTTAGGTGGATAAAAGTTGAATAGACTGGTGCCCATAAAGTTGGGATAATTTTGTTTTCACACACATCCCTCTTTTCATATACATCAGTAATCACCTTTGACCAAGTGCAATGATTACATACAGTTACACTTTATCTATCAAGAATAAATCACATTTTCACAATCACTCCATGAGAAGACGTAAAATATTTTATTCCAGTTTTTCCAATTCATGTTTTCTACACATGCAGTTGGCTGTTGAGTTGCTGAACATGCTAAACCTGCTTTTTTTTTATCAGTGTAGCACATATTCAGGGGTACTGAACCAGGGCCAAATTACAAATAAACGGAGGATTAATAAGCTCAGACATTATCGACTGATGGTAATTGATGAATGGAAGATTATTTACTTCTACAGTAAATAGTTCTGTATGATATTTGTTTCACATTTTCCCGGCAAACAATGTTATAAACCAAAACTACAAATGGGAAAATAATGCAAATAATTCTTTGCATAATTTAAAGTGTAAACCTAACCTGAACCCAAAAAAAGAACAGATAAGAAAACTGTAAAAAACAAACAAAAAAAGAAGAATCAATCAATAAGCAGTATCGATAAGAGTAATTGTATTAATAAAATTTGAAGGATACACATCCACTAGTAGCACAGTCGACATATGCAACAGTTTTGACTTCAGAGTCGAGTAGAGTTTATTTCATAAGATATGAAATTCTTCTGTGTAGTCTCTGATTTTGACCTCATGGGGCTTTATTAAGATATTTTTGAGAAAAGGTTAATGAATGGGTATGTGAGCAGGACTGTTCAGCTCAAGTCTAGACAAATAAAAAAACAACGACATCTTATTGATGATCAATACTTCATGCAAATTTTTTCCATTTCATCCTGAGCTTCAGTCTGAGGTCAAGATTTTATTCAAACAAAGGCCTGTTTTAGCAGCAAAGTTTTCAGAGCAAAGTAAAACAACTTCCTGTGAAGTTTGCCCTTACAACCAGGCGCATCTGGCTGAGAGCAAAATTGCAATACTTCATTTTCTTTGGCAGATCAGCCTGGTCCTGCCCACATTTAAGCTAATTTCCACTCAGCATTTTACAAATTGGTCCAAGCCCATCTCAGCTGTTTGTAAATCTGATGTGCTGTGGGCTGTCACCTGGGATTCTTCAACTCGGGCATTTATCTGTGTAGGAAAGTCTGCTTGTTCTGTGTTAGGAGGCGTCCCTGAATGCAGCATCAGTTGTCTATTAGCAGCAGCAGCCCTGCCACATTAGAGTAAAATGTTTGATCGTGTCATTGTGGGTCACTGTTATGTACATGTATGTCTCTTATCTCCATATTGTTATTTCAGTCGGATATATTCACAATATATGGCTGTATTGTGATTTTTAAATGCTCAAAAACATCATTCTGTTGCATTCAGTGTGGCTGTGATTATCACTGGAACTCGTGTTAATGGATCTTTTGATAGGTGGACACAAAAACATAGATAAATAAAAAAAAGAATGAACCTAAGTGTTGAAGTCAAATATGATTTGACTGACAAAATGCTAGTCTGGTACAGATATCGTATTGTCAAAAAGAACAATAAACTCCACTTAAAGCCTTAAGTGATAAGAATAATGTGACCCAATATTTCCGACGTGAATTGGTGAGTTTAATTTTTCAGCTGGTTCAACATCCCATGTGACATTGCTCTGATTGGTTGTGCTTCTATCTATTGCGCCTGTTGATAACACCCATTCGAAATCAAATATGAGCTGCAAGGTTATCGAGTCATTCTGGTGAAGCTGTTGATAAGTTAAAATAAGCCGAATTTTAATGTTCTTGAACCATGACATCAGTGGAATTATAAGCTCTTCCTCTAAAATACACAGTATGTTTCGTTTTCTTTTTAGGATCTTGTACATTTGAAACATACATAAAAAAAAGCCACTGACTCGTCTGTTTGGCTAAATCTGATCGATGTACCAAAGCACGACACCACATCTTCATGACAGTGTAAAAGGGTACACCCCTGGAAATGATCAGACTGAGAATTTCAGTTGTTGTGCAGTTGCTCTTTGACCCTATATCGGGCAAGTGACTATTTTTGGTAATTTCCACAAACATTAAGTATGGGTCCAATCCTGTGCCTCAGTGAATTCAAGAAGCATGTTGGTTTTTATAAAACTATACAGTGATTTAGATAGATTTTACAGAAATTTTGAAGCTGTAATTACTGAATATGAGTAATTTTTGTCAGTTTATGGCCTTCTTACAGTTGTTTTATTGCATTTGTTTACTTTTTAGCAAGTGCTGCTCAGATGTTGTAAGGCAAGAGGAGGTAGATGGCTATGTACAATAACACACTAGGGTTGAAATTTAGAATTTCAGAGTATTTCAGTATAAAGGGTTAAAGTTTGGTAGATGAACTGTCATTCAAGTCATTTTTATTCTTTAAAGCTCCTCGGCGTGCTGAACCAACTACTGTTCCAAATGGAGAATTATCCTGACTTACACCGATGGTAGAAATTAAGTGTAAAATCTGTGTGATGTGATCTTATCGTGTATGTAGAAAAATAAAATCAAAGAGCATTTTTAATAACAACATGAGAGAACAGCTGGTCCGATTAAGGGTCTTGTAAGATACAAGTGCATTTTCTCCTCTGATCGACAAATTCCTTTCACATTTTAGTTCCTATCCTCTTCAAATTCCCAGAGATTTTTTCATTTGCCATCCCAGGACTATTTTTGACCCTCCGTCTCCATTCCATGCCGTCCAATCATTTCTCCTCCTCCCTTCACATCTTCACTCCTCCCTCCTTTTCTTTTTCTGTCCCTCTTTCCATTCGCCATCAAGTGTGAAATGAGAGCGCAATGAGTTGACTTTGAGAGCACAGAGGATGAGAGCGAGTGGTCTGTCACAGGAGAATGATCTTAACAGGCCTGTCGCCCCCAGAACCCCAACACTCCCACCCCCGCCTAACCGCCGCCACCACCTGCACTCATGCACACCCACACACAGCTCGGTTCATCAGTCACAAAAACCTTTGCAGTGACACAGGGCTCATGGATTGGTGGTTATTGATCACAATCAAACCAATCATCCAGGCAGTTGGAGGACTGGCTGGTACAGTGAGCGGCACATCTAGCTGAGAGCCCCTGATAAAGAGTGTATTGAGCATGGCATAAGCACACCCACACACAAACAGACACAAACACATGCAAACACACCATGAAATTATACGCGCATGCACACACACATCAGCAATTCCATCAAGGCCTTTCTCCATTTTCAAATTGGTTTACCCTCCTGACTAAAACTCTAATACGCTCACACAAAATGATAACTAGAAGTAATTGGATTTTAAGGAAAACACTTTTCTGCAAGGCTGTCGGTGTTAAGCAATTTCTGGATCTAAAGCAGTAATAAATATTGATATAAAGTTCTGACATAATACGAAAAGTCATATGATTTGAATATTGAGAACCCAAGGAAAAGCAAATGAAAACAAGCCCAATTCTCATTTCAAGTCCACCACCTGTTGTGTCTGCAAAACAAATCAATACACCTGCTTGAGGTCTCAGACTGAATTAATCAATTGCACATGACCAGTTTGCAATATTTGGCAGTTTCCCCCGCTCGGCTGCGAATGACACACGGGCGTCTGTCTCATCATCACACATGCACGCACTTTCACATGGACACACAAAATAACATGTCACAGATGAGGACAGATGTGCTCCTCAACCCTGACAGATACATGATGCTAGTGTCAAAAGGCTAATTTACTTTTACAAGAAAGAAAGAAAGAAATCGATGAGACTCACAGTCATAAAGCAGGAAAGCAGCAGTAGATACAGGGACTGCAGTTATTTCCTTTCTCAATCTTTTTAATATTACCGCAGTAATAAAATGACTACTTTGATATATGTGTTCTATATTGGCTAGTCACCACTCTAGTCATTTTCATTCTGACACATAATTTTCCTTTAGGTTATGAAATTACATTTTTTTCCCCCCCATATCAATATTTAAACGTTTTTATTCCATAGTCACTGGGTGAGCATGTTTTACATCAAACAATCCAACCATTATTGGAGCAGTTTCTGTTTCCAGGTCAAAAATAAGCTTGAACTCAATTCCAGTTGAAGACTTTGGATGATTGGGATTTTAACACGATGACTTGATTTGTTCATGTATTTGCATTGTTCATGTATTGTACATTGCATATGTATGTACCTTTATTGCCTATTCCATGCTCACAACTGATGAGGAATGACAAATTGAGCTGTAATTTGCAGGCCAGAATTAATTTATTCAATCTATTTTTGTGGCAAATACTTTGTGTTGCTTCATCACTCCTGTGTTTTTCACCTCACCTGTGTTTTCATTCAGGAGAAACTCATTAATGTGATAATATATTGTGAACAAACCAGTGAGACATATGTATGATGAGTTGGGTTTTATACCTCAGCATAATGCCATAAAGCAGAATCCAATAATGCAATGTAGGCTCAGGTGAAGACCTGAATGCTGGCTATGAGAACCAGGGATCCTATGACTTGATTGTGAGGACTGGGTGAAACACTCATTCTTTTTTTTTTTCTTAACAAATATGTTTATTGATTTTGTTTTTTTTTTATACAACAATACACACTAACAACTTACGAACACGGTGGTTCAAGGGTTACATTCAACAAGCGTATGAGTCCACAAGAGACCGATCACAAGGTGTAAGAAAGAAGAAGATGGGAAGGAAAAGGAAAAAAAAAAAGACAAAGAGTTCATGTATGTAAAATAGGTACGAGGATATGCAGAGGATATTGCTATTTCTCTCCAGGTTCATTCATTAGGTGTGATAAATCCTTATTCTTAAGATATTGTATAAAGCGCCCCCACACTTTATAAAACAGGTGCTGTTTACCTTTAAGTATAAAACTCATATTTTCCAGAGGTAGACACAGAGCCAGTTCTCTAAAACACTGTGTAACACTCGGTTTACCCATCTTTTTCCACATCAAAGCAATCACCCTTTCAGCTTGTAGAAGGCACATATTAAGAAAGATTTGTTCATACTGGTTTATGTTATGCCTCTCAGGATGAAGACCAAGTAAAAAAAGTTTTGGCTCTCGGTCTAGTCTGATTGATAGAATCTCCTGAATTATTAATGTAACTTCTTCCCAGAATTCCCCCACTCTAGGACACAACCCTAAGCAATGAGTGTACCCTTATCTTCAGTACATCTGGTACATAGGTCTGAAATATTACAGTTAAATTTGTTCAGTTTTTCTGGTGTAACATACACTCTCACAAGCCAGTTGAACTGTAAAAGTTTCAGCCGTGTGTTAAATGTCTGAGTTTGGGCTGTTTGACAAATTCTATGCCGCTGTTCCAATGTTAATTCCTCTTGTAGGTCTGCATTCGAAACGCTCATTCTAATGAAACTGGAGGTGAATATCACTGAATAACAGCAGACAGCAGCAGAGGAAAGGATATTTTCAACCCAGAAAGATCCATACAGCAACCAGCAACAAAACCAGCTACTGCTCTGAAATGTTTCAATATGTGCTGATTCACTAATCTTATCAGTACATGTAAGTAATTGGTGTAAAATGCAGTTTTTCCTCCTTTCATGGTCCTCAGATATGATCCATTTGGATGTTCAGAGGTTCTGTAGTGAATGTAGAAACGTCATTTTCTGCAACATTGATTCACCAGTAAAACCCATGGAGTTTGATTAATGACAGTGGATGGAGACACTGGGTTTATGTTCAGTTAATGATAGATTTTGCTGTAAAACTCACTTTGTCTTCAGCTATCTCTGTTTTGATATTATAATCTTTGAATTAACACTGAGTTTTCTTGAACGTCTAAATTAAATATAGGAAAATAAATATTTAAAAAAAATACATGATTTAAAGTGAAAAATGCTAAATATTGAGGATAATGTTATAATAAATGGTGATACATCACTTCAGGAAGGTTAAATTCATTTACGAAGTTGCCATAAAAGTAGCACTTGGTCTTCCTGGGTTAATGTTTGAAAGTGATGAGATGAAGTGTGTGAACTTCCTCAGTTATTGAACTAAGTTTTAAATGAAAAGAGAAAAACACTAAAAAACATACTAATGCCAATTGTCTTCTGAGAATTTTCTTTCTTTTTGCAACATTCCATCACAATACGTACGTGGCATTGAAAATATATGGTATGAAAATCTTCCCTGGACCTGAAAATACGAAATGACTATAACCATGGTCAACCTCAACAAATGAAAAACAAATCAATGATAACAATCAATATTCCATCAATATTTTAACATCATTCATTCCTCAGAGGAAATTTCCTTCCACCCTCTGACACAGGCTGCCCATCCTAATATCAGGCAGAGTTTAAATATGTTTGGCCAGGGAATATTTCCACATTTCCAGGTGAATACAAACAGGTAGACCTGTGCAAAGGCAGCTGTAAGTGCATTGTATTGTGACATGTAAAAGGGAGAAAAAAACCTCAAGTGCCATCATAATTGAATGCTTTTTGTGGTATTCTTTTGTTAACCTCAGCCACAGCGGGAGTTTCACATTGACGTGTCTCTATAAAGACACTGAGAGATCAATCACGGTTACAAAGAAAGAAACCTAATTGTCATCATAATTGTTCAAAGCATCATCACTTTAAAATAAGCCTGACATTTTTAGACCAAAGACTCTATTTTTGATTTGACTTCAGTTTTCTTCAAACTTGTCAACCTCTCAACTCTGTCTAGAACGCTGGTTTAAAAATACTTGCAT
This sequence comes from Apogon hyalosoma, assembly GCA_037367295.1. Lineage (NCBI taxonomy): Eukaryota > Metazoa > Chordata > Actinopteri > Kurtiformes > Apogonidae > Apogon > Apogon hyalosoma. The sequence goes on from JAPQRP010000030.1 coordinate 35,195,686, forward strand.
TTCCTTTTGCTTCCTTTGAGTCTGTCTCCACTCACTTATCTCCTCTCGGTCCCCTCTGATTTGGCAGGACTTTTATAATCTGAATAATCAGATGAGCTGGGCCTGTGAGCCAGCCCTGAAATCAGGCTATGCCAATCCAGCCAGTAAATCATTTTAATACATCTGGGAGGAGGGACAACTCAACAGTAAAGAGTACTTACATTTCGGACCTGAACACAGTCTAATCTTGTGAACATGCAATAAAAAAGGAAGATATCAAACTGTCTTTTGAGACAGAAGGAGCCTAATCTTATTATGAGCTTTTGAAGAAGTTTCAGTCTTCATCAGCTCAGGATACAGTCAAATCATACTCCTTCTTATGGCATGATTATTGTCACGATGCATATTAAAACAGAAATGTACTTGACTTGGACACTCTGAGCAGCACTTTAACATGTTCCTTTAATACAGTGGTTCTCAATCTTTTTCTGTCAAGCCCCCCTTTGGGGGACGAAAAATCTCCAAGGCCTCCTCAACCCCAACAACATTGTAACAAGGGTGCAATTGTAGCTCTGATTGAAAGAATCATCCATATTGTGACAATACTTCTTTTCCTTTTGTTGAATAATTTATTGTTCAAATCAAAAATAACTTAGATTTTAGCTTGAACATTACAAATAAACTCAACAAGGCTGCTCCTTGAGACAATATTTTTCCAAATAAAAATAGGAAATGCATAATTATCTTACAACTATGGCAATAAAGTTACTTTTTTTTTTAACAAAATTTGGGAACAAAGATGAACATTTTAACAATATCAGTGGCTGCATTGAGCCTGTTTACATTGCACATCTCAGAACATTAAAGTACAAACTGTACAAACATTTTTCTTTTCCAGTCCAATCCTTGTCCGTTCTCCAAACCTAAACTCTTTATCTAGTCTAGTGACTGATCACCATGGCAGTAGATTGGTTTGTTGTACATCCCTTAAATGAGTCCAAGGTGCTCCAATGCTAAAACATTAGTTCCACCTGCCACATGTTCTAACCTGAAGAAAAGAAAAAAAAACACCCAGGAGAGATCCCATGCCCCCCCAGCAAGCCTTTGCATCCCCCCAGGGGGGCCCGCCCCACAGTTTGAGAAACACTGCTTTAATATTAACTGCAGCATGAATGATAGCAATAGCTTACAATTTTGTATATTTATGTATTATTATATTTAACTCTTCCAACTCACATGGCTATCTGACTGGAATCGGCAATAACAGATACAGGGGCATTCTACACTCTGCATTCTTTTTTTGTTTATTTTTGTGCATTTATATTTGTTTTTGTGTGTGTGCTCTGGCCAGTCTTGCTTGTCTTTCATTCTGAGCCTTTGAGAAGGACAAGGGAAGGTAGAATGTGGTCCGTAATTGGAGCCAAGAATATAAATGTAATCCAAGATTACCCATGAGAGAAGAAGAAGAAGAGGACTGAGTCATGGATAAGATAAAAGAACCGTTAAAGAAGCATTTTCCTGTGGATACGTAGGAAGAGGAACAAGGGAACGGCAGTGGATAGGATTAGAATGAGGGAAAAAAATCTGTTGACGAACAGTTAACCATTGATGGTGATTCTCTGTTCTGTGTTTAAAAAAAAGAGTAATGAAAGACTTCCTCTGGGTAAAGATATACTGATATACTGAAGGCCTAGCGTGTTCTGTGAGTGTTAGCACTTTATTTGGATCATACACTGTACATGTCAGTTGATGTTGTTTATGTATGTGTGGGTGTGAGCCTGTGTACACCTCTTTAAGGACCCAATTCATCTGCTATTGTGTGTGCCATCAAGTGCTTGTGTCGGTGTATTTACACATATACTTTTCCATATCCAATAACCTAGGCATAAAACAGATTTTTCTTATTTACGCTGTCATTGCCAAGACCTTATATGTGCCTTATGAATACAGATTACAGCTGATTGCACTTGAAGTTAAAAAAAGCACTTCTGAAAACTCAAGTATGCGCGTAAAGAAGATATACTCCTCAGACAGAAGGACTCCGATGGAAAATATTACTGAACAATGCTTAAGCGACTGGATTTTATTTGCTCGCTGTTCTTTCCTTCTTTATTACTTCTACAGTGTATGAGCTATGAATGATGTGTGCATGAAAGTGAAGAGATGCTATCTGGAGAAAAATTTCATGTTCTGAAATGTATAGAACGCTCAGTACAAAATCCCTAAGGGCTCTACGAAAGTCTGAGCTTCCTACTCTCTGCTTCCCAGCTACTTATCAAAGGGGTGGAGGTTAACCCTTAGACACTGATCATTTCCCTTCACAGTTATTTATAAACCTGTTTCTAAATGCACAATGATCGGCAGGTGTACTTGTGTGAGAATGAAATTCCCTGCTGTTTGTATGTTCTGTCAGTGTCAGTGCTTAGACGTTTCTCCAAAATACATAAACACTACTCACTGTTGAAGGATTTTCTTTCACATTTACTCCTGCGGAATGAGAACCTTGAACCATAACCTTGATGTTGATAAAATGCCTTACGATAATTATTTTGCGCAAGGGTATAACAGAACTCCTTATGGGCAAAATATGGAATTATTAACACATAAACACGTAAATATAAACATGAAGGTCGTAGGATCAGCAAGGAGGTTCACACACAGCAAGGGTCTACATGAAGTTCCAATGCAGAAGCAGATGGTGGGCTTAAAAACCTTCATGCATGTGCAAGTGCATGCATAATACAAAAGCTCATTTTACAAGTACAAGAACAAGTCATGGATTAAACTTCAAAGAGAAGCAGGATTAGTTCAGCACACATATAGCAGATAATGTAATTTTGACATTTAATGCTTACATTTCTTTGGCCTATATGTTAGTGAGTAGATGGTGTGGATTAATATTTAATCAGACATCGTGGAAAAAACACAGGGGAATGAAGAGTCAATAACACTTTCTGGAAAAACACCAGAAAGCATAATTTATTCCCACATAGATTATTCAATGTTTTATAGTTTACAGTGTGACTTTAAGATGAACTAAGCGATGCAAGGGAAAAAAAAAAAAAAAAAGAGAAAACAGAGCTACCACTATGTAGACCAGGCCCCAGTGATGATAACAAAGGAAACATCAAGAGAATAAGAAATAGACGAAAATGAAAAGTAGAAGTAGGAGGGACAGGAAGAAGAAAATGAACAAAAAGCTGCATACTATGTGACTGTCAATCACAGTGACACACTCTGTCTCAAAGGGACGGCGACTGAGTTGTTATAGTGTGGACTAAAGTTTAAGTGAAAATACCGGGCATTTCAGCTTTTGATGACATATTATCCAGATGACAAGGAAAAACAAGCTGTGAGCCTGATGTTCGTGATACTGATGATGGTGTGGAATATTGAAGTAAAAAAGACAAAAATGCAGGAGTCTTGCAGTCTGAGGAAAAGTCTCTGAATCCCCTTTAACCCTTTATGGGGCACTCATTGAAATACTCTGAAATTCAAAATTTCTACAATTGTATGTTTCTGGATATCGTCATCTCCCTTTTCTTGAAATAAAACATCGGAGCAGCACTTGCTAAAAAAGTAAATACATGTAATAAAACAACTGTTATAAGGTCATAAACAGAAAAAAATCATCATATTCACCATTTACACCTTCAAAATGTCTATAAAATCTTTCTGAATTACCATATAATATAAAAACCAACATGCTTCTTGACCTCACTAAGGCGCGGGATTGGCCCCATATGTCGATGTTTGTGAAAATGACCAAAAATAGTCACTTGCCTGATAAAGGGCTAATTCCAGCCTTTTAAAGGTAGGTTGGGGGATGTTTTCCTGGAGCATTTTTTACTATATTGCTTAAAATCCCCTTCACACCCTGACTGCAACCGATTAAGTAAATGCTCTAACACAAAAAATAAAACATTTTCGTCACCTGTGGAACGGACAGGACTAACAAAACACCATCCAATCATTTGAACCGACCCAGCAAACTGATTGAATGGTGATATGTCTATCAAACTCAACTGCCATCTGTCCCTCCCCTTTCCCTCTTCATGCATGAATCGTGCATTCTCAGAGGCTTGTCATTCAGATGGCCTGCCTGAGCGCAAGGAATTGTGATAGCTAGAAGTAAACAAACCAGCATGGCAGACCGTATGGGGCTTATGCTCATGTCAATAACATAAATCACTGGGAAATATAACGTTAGCCAGCTGGGTATGAACTGGGGCTGTTCTACCGACAAACATAATAGTGAAATGCACAGATTACAAACAGGAAACTTTACTGGGCTGCTAGCCTGACATCAGTCTTACTGCAATCAGCTGTTCTTACTACCCGAGATTACTTAGAACATGTGTCAAAATAAGTGAAAAGTCCGACTTTTGATCTAATATACTGATAAATATAATTTGAAACAATAATCATATTCATTGTTTAGGTTCATTATGATGTTGTCAGGTATTTTCTTACCTGTGAATGAGCCATGAGAAAAAAGTTAGCGGAGGTTAGCGAATTGATGCTGCACAGCGCTCGTGAACCCTCGGGAACAAGCATTGCGTGTTTCGGTACTCTGGAGGCAGGGCTTCAGAGGGAAGTCTGAAGAAAGGGGTTTGGACTTTTGAATTGTGTATTTTCAAAATGTCGCTTGCTCAAACCGTTTTTCCAGGATTTCCTACCCTACCTTTAATACACATAATAAACGGAAGTTATAACCAAAAATGGAGCTGAACTGTTCGTCATGTTATCCTCATGTCCAAACAAGGAGTGAGGCTGTTGGCCTTACATGAACTCTACTTGAATTCCAAACATTGGCCACAACATGGGTGTTAACAGGATAACAAGGAATATGATTAGTTGCTGACATCTCTAATCTGTGCTGGACACTAGTGTGGGATCTTCCTGTTTCACTGTTTCTCTGGGTCATGATGACATGGACACTAGCCAATTATTGCAACAACAGTATTAGAACATCCAAAGACACTGGGAAATCCATAATATTGTTTCCAACAATATCAGATCCTCCAAAGATTTTAGTCAACACACAACAGTGGCAACCTGATTGTAAATGAAAAAGATGGAAACTGCTTTGATCTCAGCAGGTTTAAATACAAGGTTTTTACGTACAAAAGGACTGATATGTGATTAATTTGTACATCATTGTATTTGTTATACACTTTATGTTACATTCACACAGAACACGGATATTACACGACAGAAAAGCACTGTTATACATTTTGGAAAAAGATTTGAACAAATAAGAACAACAACCAGTTGTGTGAACCAGACAGGTCATGACAACAGTGATGGAACTGCTGACTTCTAGCTTCACTTTTAGACATTTGGACACTGAAAGGATTGAAGGCATCACTAAACATCTAGACAGTACAGTGAGGAGTTTCTGTTGAGGGTTAAAGTTAATGTCATGAATCAAAACCAGTTTATGCTTTGTGTCCTCTTACCTGGACAGTGGACATAGACCCAGAGGAACAGAGGATTGTGGCTCCAGGTGACATTGAATCCAGTCTGTTGTGTCTGTTGAACAGGCTGGTGCACATATACTTGAATCATTTACTGAACAAGTGTTGCAACTGTTACAAAAATTTGCATTGCCGGCAGTATGAGTAGTTTTGATGCAAAATATTGGGAGAGTACTTCACTCTTTCATGTCATTTACTCATTACGCCCCCTGTGTGCAAAGACCTTTAGGCCTGTACGTTCAAACACCAACACGATCTTGAAAGCATGCATTTCTGCTCAGGCTATGATGGTTAATTTTTTCTTTTTTTTTTACATTTATCTTGAGCTCCATAGCAGGAGCTCTGTCAGACACACAGACTCTGGACATCTGAGCTTCACCGTGCACTTCAGGTCAGCTGAACACAAAGTACATCTTCACTCTCCTGTTAGAGTTTCCACACTGTGACTAATTAGATGTTTACCAGGTGCTTCATTTATATGTGGGGATCTTGGTTTTTACCCTGTGTTTTCACTGGAATTGTTAAAAACCATTTTCATAACCATCTGAAAAGTGTTTGCCAAAAAGCCAGCAGCAAAATGACAAAACAACCCATCACAGATGAATAACAATTACTAAGCAGCACTAAATACAATAGTTTGCTTGAATATGAAGCAGCACACTCCCCCTGAGAACAGATGTAAATCACAGTGGTGCACTGAAGCAAAATGCTTCATTTTAAATGGTTTTGAACTATAAAAACAAATGACTTAGCAAATTATTTGCTCTTGAATTCGGTTTTGTAAAATAAAAATGGCCGTGACTATTGGACCTGAATCAAGACAGATGCGTGATAAGAAATGCTGGCAACACAACTTACTGTTCATAAAATGGGAGTGTAAAGAACTGAGTTATTGTTTTCTGGGTAATTCTTTACACACGCTGCCAGACTGTAATGTGCAGCAGCACAGGGTGAAATAATATCCAAACATAATTTCAACTGAGAATCCTTCAGACCCTATCTTGATGTCATTTCAGTTCTCCACTGATTCACAATCTCCAGGCTGGTACAATCTCTGCACTCTTCATTATCCAGCAGTAAACTTTACCAATGTCACCATTTATTACAAACCTATTTGTCATGACCTAAGCAGTTATCTCCCACACCTTAAAATCTACAGTGTCTTCACGACCCTGTGAACCATGTGACACCTTACACCATATGACACTTTTAAGCCACAGATATATGGGATACCAAACCCCTCTAATTTACTCCTGGAGTTCCATCTCTGTGTCCTCACAGTTCACTGAACCAAGCACAATACATCACACTTCATCAGCTTCTTGAAAATATATAAAATATGCCTCTGTTCCTGTAAATAAGATATTCAGTATAAACATTCAACATTTGCTAAAACATCTACTACAACATAAGGCTCAATTTCCTCACTCACTCATGCAGGTTTTATTGATTTTAGGTTTTATGGGCCAAGACTTCCTGTCTGTTCCAGGTTGGACTTTTATTTCTACAGTGTGGCAGTCTTCAAAATCCATCAAGTTCACACAAGAAAATGATACATGTACCTGCAGACTGTTTTAAAATGGCTGCTCATTTTTTAACACACTCCAGCTCCCATCATACATCATATATTTTCTAATGCTGTCAAATGATTCAAATTTTTAATTACATTAATCACAGGGTTGCTGTGGCTTTAATTTAGATTCATCACAATTAAATACCATTCCCTTTTAATCTATATTAATCACGTTTCATTCTGCATGAGCAAACACACTCAAGAAATATATATATATATATATTTATATGTGTGTGTGTGTGTGTGTGT
>JAPQRP010000030.1:35203066-35217174 GCA_037367295.1 Apogon hyalosoma
TATATATACACACACACACACACACGCACACGCACACACACACACACACACACACACTTAATGTGTTTATTAAACAGTTTTAACAAAACAACTTGAAACTGTTCCGTCTTGTTTTTTTTGTGTTCTGATTTCCTATCCAGAGCACCAAGGTACTGTTTATCCTCTTCCATCTTTATGGGTTGGTTCTGATGCCTGTCACTACTGGATCAACTGCCCATTTGTTCATACGCGACGCTAACTCTGCTTGGACAAACTGCCCCAAATGCATCGATAGAGACTTTCAGAGTAATTCTGTACCACAAATGAGTTGTGTTAAAAAAAAATGTAATCAGATTAATCATGATGATGGATTAATCTGCGTTAATGCATTAATTTTGACAGCCCTAATATTTCGCAACACTAGTGTTAGACACCACAACCCAATTCCAAAAGCAAAGCTGGGACAATGTAAAAGTAAATAAAAACAGAATGCAATTATTTCCTAATCTTGTAAACCCTTATTTTATTCAATAAAAAACATTTAAAAAAACACAAATCAAATGTTTAAACTGAGAGAATGTACCATTTTCAGAAAAAAAAGAAGGTCATTTTGTATTCAATGGGAGCAACACATCTCCAAAAAGTTGGCACAGGGGTAGCAAAAAGATTAAAAAAATAAAAAAAATAAAAAAACCCTAACCCTAACCCTGTCCATATGACTTTTGCTATACAAAATATTTCCATCCACATAACAACACAAAAATGACAACAAACCTGGTGGAGTTAAAGCTACAGAGGTAATACTTAATAATACGGATAAAACTGAGCATAGCAGACACAGAGGATTTAATCTGTCATGAAGGTGAGCAGCAAAAACAAGTTGGGTTCTAAACTTAAAATACCCTGAATGTTTTGGTGGTTGAAATCTACTCTTTATTTAATGTTTTGCCTTAATGGTAGTTCATTCCATCTCCCAAAGGTTTCCATTTTGACTGCAATCAACTGCAGGTCATACACTGATTCATACACCTGCACTGGTTTGATTTCAGGTGCAGATTCATTACCCAAAGTGCAAAACCTGTTAAATATATGGATTAAAGAAAATGTAGAGAAAAATATTCAATTTGTAAAATATGTGCATTAATGTGGAGGGGTCATCAGAGAGGCAGAGACTCTGAAGCAAAGTTGGACAAGTGTTCATCAGTCTGTGGAAAACTGCTTCTACAAATTGTGACACTATTTTAGAATGTCCCTAAATGTAAAATTGTGAAGACTCTGAATATCTCTACCATCTGCAGTACCTATACAATCAAACGATACTGAGAATGTGTGCAAGGGACAAAGAGAAAAATCTGCACTGGATGTCCAAGATCCTCAGGTTCTCAGGTGGTACCACATTAAAACCAGGTATGTAATGGAAACCACTGCATGAGCTCAGGAACAACAGAAGTCATTGTCTGTGAACATATTTTGCCATGCCATTTACAAATGCTGGTTAAAGCTCTATCATGCAAAGAAGCCAAATACTGTATGACGATAATCCAAAAACACTGATGTCTTCTCTGAGCTAAAGCTCATTTAAAATGGAGTGAGGCCAAGCAGTAGACCTGTTCCATGGTCAGATGAATCTGAAATTCCCTTTAAAAACCATGAATGCCCCATCCTTTAGGATAAAGAGGAGGCGAGTGTTCAGTTTGTTATCAGAGCTCAGTTCGAAAACCTTCGTTTCTGATGGTATGGGGATGCATTAGTGCCCACTGAATGGGCAGCTTTCACATCCGGAAAGGCACTATAATGAAAGTTAAATACAGGTTTTAGAGTGACATATGCTCATATTCAAACTTTTTTTTTTTAAGGAAAAGTCTTGCATATTCCAGCAAGGCAATTCTAAACTACATAATGAATCTGTTACAAAAGCATGGCTTTATAATCCAGGAATCCTGCACTCCAGACTTTTCAGTAAAATGAAAACCACCGGCCTATAATGAGACACAAATTAAACTACACTAATTCAAAATTGTCTTTATTATTTTTATTCTATATTATTTATTATTATTATGTTTATTATTATTATTAAAGTGGTTATTTATTTATTTATTTTTCAATTTAAGCACTTGATATGTTTTCTATGTTCTATTGTGAATCAAGTACTGGTTTATGTGATCTACAAATCTGTGCATTCTGTCTTAATGTGGATGTTACACTGTGGCCCAGCTATTTTGGAACTGATGGTGTATGTGATCTACAAAATAGGTCGTCTGTCCTTTGCTTACAAAAGAAATAGACAAAAAGAATACATTATTTTCGGATATACCACCTCTTCAGGCTGAGATTCAGTTAGACTGTGGTTACTGAAATTACTTGGTTACATGGATTGTTTATATAAAAAATGAGAAAGAGATTAAAATTAAAGCTGAAAACAGCATTGGGTGGGACCTTGCACTGCGCGTTCCGCCTCCCTCGACTGTCAACACCTCAGTTCAAGTCACACCTCTCTTTCCTGACACTCGTCCACACCCTTTTCTGTCCATCGTCCTTACATTCCTACAGAACACCAGTGCCCTTCTGCTGAAACTACCATCACCTTTTAATGAGGCTTTTATTTTGAAAAATCCTACTATGTGTGTGTCTGTGAGACAGAATCAGTTTGAATTAATTGAAATTATACAAACAGTCGAGCATAATATTCATAATATACTACATTTAAGGCTTTTATTTTGAAAAACCCTGTTGTGTGTGCATGTGTGTCTGTGAGAAAGAATAATTTTTAATGAACTTAAATTGTACAAACAGTCGAGCGTTTGGTCATAAAAATGAAAAGAAGTTATTTAATGCTCATTATTTATTATTTTTACTAAGGCTTTTATTTTGAAAAAAACGTACTGTGTGTACTCTTTCCTCTGTGTGCAAATTGTCACATACCCACAATGCAATGCAGCAAACCTCTGTTTATGATCGTAAAGGAACAAAAAGTCAACCCAACCTGGGAGTTGAACCCTTGTTTTTGTGTCAGGGGTCAACAGGATTGGACTACAGTTTAATATTTTAGTTTTATCTGTGGAAGAAAGATGGTTTTATGCAGTAAAAACTAATGTTAAGTGGAACTAGTCATAAGCTTGTGTTCTGCTTTATCGCATTTTTTTCTTTTTCAGACTGAAGTAATGCATGATTGTTGCTGTGAATGTTACCACAGTTTAATCATGTTTTTTGTCGTTTGTTGATGTCTGTCATTCCTGGATAAAACAGCTGACAAGACACATCACAGAAACATTAAGCGACCATTCTGATGAAGGCTACAAAACATGGCTATGAAACATGACAAGTGAAAAATCAACCTTTGTTTATCTGTCTGACAAAAAAGAAAAGGAAATCTTTAAATCATGTTTCTTATTTAGGGCAGCGGTCTCAAACTCATTTTTTTTCAGGGGCCACATTCAGCCCGGTTTGATCTCAAGTGGGCTGGACCAGTGAAATAATATCATAATGACAACTCAAAATTTTTGTATTTTTTTTTATTTCAAAAAAAAAAAAAAAAAAGCCCCATTAAAATATGAAAATACTTACTTTTATAAACCATCCAAACAAAAAAGATGTGAATAACATGAAAAAAAAGACATTTGTAAAGAAAAATAAGTGCAATTTTAACAATATTGTGCCTCAACTTATCATTTGTACATGTGCATTATGGATTGGATCTACAAAGACACTAAACACTTAGTAACAGGCAGAAAATTGTTAATTGTGCTTATTTGTCTTTAGACATTTCAGGTTGTTCATATTTGTTCAGGTTATTCACATTTAATTGTTACAGGATAGTTTGTACATGTAAATATTTTCATAATTTAATGTTATTTTTTGCACTAAAAGAAAGACAAAAATGTGTAGTCATTATTTATAGACATAATGTAATTTTTTATTTTTTTTCACAAACTGAGAAGAAAATAGAGCCATTAAATTTTCTGTTTCAAATTTTATTCTTTCGTATACAAAACTCACAGCCCTAAATTGGCCCCATACACACTGACCTAAGGATATCTTCTCTGGGAACTGAACCCTGGTCTCCCAGTGCAAAGTCCACATGTTTGACCACTGGACCATCTTCAGTATTGATAGAGACAGAGACCAGGACTCAGTCCAACGTCGACATAGACAGACTCCAACAGGAGACTAACATGTGGTTGTTTGTGTCAGAGACTCGGTGAAATGCTGCTGAAACCCCACAGAAAGGCCTGACATGGACAAGAAGGAGGCAGCAGTGATGAGTGGACTCATTCCACTCCTCTAGTGCAGGGGTCACCAACTGTATCAGGCTTCTGCAGAGCTTGGAGATGAGCTGATGATTTATTGAAGCAGGTGTGCTGGAACAGCTCAGGAGGGCAGAGGTCATAGGGTGGCATCCACACTGGTTCATCTGAAGGTTTACCTGAACGGGTGCCTGAGAGTTCAGGAGTAGCTCAGTGGGTTAGGGATTAGGTTAGGAAGTCAGAGGTTGTGAGTTCAGGGTCAGATTGAGTGAGTGACTAGTTCGGACCTTGACCTACAGCCTTTAAATTTGGCCTTCAAGGTTCTGATGTCAATGCACATCAACAGTGGTAGCAAACCTGAGTATATAGGAATGAAAAGGAAATTCCTGATTTGCCCTATCTCTTATCATTGCGAAAGGACAGTTTTGGTGACCTTAACCTTTGTGTGTGTGTGTGTGTCTTACCTTCCAGGCTCGGTCCTTAATAATAATAATAATAATAAAAAAAACTCTAGCCGCTGTTGGGGCACCATTTGTTTCCTTACACGAAAAAAATTCAGATGGTGAAAAACTCTTTTGGGACCCAAATTGCAATTCATTTCTAATGCTGAACTTTGCCAAAGATCAACACCTCTTGGTGATAATGAGATTGCATCTCCATGGACAATAATTTTTATCTGAGAGTATCTGCTCCCACGATATGAAAATGCCAGCGAAGCTCTTAAGGGAGAAACGCTGCAATCAATTTCTTAGTGCTAAAGTGAAAATGTCAAGAACATTCAATGCTGATCTGCCCAAAGGCCCTTGTGGTGCATTTGAAGCTCATTATTGTGTGCCTGTGTATTGTAAAACTATATTATATATAACACTAGTGTCATGTGAAAACTTTTATTTCTGCGTTCACCAAATAAATGCAACAGCACCCAGTGGACCAATTTACTGTGAAAAAACAAAATCAATCAATCAATTTCAGATCAATCCATTTATTTTTCATGTTGAAGTGCATACTAGTATCATAAATAACCCAACGCAACATAAAGAAGCGTCGTGCCTTTCCTGTAGATTAAGTATCATTGCAATTTGAAATATTGTGACATGGTGCTAAATATTTTAATAAAAACGCAGTCATACGTTTTGAAGCCATGACTTCAAAATGAATAAATTATGTTTATATTTAATATTGTATTTACTTGGTTCCATGGGCTATGGGACTAATTCAATAAAATGAAATTACAAAGTAAATGAAATCATACTGACTATACATACACACTGACTGTTTCATATTGACGTTTAGATTCACCTCAACTACTTTGAGTTGTTTCTGATCATCTGATGCATTTATATCCAATATGTTTACAATTTGTTTCTCTGATATATAGTCCATTAGTAGCTCAATACTTCACTATGTTCACTAGTTAGTTGCTTAAGTTGTTTGGTACCTGTCATCGAATAATCTTAAAATTTGTATGTAGTTGATTTTGTTCCAGTAATCAATAATAAGTTCTTCCAGGGTATAACTTAATGTTTACCATTGATGTTACCATTGAGATAAACAGATCAGCAGGAAATCTCCCAGTCCTGGTCTGCATTGATAGTATACACCGGAGTCGGGGTCCTCGCTGATTGCATTTCACAAAGTCCAGGTCAGTTCAAGCAGAATGATTGTGTTTATATAACTGCCCCTGGCTCCCTGAGGCGATCGCTTGTTGCATGCAGCCAGTCCTTCTGTGTGAATAAGGCCAACTGGACCCCTTCTCCACCTGTCTGTTAAATGGCTTGGGCCCAATTCCCTCGCTTTGCTTTTTTATGTGGTCGCCTGTCTTTGATGTCATCAGATAATTGCTCCTTTTAGAACTCAGAAAGGGCCACTCAGCGCTCACGGATTGGAAGAGTATCCATGGTGACAATCTTTGTTATTCCACACTGCAAACAACTGTTTATTGTACCCAATAAGAGGGAAATGCTTTTGAGTGGAGATACAGCACATCTGGGGCTTAGGAGAAAGGGAGAGGAAGAGAGATAATCAGACACAGAAAAAGACAAGGAGATGAAGATGAAGAGACGGGGAGTCACACTAGAAAAAAACATGCATATAAGTGAGTTACAAACAAAGGCAGGCATGCACTGAATTGAATGGATTATATGTGTTCGGAGACAGAAAAAAAAAGGGCTGGATAGGGGCTCAGTCATACCTCTAATAGAAAAGATCACACATTGTGTTTATCAGAACAGCACTGATCCTGGCTCGACAACACGGGTACTGATATGTAGGCCGCGTTGGATAGATGGATGACTGCATGGTAAATACCTTTAGATGACGGATTACAGTCGAATGAAATGTAAATAACTCGTATTTCGTACAGTAACAGCCATCATTCTTGTGTTCTGCCACCGCTGCATCCCCGCTATATTCACCCTTTTCCCCATGAATTATTATTATTAATGAATGCACACACTCAAAAAAGGAATGAATTCAGCTGTGCTATTAGTAAGGCTGTCATTCTGCTGTAACCCTCAGCCCTGTCACTTCCCCTCTTTTTCTGTATTAGACCTGATGACTGAGCTAAATTTTACTATATGTCAAAGCACCCTGAATTACACTTCTCTTCACACTCCAGTGCAACAATGAAATTGGCCATCTCACATATTTGAAGTTATTACCATTGGATATTGCCAAATGCAATTATGGTTGAAAATGCATTGCTTGCAGCCACAGTTTGACTTTGACTGGCTGCTTCTATCAACTTTATTGTGGCTCTACAAGGTGATGAGAGTCAAGCATGTTAATGTGCTTTATTGATTTAGGAAACACATGGCTTCCGGTCAAAGAAATGAACCTCGTGCTTCTCCATAGACTCTGAGACTGCTGTGTGCGATGTGTGTGCTTTGAAACTTTATCCTATTCACTTTTTTTCCCTCACACACACACACACACACACACACACACACACACACACACACACACACAAATCTCTGATGTAAACTACTACACTTGCACTGTAATCCAACTGTTGTTTTAAGGAGGGAATTTACAATCAGTGACCAGATAGACAATTAGTGACAAGATGAAAGAAAGTCATACAGAGTGGGAGTAAGGAAAAAGTTGATGGAAAAACAGCAGGATGATGAAAACAGCTTGAGGGAAACAGTAATATGTGATTGCATGTGTGTCAGCTGTGTTTTTAAAGCATATGTGTGTTTTGGTATTGTAATACAGTCTATGAGTGTACTGTGAGACAGCTAAACACTCGTGTCCATAAGTATTTGGACAGTGACACAAATTGTGTAATGTTGCGTCTGTACACCACCACTGTGGATTTGACAAGAAGCAGTCGACATGTGATTGAAGTGTGGATTTCTAGCTTTAATTCAAGGGGTTTAACAAAAATATTGCAATAATCATTTATGGAATTACACTACCAGTCAAAAGTTTGGACTCATTTTCTCATTTAAATGGCACGAGATGGACCGCAGATGGCCAACAAGTGCTCAGCATCACTGGGAACTCCTTCACAACTGTTGGAAAGCATTTCAGGTGACTACCTCATGAAGCTCATCGACAGAATGCCAAGAATGTGCAAAGCAGTAATAAAAGCAAAATTTGTCTATTTTGCAGAATCAAAAATATAAAACATGCTTTGAGTTATGCGACACTGTTTTTAACTACATAATTGCATATGTGTTCATTCATTGTTTTGATGCCTTCAGTGAGAATCTACAAAGTAAATAGTCATGAAAATTAAAAAAAAAACAAAAAACAAAAAAAAAAACAGGTGAGTCCAAACTTTTGACTGGTAGTGTACAGCCAAGTAATTGGACAACTGACTGACAAGAAGCCTCATGTCCAGATGTGTTGTGTTCCCTGGTTAATCTTTGCCAGATGAAGTAGATAAAAGATCTGGCGTTAATTCCAAAGGTTGAATTTGCATTTGGCAGCTGTGATCTGGAATTGTGAGGTCTAAAGAGATGTCAGTGCAAGTAAAGGAGGCTGTTACTCCACTGAAAAACCAAAATAAATCCACCAGAGAGGTAGTGAAAACTCTAGGAGGTGGAAAATCAAGAATTTGGTAAATTTTTAAAAAGAAAGAATCCACTGGTCAGCTCAGCAGAACCAAAAGACCTGGAAGAACACAGAAGACAACTAAAGTGGATGAACGCAGAATCATTTTGCTGGTGAAGAAAAACCATTTTGAAACATCCACAACACATAACCACGAGACACCTTTATGAAATACAGACAGTTAACAACACGGTGAAAAACAGCCCAGTGGTGGAACAGGATCCACTGGACAGATGAAACCAAGATGAGCTTATACCAGAATGAAGGTAAGAGAAAAGTCTGGAGAAGGGAAGGAACAGCTCATGATCCAAAACAGACCATGTCATGTGTCCAGCACAGTGAAATGAACTCTGAAGTATTCTCTCTGCTCAGATTAAGCAACGTGATATCATGAATTGCGTACAGACAAACACGCCACTTTTAATTGGCGTGTTTATCCGTACAGGTTATAAGCTTTCCGCGTGTATGTTCACTCTGCTTCAAATAACACCCGATTAGCGGTTAGGGTTAGGGATAGGGTTAGCATTAGGTTTACAGTTAGGTTTAGGTTTAGGGTTAGTGTTAGGTTTAGGGTTAGCGTTAAGTTTAGGGTTAGAGTTAGGTTTAAGGTTAGCGTTAACGGTTACAGAAATGTAAACCAGAGAGCTTGGCATACATTGACACGCAATCAAATGGCGTTGAATAACACGCGAAAGGATGAAAATGCGTATGTGTAGCACGCCAAATACCATAAGAACTGGCATGACATACAACGCGATTTCATGAGATCAGACTGGATTAAGAGAAATACTGCAAAACTGATGGGATAGGATGTTGTTTTGGATTGCGGATGGATAATGTCCCAAAACATATAGTAAAAGCAACCCAGATCTGTACAGTATTATACGTGCTGTGAAATGTTTTCCTTTGATCTAAACAACCACACTTGCAGTTATTCATAGGAAAAAGAGGCTTTACTGATCAGCTGTGAGTGTTAACAAAAGTTCATAATCAGAGTTAGTTTCCATGGATTCCTTTAAAAGGCTTTAACAAAAAAAAAAAAAAAAAACACCCTTAAGGAGAGGAGGGACTGCATATTTTCTGTAACCAAGATAAAAGCTAGAATATATCAAGTGTTTCTCCCATCGTTGGATGTTCTGCTCACATCATGGTTCTTCTTGTGTATGCTGATCCATTACCTGCAACACCTATTTTAATGGATCCACAAAGATTTCTCTGGGGTCTGGAGTGACAACCGCTTCTCTGTTCTGAATCATAATGGGAGATGAGGAGGAGGGAGTAGAAACAAGAGGAGAAAGTGGGAGAAAAGAGAGGTCTGTAGCAACGAGGAGAGGGAAAAACAAAGAGAGGAGAGGGGAAATGAATGAAGAGGGACAGTTATAATACATGGTGCAGATAGATGTGAGTAAAATGGTACACAGTTCATTTTTGTGACAATAAGACAAGTTCTACACGGTGTTCCAAAAACTGATCATGGTCTAAAACAGAATTCCACAGGGAGCAATAAGAGAGCGATGAAAAAAGTCCAAGAAGATACAAACACACAGATACAGGGAAGCCAAAAATTCTATGAAATTGCAGCACTATGTGAGCACGCGTTTATTCACGCTGCTTTTTAAGAGCACATATGTGCATTTTCATATTGTAATACAGCCTGCCAGCATTTCAAGATCCAAACCTTTCTGTTTAATGATTTGCAGACATCTCGATTCCCCTCTTGATTTCAACACAGTGGATTCTTGTCATTTTGCGAGGCAGCTTTTGGTAATCAGTGCCGTGTATTGTTCACCCATCTCTGATAATCCTGGTGTAGTCTTTGTGGATTAGGATAGGAGATTTCTCTGGGGTTTTGAGTCTCAACTTTATTTATACTCAGTGTTATTGGAAGAGAAGGAAATGTTCTGGTTTCGCAAGAGAAGAAACTGATATCAGCCATTCATTATTTCACTGTCTGCTGCCTCCATCCATTTTTCCTATATCCTGTCATTGCTTCTCATCCCAACCGACACATTGCAATTTTCTTAAACATACCATCAGTTCAGTTGCATGATGTCATGAGAGGTCTGATCTTGCTCTTTTGACTTAACAGCTTTTACATCAAAGAAAACCAATCAAAGAAGATGTGTGGTGTGTGTAATCATATTCATGATAAATTATAAGTCAGAAAGCTTGTCTGCATAATTCATATTTTTGTCAAACAGCATATTTTATCTACTACACACTTTCTATAGGCTACAGTATTTTCCTCTCTGTGCCACAAAGCAAGCAGGCCTTTACATAATGTGTTTTATTAACCCATAAAGACCCAAACAGCCCCCGGCGACCAAAACCACCTAAACTGTTTAATACCTGTTGATCCACTGATCCTATTAATACATGTAAATAATTGGTGTAAAATGCAGTTTGTCATCTTTTCATGGTCATCAGATATGACCCATTTGGATGTTGAATGTGTAAACAGCGTCATCTTCTACAATACTGATTCCCCAGTAAAACCCATGGAGTTGGATCCTTGACAGTGGATGGAGACACCGGGTTTATGTTCAGTTACTGGCATCTTTACTGAAAAAGTCAGTTTTTCTTCAGTTTTCTATGTTTTTGATATAATAACCCTCAACTGTAATCAGAGCTTTTATGAACATCTACACGATCAGTAAATTCAATGTAGGAAAATACCTGATTTTCACTGAAAAAAACACGAAATACAGAAGTAATATAACAGTAAATGGTGATAAATGACTTAAGGATGTAGAGAGGAATATAGAGAAAAATTCATTTGGGAACTGACACAAAAGGAACACTGGGTCCTTGTGGGTTAAAGTCTGTATCTGGAACAAAAGTGACTCTGTATTAAAGAATAAAGCAGTTTTTAAGGGTATAAGGTGAATTTGTATTAATCATAATAACCTTTTTGTGATGTTTCCCTTTTCATGCCACATAAATCTAAGTGTTGCACAAATGCATTTACTGGATGTCCTCACCAGCTTAATGTCAAAGTATCAACATTTCAGTCTTGAATATGAACTAGGAGTGACCTTATTCATCCCCACTGAACCCACGTTATAGGTTTTCAATTTGCATTAGATATGTATGTTAATCTCTTTTAATCTCAATGAACCTCCACAGTAAAATATTAAACCACAAGCATGAGCGCTGCATGTGTAGATATATATATATATATATATATATATATATATCAGTTTTGCAGCAAATGTCTTTCAGCTGCAATTTGATACACCTTCATAAAAGGAGGCAAAAACCATAACAAAGAAGCAATGAAATCAGATTAATCTATTAAGTAGTAAAATCAAATTCAGGACAAAAAATTAAATTATGAAACTGAAAAGATGACTCATATATGAACATGTTCAGATATCAGCAGTGCTCAGTGTGGGGCATGGTAGTGAGTGGCAAATTTCCAATATTTTGTGGCGACTCAGCCAAGCAGAACTGAGAGCTAGAGATTCATTTTCAACTTATTTGCAGCAGAGGTGGAGAGGAATTTTTATGCGTCGAAACATTTTAGGTAAAAATCTTCACAAAGCGTTAAATATTCAAAGTTCATCCGTAGCTGCAGTGCAAACTAGTGCAACTAACAGGCATTGTTACAAACTGTCACAAACATAATTTATCATCTGCTTGTAACGGCGCTCTCAGTCACACATGTTTGTTTTTATTTACTGTGTACACTTTTACCGCTGACAGTATAAACCTCTATACGCATTTTTGTACTAAAACACACAAAAAATCGTAAAGTACCAGAGTAGGCCATCTAGGGTTAAATAATGAGGGGTGCTGGTCTCCACAGTAGCAGCAAAATATTGTTCCACAGTGGAAATATAGAAGTCTTGCCAAAAGCATTTTGTTGTTTTCTTCTTCAAACGTTAACCAGCTGTGACGCCTTTGCCATTTCTCATTAAATGTGGTCATGACCCTTTTCTCCACACTTCTTACTCACCCTATTCACAGTAATTGACAGTTTCAGTTGTGTTTTTCTGCTTCCTCCTCTTATCCACAGCTGTTTTAATTCCTGAGGCCCATTCTCGCGTCAAAGTCACAGCACCAAATGCTACCCCGTCGTTCTGTTTTTGAAACAATACATGCATATTTTACTACTGTTGCTTAGCTTTTTTTCCCTTCCATTTAACCCCTTTGTGCACCATACCGCTTAAAGGCTATCGAACCAATGCAGAGAAAATCTTCCCTCAAGACAAGGCACATTTATTTATACGGCAACTTTCATGCACAAAAGCAAATTCAATGAGCTTTAAGTAAAAGCAACATCCAGAAGGGGAAAAAAAAAAAACGTGTTAAACAATAAAACACCAGAATATTTAAAATTATAATTGCAAGAGCACACAGGATGCGTATAACAATAATAGAAAGAGGAACATATTTTTTAAAATCTACATTAAAATGATAAAAATACAGTCCTCCAGAGTAACTGAGACTCACAGCGCAATAAGAAACATGATACAGACACATGAAAAGAGCATGTACAGCACAGCCAGTGACATCCGTGAATGGTATAGCTGACAGTTACAGTTTTTCAGATTTTTCACACAGCACAGACCCTGGAAACAAAGGTTAAACCAGCATTAACATGCCAGCTGTCATTCAAGCTGACAGCATGAAATGTAAATGATATATGCATGGCCATTGTGTTGGTGTATACAGTGTACACATCAGTTAAGCACATGCACAAACTGCCGTCTCAGCAGTAGTGTGCATCCTCTGTGGATGTCTCAGAAAGACAGGACTGGTAAATACTTTTGGGTCTAGTGATCTTTGTAACAGTGTACAGAATTTGCACTGACTCTGCAACCTTTGGCAGTATATTTCTCTTATGTCTACATAATTAATAAGAGCCCAGGGAGGCATACATAATCAATACACTGTATATACAATTTCCATTTCATTTTCCACGTGTACCCTTTGTTTTTTTCTGCTTATGTTATTCCTTCTCCTCATAAATTCCTGTCAAATGTATTTTTTTCCCCACAAAGACTAAACTATTGCAATGTTTTGTGACTGACAGTGATTCACACATTTCTTTCCTTATACCTCAAAGCAATAAATACAGTTAAAAAAGAACAAACACAAACAAGGCAAACTTTTCCACATCTCCGATACTTGTTCCTCTTGTGCTGTTGGCTATAACAATCCCAAATTTAGCCCCTTCTATTTGGGCACCATGACACTATTTCAGCAACAAACATAAAAAAAAAAAAAAAAAAAAAAGTGTTGTAGTCAATGGCAAGAGATCCTGTTCTGTTTTTTTTTTGGCTTTTTTTTTTTTAATTTCCCTGATTTATGCATTATTTACACATACACCAATCAGCCATAACATTCTGACCACTGGCCAGAGAAATGGTAATAATACCGATTATTTCAGTATCGTAGAAGAAAAGTTTATCAGAACATTATGGCCTCTCTCTGTGTTGGAAGCAACTGGTACCACAGCTGTGTATGATGTTTGTCAGTTTGAAATATTATTTTACAAATCAAAAAAGGTACAGTTTGTGGTAAAGCTGGTGAACTATCCGATGGTGAAAATAAATAAATACAAAGACAACACACTACAACAGTGTTTTTCAACCTTGGGGTCGGGACCCCATGTGGGGTCGCCTCTGAAATTTCAAGTGATTGATAAAAAAACCCAAAAACTAAACTTACTAATAAAAAAAAATATATATGATGAGTTGAGAGAGACAGTCACAATATATTAAAAACATGCCAAACTCTGAAACTGAAACTGAAGCACTGTGGTACTGTTTATCTGTCAAATGTTCATTGTGGTGGGTTTCAGATGCTGCAGCTCTTTCA
>JAPQRP010000030.1:35221603-35233015 GCA_037367295.1 Apogon hyalosoma
TCAGGTGTGCTGGAAGAGGGAAACATCTAAAACATGCAGGATAGCGGCTCCCTAGGACCAGGGTTGCAGACCCCTGAGCTAGGGGAAGAGAAGACAATGTTTTGTCAGTGACATAGCTTGGTTTACATTTATGTATGTTTATTTGAAGACATGAAGCATAGATGATACATACTTGTGGGACCCCATTCACAGTCTTATTTCTGTAATTTATGGACCCATTCATCATAGAACATTAAGTAAATAAAGTAACTGGATTAGCTACGTCTAGATGTGGTGAATTTTAAAACACCATCTCATCCACACTCTTGAAATCTCTTTCCTCTGATAGAGCCCATCATAGAACTATTTCCACTATAAACCATTGAGTTTGGAATAAATGAAAATTAAATAAAATGCAGTGGCCAATGAGGAGGTATCTTAATGCTCTAATGCCACTGAAGACTGTGAGGCTTGCCTCCAAAAAGCTCTGGCTGCATTGGACTTTTTTCAACATTAAATCAGGCCTCAGCTCAAGTAGAAGGTTTTAATGTTAGCCATAGTGGGCTTTCATTTACATGTTGGTATGGCAGCTCATTGCCTAGTTTAGGAGTTTGTCTTTATTTGGTAATAAACATTTTTCACTAGGGGACAGTTCCACAATAGTTGTGGTTTATAAAATGTCTTTGTTTTACAGTGCTTTTTGAATTTTACTGTATTATCGAGTCAGTAAACTAGCGCTTTGCATTACCCATGACACCTCATACTTACACAGCTCCACCCCTTTTGTACACAGAGGTGACTTCCTGCCTTTAACTTCAGAAATTATATGAATGTCAAGAGAAAAATATTTTTTCTATCCAGTTGGAATTGTGCCAGCATTAACATATATGACTTTTTTTGCTAATTTAACTCATAATTTTATGAGTCAAGAAAGATTTGTGTCAAAGATAGTAAAAAAAAATATATATATATAAATAAATATATATATATATATATATATAGTTTTGTGATTAACAGCTCAATGGACTGCATCTCTCGTCACATGATACACATCACCAACATTGAAACAGCCACTGCCTCGGTATATTGTACCTTAGTCTTTGAGAATGAGGTGAAAACATATTAAATGAAGTGAAAATCACTTCTTTCTCATCATTTCCAAGCTGCAGCTATATCTTTATCAGGTTTCATCAGTCATCTCAGAAACTTTCAGGTGTGTAGTATTTCTATTTATGTGTTTTTTACAGGCTGATACTACAACAGTTTTACAACAAACTGCTACTTTATTGGCTTGTAAAATGATCCTTTAAATTGACAAACACCATATGTGTGAATGACATAAAACATGGGGTATAAAACTTTAATTCCCTTTTGCCATTGTCTTTATACAATTTTTCCCCCCACAAATAAGTACCTGTGAGGCACAGCCAGAAGAAGTGGGACTTCACCCAAATCATAAAGGACTGGCTTCAAAACAACGCCTCCGAAACCAATGGGTGACCTCACAGTTCCTCCGTCCACTAATTATATAAAGTCTGTGGAGGAGCCTCTGCAATGGCATGTCAGTAAAAGCTTGTAACTAGGGTGATTTGGTGTTCAGGTATTTATTGGTTTAGAAAGAAAAAAACAAAAGTAATGGTGCACGGCCAAAGAAACAAGGGGAATCTCAAACTGTGTCCATGTGCTGCCTCAGCCAACATAAGGGGGCTACTGAGGGTCTTAAATAATCATGTGTTCGATGATTGGATCAGATTGGGTCACTCCCTCCCAGAGCCGGGCAACTGTCA
Source organism: Apogon hyalosoma (assembly GCA_037367295.1). Classification (NCBI taxonomy): domain Eukaryota; kingdom Metazoa; phylum Chordata; class Actinopteri; order Kurtiformes; family Apogonidae; genus Apogon; species Apogon hyalosoma. Next base: position 35,223,370 of record JAPQRP010000030.1, read on the forward strand.
ACAGCACTGCTGTTTCAGGTTTCTGAGATATACTGTTTACCTTTTTATTGCCCTGCTTATATTTGAAAGTGAAGAAGAGAAATTTAATAACTGTTGCAGGTTTAACCAACACTAGTGTACTCTGTTTAATAAAGCACTGTCATCACTTTGTTGTGGATGCAGGTTTTTGCAAACAAGACACAATTAGGTCTGTACAGGACTAACAGTGAGACTATGGGGAATAACTGTGGATGTTTGTCTCTGCAAGTGAGAGCCCAATTAATGTGTACATATTCTGTCAGTGTCAGTATTATGTTGGCAATTAAGATATCACCTCTGAAAGCAAGGCAGGATAGAAAACAGCAAGCATTGAGATGATGTTATTAAAGATCTTTGAAGAAGCAATAAAGCCATCTTTACTGGTGTCATACACATGTAACTGCCAAAAAGCAAAGTGATTATTGAATTTCAGGATGCACAGACAGAAGCAGGAAATGTAAAATGGAAATATTCAAATGAGATTTTTGTCCCTGAAGCAAAAAAGATGACACGTTATTTATACTTAGACTGAGCACATACATACAGGACACATGGTGAGAAGCTGCAAAAATGCAGTGCAAGAGTTGGCAGCAGATGAAACAGACACAGTGGGGGCTGTTATTTGTTAAAAGAGTTCATTTTAAGGCAATAGATCTTACTCTTGGCAGCATGTTTTGTTTGCTGACAGGCACTGGAAGTGATGCAATAAGCCAAGTGATGTTTCCTATCCAAGATCTCTCTCCCTCTCCCTCTCTCTGTGTCTCGTCCTCTGTCTCTGTCTGTCTTATTACACTGTCAACGAGGTTCCAGGGGCAGCCAGGTCCAAATTAATACCCATGTTGACTTCATCTTGTTGGAGAATTACTGCTGTAGCCTGCTAGTGGGATAAACACTTTCTCACACGTCTGTGCAATTACATCTCACCATGAAAATCTGAGCACTAATGATGGACTGGACTAGAAAGTCCAATTTGCATTCATGGTTTTTCTATGTGATCTCTTTTTATTTTTATTACTGTTTAAATATGTGCCGTATTTTCCAATCAAATATTTACTGCCAATAATGTTTGTTTAACACGTGAACAAAAACTACCAAAATCCAGAAAGATCAAATAGTATACAAGTTTATGGATCTGTCACATAATCCATAATGTTTAGAGACAGAAGAGCAAAAGATCTGATCTTTTATAGATGTTTATGTATGATATTGTTCAGACATTCATCAGTAATGCTTCCTTTGGACTTCCAGATGTATGTATGACAAGGACAGATCTTGCAAATGACATCACCGATCTTCAGGCCATAGCATGTAGTGTGAGATAATTATTTCCAATAAACTGACTAATGTTAATTATATGGACTACTGTCTGGGTGCGGTGGTGCAGACGTTAGTACTGTTGCCAACAACAAAAGTCTGGGTTTGATTACAGCAGTGGCTTTCTGTGATCACTACATATATTTTACCTGTGGGTACTTCCTTCTACCACCTAAAGACAAGCGCATTAGTAGGTTAACAGGTCAGTATAAATCACCTATAGGTTTGAATGTGAGAATGAATGGTTGTTCATCTGTATATGTCAGCCCTGTGATGAACTGGCAACATATCCAGGGTGGTAGCTGGGATAGGCTGCATCACCTCCAGAGCATGAAGCAGAACAGAAAATGACAAAATGAATGAAATCCTTTCTGAAATAATTAAAAATTCATCTCAGTTTTGAAAAACAAAAAGGCCATAAAGGTTATGAAACTGTAGGTCTCAGTTTTACTGTAGATATGGGCGACACAGTGGGGTAGTGGTTAGCACTTCCACTTCACAGCATGAAAACTGTGGGTTTGGACAGGAGACTTTGTGTGTGGAGTTTACCTGTTCACCATGTGGGTTTGCTCTGGATCCTCTGGCTTTCTTCTCCTTTAAAAAACAGGTACATTTAGGTTAATTCTCCTGTTGGTGCCTCTGACCACGATGCTGATGAAGATCTGGAGTTGGTCCCAGAGTTCCTTCAATGGTATTTCACTGCTCGTAATGTGCTACGAAGTAATGCTGGCTGCTGTGTTTATTATTATGGGTAAAATGCATACAGGGACGATTTAGGGTTTGTAGTTAAAGTGTATCACTGCTCATATTTACAACATTAATTGTGCTTTTTGTATTACTTAAAAGCAAGAGAGGCACAAATTCAGTAAAAAAAAATCTCCATAAATGCACCACACTAGACCTTTTTATTATTTGAATTACAGGTGGGGGCAGAACCTATAGGGAGCAGCCATTGCCGGACAGAAGTGATGTACCAGCGTTGATTCTGGGTGATCAAGTGTGAGTAAACAAGCAGCAGTCAGTGAGCATGATTGAGTGGAAAGCAGGTGTTCGTGCTTGTTGTTTGTGCAGCTGAAAGCTTTGCCTCCATTGTCCTACTGACATGACTCAACACTGACCGATAATGTGTCACCTTAGACTGGTGTCTGCTGCACGAGGTCAGTGACCAGTCCATCGCAGCCCAGGTAATTGGATAATACAATGAGTCTGCATCACTACTGGTGGTGGAACAGCCCGTGAAGGTGGCAGCATGGTCTCTGACCATGTCTGACTGACGGAGCAGTGACTTAGGACTTATGTGTACTTAACAATGGGTCATGATGAACGTTACCTGATGGAACCGCTAGTATTATATGTGATCTTTTGAATTAGTTAGCAATGAAAATTCACTACAGGTGCCTTTTAAAGTTAACCTTTAACCTTTTTAAGAAAGCAGGTGCTTATTGATAATGGCTTCTTTTTATATTTACAAAATGTCAAATTATTTGTGAAGAAACATTTACTAGGGATTTGTAATTTTTTCGTTGGTCAAAATGAGGGAAAGTAACATTTGGATTTATAATTGCTTCGATGAAGGCAGTAAATGATAAAAACTCATCTAGCAGTTTGTGTTGATTGTAGACACAAAACAAACAAACCTGGAAGTGAGTGGAAAATCCTTTCGCTTTTTCGCAGACTTTGGCAGATTTGGCTAAGAAGCCCAAACCTCAGCTGAGATCCTCAGTTGTTTCTTCAGCTTCAGGTTTTATGCTTTTGTTTAAATGTGGGTTTTTAGTTGTGGTACAGTTGTTGTCTGACATAGTGACACACACATAATCTGAAAAGGCACTCACTGCCTCCAGGCAAACGGAGAAGGGCCTGTTTTAGTTGGAGTGGCCTTTGTTTAGACACAGTGTCACACAGTCAGTATTTGTGTCACACAGCTGGTGTTTGGTACTCCACCTCATCCTCTCTGTTTCTGTTTCTGCCTACCTGTTTTATCTGATCAAAGTTTTGGCAGTATGGTACTTTAAAGAAAACAAAGTGTTCCTCTGGAGGATGGAGCGGTGCACTAAACTAAGCAGAAGTGAATGTTTTTTAGAAGGTGAACATCAGTTAGAAGTGGTCTTTGGAAATTCACAAACTGAGGTGAAGCGTTCCACAGTCTGCAACCATAAATGGGGCTGGTTCATTACTCTTTATCTCTCTTATGTTTTTAAGTTGTTTACAGAAGCTGCAGAGAGCATTACACGTTGCTTAGTCTTACTTTTTATGGCACACAGTTTGTAAAGTAGCATACAGTGAAATTAACAGCAGTATTTTACTGTATTTTACTTAAGAAGCCAGATTTTGTGAAGAGGAAGAAACCAACGATCCTGGATCTAGAATCACTGGTGCCGTTGCATCAGCAATAATGACAGTATCACTAGTGGAAAGCTTCCTCTTGACTTTTTGTCTTTCCTGCACTACAAGTAAATGTTCAGATGTCCATTAAAAACAAATAAAAAGACAGCTGGCTTGCATCATCTTCTGATGTAGAGGTAATTCTACTGAAAGAGTGGTGATAGAAACTCTTCTTTCCTTTCTGTAGAATAATATGATGAATATGAAGAATATGTGTGAGGGTTTACATTTCACTGGGGTCATCAGAGACCTTTGGGATGGATCTGTCATGTAGTGAAGGTCTTCATTAGATAGGTCTTCTGCTGTATGAGAACAGAGGTGAGTATGAAATCAGAGGTGAGCCTGCTTCTTAATGAGCAAATGAGACACCCACATTCCCTTGATGCGAGGCCACTGGTGCGTTAAAGGTCCATTTGATCCCATCTTGAATAAAGACACCCTGAATTTCACATTATTCAAAGCAGCAAGATTTCACTTAAACTCCAGTGAAATTGCTGCCATTGTCAGACATTAACCTCAACACAGATCCTGTACTACAAATGAATCTTCACATAGCATTAGTGTAAGTCTGTATCAAGTACATGTTCCACTTTCAGCTGTATTGCACGACTGGCCAGACCAAGAAAAGTACTCTATACCTTCTTTGAAAGCCACTTCCTCTCTTAATTGTAATTTGTTTTCACTCCTGTAAAAGCAGCTTTGTATGGCAGACATACCTGCCATCTTCTGCCCTCAAGTTTCCTCTGTAACATCTTTGTTGTGGCAATATTTCCTTTAATAATTCCATATATCTTTGTACAAGTGGTTTCGACCGGTGCACTTGTTGATGGATGTTAAAGGTTAAATGCCTCTTCTATCTCTGACGGGAAATTTGGTCTCTACATTTTACTACTACACTTATACACAGCTGCCTAGCATTAGCATTAGCACATAGGAAACACATTGGGAGCAGTGAAGGTGCTCAGGGACCAACTTCACATATTCATCAGTACCAAGGTCAGGGGCACTGACAGGAGAATTTACCTAATGCTAGCTGTTTTTAATTAGTCTGGCCAGCTATCTGGTTTTCTCAGTGTATTCAGTACTGAAAAAACACTCTGGAATTGGGCCAATCACTGTGAAATAAGCCCGATCTATTTTATACCGGACCGATCACAAGTCTGGGGGGCAGGTATTTCACAGTGTCATACTCACCGACTTCTTTTTGTCCTGAATCAAAGTCAGTTCCAAGTCCTTAAATCTCTTTACAACTGTTGTCAGTTGTTTACTTGATTCAAAAATAAGGATTGTATTACAGATTACACCCTGTATTCTTAAATTACTCTGACAAAGTGTCACATCCGTCTTATCTGTGATTGGTTTACTTGGGATCTGTTAGTCCCACCTTCATATTTGGATTCAAACCCCGCAATTCCAGACAGATTTCTCATTGAGAAAGATGGCTGGCTGGCTAGGCTAGTTTTTAATAGATCCAAACAGTAACACATAAAGGCTCTGGTCTGAACCTGGAACTTTCTTGCTGTGGTGTATAAGTGCTAACTACTATGCCACCGTGCCACCCTGGATGTGATGTAAATTAAACCTGCAGGTCTTTTGGAATAATATATAGTTTCTGATGGTAATTCTGACTTACCTCTGTAAATGTCTTCCCCCAGGAGCAACGAACTGTCCTTGTGTAACCTACACTTACTACACTTGAAGATATTTTCTGAGTCGACTTTTACTGGGGCAATTTCGATCTTGAACCTGTACTTCTGAACAAGATACACGTCTGCCTTTTCTGATTCATCACATTTTTTTCCCCTGCAAGTCTTTGAAGCTCTGAAGTTTCTGTTTAACAGAGCTTTTAACTCCTGCGCCCTTGTCATTCTCAGAAGTTTTAAGTTCTCTTTTGATTCAAAAGCAAAGGAATTCTTTTAAACTTAAGGAACCAACCAAGAAACATTGTAAGTTTCCTCCGGGGTGAGCAGCTGGGGTGCTCTGTGGGATTCTCTGTGTCCTTGACACTGGCGTTGACTGGGCGATTCTCTGTTAACCTCTGGGTCATGAGTGGCAGCTAGATTCGCAGCTAGATTCACACAATATCACAGCCAGATTCAAGGCATGTGTGGGCCACTCCATTGGACAGAGAGAAACTTTGGGCCTGTAATCCATTTCCTGTGACTCAGAAATTCTTTAGCTCTCAGGTCACAAAATGAATTATCAGTAGGATTGACCTTGGAGTACACATACTTCCACTGGTCAAAATATGTGGCTTCTATAACAGCAAAGTATGGTTTCATTACAGATATACTTCCCAATATATGTCTCCATCTGCCACTGAGGCAACTTTTTGAAGAACTCAGAAAGATCTCAAGGAGAGCAAGAAGTGCTTTGGTGAGCTCCATGAGGAGTGGTGATTAGCTTCAGGGGAAAAGAAAAACTGAGTCTGTTACATTATGATCTTCTGTTGAAACTATGTAGTTACTACAGGTGAGATGATGTTTGGTGCACCAGTCCATGCTGAATCTATTCATTCTTTGAAGGTCACTGAGACCAACTTGTACGTCCTGCTTTGGATTTATCCTGCAGAGCCCCTACGACAGTAATGCAGCTGGTATAATTAATGGATGGCGCACTGAACTGCCCATGTTAAATACCACTCATGGACACCTGAACTGGTCATATTCATCACATGACCATAGTCCACGTGCTCATTCCTGAGGACATTAATAAGTTTTAACATGCAGTTGTTTAATCTCTATTCCTCTGATGTTATCTGAGATAGATATCAACACAGAACAGCTGTTTGACATCAGTAATTGGAGACAAAATTGACCTTAATCACAGAATGAAGCCATATCCATTACAGTTTTAACTGAATCTCCCTCTAAGGCAGTGGACCTCAGGCAGGCATCTGCATAAAAGTTAAGCTTCACTCTTTTTATGATATTTCATGTCTACATCCAAAGTCCAATACATTCCTAATATGTACAAATTCAATGAAACAATGGTTCTGAACATTCCAGTTTAGCTATCTTTAAATTCAGCTTCCAGAGAAAATTCATATACATACTGATGCAGTTGGGTAGGTTAGGGTAATGTAGTCCACTGGCTCTACAGGTGCTGACATCTCTTTCAACATGATAATCCAACAATCGTCTTCCACATGTGAGCAATCCAAACTTCCATGGAGATCAACGAGAATGGCCACTGAAAGGGTACTTTTTAAATTTGTGTTTATGAGATGTTCTCTCAGTTTGTCCTTGTACATAATAATAATAAAAAGAATAATAATAATAATAATGATAATAAAACTGCTACTACCACTACTACTAATAATAATAATAGTAATAATCAACTCAGAGTTATGAAGCCACCAAAGAACACATTTATAGATAATATAGATAAAATACGTGCATTGTCCAGACAATGATATAATTATATATTATATAATTACATAATTATAATATTTTATATGGTTGTATCCTTTCAGCAAGCAAACAAATGACAAGAACATCTGTTGCTGTTGTGCTTGCTTCGGTAAAAAACAAACCAAAAAACAAACCAAAACATAAATTCTACTAGATTTATGCCTGTTGGTTATATTTGACAAGTTCTGAAATAAACTAAAATATTAATACTTACATTCAGAAAGTTCAAAGAGAGTTCATGTCTCCATTAAAGGCCCCACAGTCCTGTTTTTTGTGATTCAAATACCTAATGTCACCTTCTTAAAAAATTTAAAACAATAATAACAAATTCCAGCCTCCACCATTTGGCAAATTCTGGAGCTGAAAAGTGAAGCCAATGCAGATGTGTCAAAAACTGCAGTAACTTAAATAGCTATTGGGGATGGATCCAAAGGAGAGTCAGTATCCATAGATCCCCAGGTTAAAATGGCCAACTTTACAGCTGAAATGAACATGTTTACAGCCTGGTGTAAAAACACTTTTGGTCTCCAGAGTTTATTTCGTCCTTAATGACTCCTCATCAAGTCAAAACAACTAAAAGGCGTGGCTGCTGTGATTGACAGGTGAGTGCCATCATTGTGTTCCATGCTCTTTGCATTTTACTAGCGTTAGCTCAGCTGCAAAGTCAGACATTCAGAGGTTGTCTTTATTGAACAAAATGTATTTTTCTCCCTGACAGGCAGCTCTGCAGTAATTATATCCCCAAAATCGAGTTTCAGCAATATAATGGTTTTACCCCAACCGCCGCCACCACCCCCGGATATAATTTTTGTGAATGCAATAACTTGGACAGATTTGGTTGAATTTCTTCTCTCTTGATAACAAACATAGGGGACCCCTAGTAGAAGAACCCTATTGATTTCAGCTTCTCTATGAGTATTATAAGTAAATGGGGGTGCTTTAGTTGAAAATCAGTTTTTTGGACATAAATCAAGCAATAATAGGCCAACTGAGATAAAATTTGGTTCAAATTGTTCATCTTACAAATGTCCATTTTCTGGCTACCATCCTGAGTTCATACGGTGTTATTTTCATTCACTAGGTAGAGTTTTGTGGGGAAAAATTGGTTCTCTGACCATTATTCTGCCACTATAGCACTATACACTGCAGCTCAAATTGAGTTCATATCAATTGTCTAACAATTATCTTGGATAGATTTATATATAGCAGAGGATTGGGGGGATTTCGGGGATATACCCTTGCTGTCAGCCCCCGACAGCGTAAGCCTCGCTATGTTTAAGGAGATACACTAACATGACTGTCACAGGAGTTTGTTGTGAAGTTTATTGGTGTTTAATTATGATAATAGGTGTGACTTAGCATTAATGTCCATTGACCTTATTTGGTCTGTCAGCTAGCCTGCTAATTAGCTCAGGAAGTGCTAGTTAGTATCAAAACATCAATTGCATCAAATAGCTGAAATTACTTAATGGCATTTATAATTACACTGTTAGTGGATTTAATCAGTGCTTTCATTCGGTTCCATTGACATCCCTTGCTCTTCTTTACTCCACCTACTTGTTTCCTTAAAATCATGGCAATGGTAGTGTTGCACATATTTAGGTTTCAGAATTGCAGTTTACAAACCAATGGGTGTTGACACAGAAGGTTTGTCACAATTTATATGATGTTTATGGCCTCTACAAACCAAGAAACACATGGAAACATAACTTCTTCAAGAAAAGCAATAAATATTTTTTTTTATTACGCCCTAAACGCTATTAAATCAAGGTGGAGAGTTTGTGTTTCTGTGGAAAAATGAGGCTGTCTTATCTGTCAAGGTTTCCATTGTACAGAGAAACAGAAATGATACAGGTAGACAAACCTTTGTACTAAAGAACAATCATATCTGAAAACACCCAAACACTCGTTTCTCCACGTCAGAAGGAGTTTTCTGCTGCTCTTCCTGACCCGACTCTCTCTTATGCTTGGATGGAGAGAGAGAGCCAGCCTCCAGCGAGTGATGGGCTGCAGGCTGTGAGAGCCTTGAAAAAAATTCTGACAGATCAAAAAGGCTCCCAAGTAACATACAGAAGAAAGAAAAAACATGTGTTATAGCGAGTGCTCAGTTACATCTGTTTCCTCCTTTCTTGCCCTTTTCTTTTAACGCCTTTTCTAAGCCTTGTTTTTTTTTTGTTTGTTTTTTTTTTTCATTATTTTTAGCCACTATGTGCTTTAGTGTTGTTCTGTATTCACTACATTGCTAAATTCAAGTTAGTATGCTTTGGTCACTTTATTTTACCACCAAAACCACACATAATGCATTTTAGGTAAATGATTTATTTTGGATCTTAAATGCAGGTTAAAGCAGCTCTTTAAGATTAACTGTTTTCTAGCTTGATTTACAACAACTGTGGGTGTGTTCATGTTATAATATGATTTTAATTAAGTTTAGAACAGGATTTCAATTAAACATTAGAAATGTGTTTGTGTGGAGCTGATGCTCCTCCACAAAATGCTCATTATCCCCCCCCACCCCA
>JAPQRP010000030.1:35241146-35284153 GCA_037367295.1 Apogon hyalosoma
TCCAGACTCAGACTTTGTGAGGATGTGCGAGACAGAGGCTGAGCAGGGAGTGTGTGTGTGTGTGCGTGTGTGTGTGTGTGTGTGTGTGTGTGTGTGTGTGTGTGTGTGTATACATACACACATACATGTATATATATATATATATATATATATATATAAAGAAACACAGCCATCCAACTTATCAGACACAAAGATGAACAGATGATGAACAATATTTAAATGGAAAGCATTTTTATGTTACAATCATAGTGTTAAAAACATTTAATTTTCTTTTTTCTTTTATTGGGTTCAAATGCAGTCTAACCCTAATCCAATGCAGTTTACATAGACAGAATAGATATGTGTATTTAAAAGATGAGATATAAGGTTTCAATAACAAACATTGTCAAGCACTAATTTAAAAATATTAGTGCTTGAGTAAGTTATCCTAAATCAGTTGTGTTTGTTAGTATTCGTGGTTCTTACATATATACATGTGAAGCTTTGTTGGGAAGTATTTTGTGAAAAACTAGGAACACAAGATAAAATATTTTTGTTTGTCAACATCCAGAAACTTCTGTTAAAATTTGTGACCCCTTGGGAAAGAAACCAAACCATGTGATCAAGCTTAGATTAATGCATTCACATTGATCATTTGTTTATCTGGCAGCTGATTGGTCCAATAAATGCATTAAATGGACCCTGGCTAGATTCAAAGTCATTAAATGAGTTGAAATCTATACAAATGTTTGCTATGATATGCTGTTTTTGTTATTTATTTTTTTCTTAAATCCACCAAAGAATTATATACATTATATGATCTGTGTTTGATTGAAACCATATTAAGATGAAAAGAGTAAATGAAATGATGTGAAGGTCCGATACAAGGGCAACACATATCATTCTTCAATTTCTAAAACAAAACATTCTGTATCATGACTCATTAACATTAAAAGTGACACTGACATCAGTAGTTTACCTGTACTGGTCATGCTTATGACATTAATTGTGCTTTGTATATAACTTATAAGTGAGAGAGGTACAAATTCAGTAAAAAATCACCATAAATTTACCACACTCAACCTTTTTATCACATGAATTATGGACTGGGCCAGAAGCTATGGGGAGTAGCCATTGCCAGCCGGAAGTTATGTACCATCATTGATTTTAGATGATTGAGCGCAAGTAAACAAGCAGCAGTCAGTGAGCAGATTGAGTGGACAGTAAGAGTTCACACTTGTTGTTTATGCAGCCGTAAGCTTTGCACTCCACCACTATCCTAGAGACTCAACACTTGCCAATAATGTGTCATCTTAGACTGGTTGTCTGCTGCACAGGGTCAATGACCAGTCCATCTCAGCCCAGGTAATCAGACAAACCAACGTCTCTGTGTCACTACCAGTGCTGGAACAGCCTATGAAGGAGGCAGCATATTGCTGACCATGCCTGACTGGCAGAGCAGTGACTTAGTTAACAACAGGCAAAGACAAAAGTTACCTGACAGACCCGCTAGTATTTATATGTAATCTTTTGAAATAGCTAGCAATAAAAATTAATAACAAGTTCCCTTTAATAATGAAAATAGTCAAATGTGGAGAGTGAATGAGGGTGATAATGTTTAATGAAAACTATCAACTAATGTTAGAAGTGAATAACATTTTAACTCTGTTAAAGATTATCTGTGGTTTCCTCCAGTGTTAATGGTTCATGATGAACAATTATAACAGGTACAGTATAAACCAAAGCTTCCCATATATTCCCTGACAAACACAAAAACAGAAAAACTCAACTAAAACCTTTTCAGAGTTTTAATCCTGGAGAGGGTTGTGTGGATGCTGGAGTCTGTCCATCTACCATTGGATGATGGCGGGTTCACCCTGGACATTCAACCCTAATCCTAAACCTAACCCTATTATAGAGTCAACGTTTACCAAACCAGAATGTCTTAATGTTCACCACTGTGACAAACTGGAGGGAAAGTGGAAAGCTGCCCAATAGGAGACATTTGAATTATATTTACCATGTGTTATCACTTAGAAATTCAACAGTAAGGGACACTCAGTTAATTTAATAGTTTCTAATAACCCAAACACCGTCTGTGTATAAAACTGTATAACTAAATGGACATATGGTCAGGTGTAATTAGTGCTTATGGTCAGTAAGGAGGAAAACTAATAGCAATAATAGTTTAACAGTCATTCACATCTTCCTCTGAGAGTGTATTTGCAAGTCAGCTTCATTCCTCTTTTCTAAGCTTAAGATTGTAGAAGAGGCTATTTGCACATTTTAATAACTTCAGATGCTCCAGCCCTGTACAGATGGGATATATGCTCTCAGACATTTAAGCTGACATACTACTGATATAATGATATTCTTAGAGATTCTGAGGTTTGGCACTGAAAACACAGCAACATTTTGATTAAATGCTGAATTGCTCCATAAACCCCCTCACAAGGGTTTTATATTTTGCATTAATGAACAGTTCACTTGTACATCATCACCTACTTAACACCCATACAAAGACACAATAAATCTGTGCCTGCAGTCAGTTTGGACAGAAAAACTCAATGATGCCATGCATCTATTTATTCTTTGTAACTAGATACTCTGAAAAAATCTCTATAAATGATAGGGCATCTGTAAAATGATGCAGCTGCTCATTTTAGCTGGGAAACCCCCAGTATAAGGGCATGCTTTCCACTTCACTCTCATGGTCACGTGTTGGACTGTATGAATCACTCCAGTGCAAACAGTGAATGAGAGAGCTCAGCAGGAATAATAGAGCTGTATTTACACAGTCTGTGGATGTTAATGTCACTGTAATCTCAGGTGTTTATGACTCAGTGAGTCCTTAAACTGGAGGTCGCTGAAGGCACATGAGGAACAGGGCCATTACATCAGGTTGTTCAGAGTTGGATCATGTATAGACCAAAGCCATGTAGCTTTCCAGAGTAATGGGCTGTATATGGGACACTGGAAATGTGCGTGTGCGTGAGTGTGTGTGTGTGTGTGTGTGTGTGTGTGTGTGTGTGTGTGTGTGTGTATAGGTGTGTGTGTGTGTGTGTGTGTGTGTGTGTGTGTGTGTTTGTGCTTTCGCATACTACAAGGAATAGATAAGAGATCACATGTGATGCTTAGACATCGCTGCATTACTTATACTTCACATTGGATTAATCTATGGCTCTTTGTGTGATTCTGTGCAGCTAATTGTGTATTTGTGTGTGTCTGTGTTTTCATTTCATCTAGACTCTGACTCTCAACAGCTTTATCAGCACCAAGCTCATCTCAATAGCCATTGTCTGTGTGGTTTAAAGTGGGGTTACATCTGAATTAGTTGCATGATGAGGCTTGGGCAGAGAGCCCTTCAAAACCAAGCAGACAAAAGAGCAGATTCTGTTTTGATTGGCTGCTGCGGCTCTGCAGTGACGTTGCTGAATTGAAATGATTCTGACTGCTGAATTACAGAAAGCTAAAACAGACAATATTCATCTTCTAACTGTAAAGGGTCTTGTTTCTCATATCGTGTAGTGAGTTAACATGCTCTTCTTTCCTTGTGCTCAGCCATGACAATACTTGTAGATACATGTAGTGTAATCTGCTCTTACAAATATACAGTACCTGTGTTCATTACTTTTGTGATGATCTCTGCAGGATAGAGTAAATTATAGTGACATGTCTTCCACTAAATCCTTCTTAACTGACATTTAAATTTCTGTTTATGCATGGTCTTTGATCAACACATATTTGGACGCTGCACCAAGCCAGGCTTGTTGTGTTGTTGACCCCATTCATTAAGCCAAAGCTAAGCTAACTGCATTCTACCTCTAGGTCTGTTGTTAATGTATGAGGGCAATATCGATCTGCTTATCCAGCTCTAGAAAAGACAGGGCTTTCTGGACTTAGAAACTTTTGTTTATTTATTCTGAGGTAATTGAATGAGCTTGCTTGATCATTTATCATCATCAAGGCTCAATGACTACGCATGCACTTTTCTTGGATCTGTCCCACTTGCTTCCACATTTTCACTCACTCTCACTTGGGACAGTGCAGTCCATACAACATTTAAGCAACCATTGGGCAACTCTACACCATTTGAAACTAAATGAAATGCACTCAAAGGATGCACAACTTTCTTTTTTTCCTTATTTACCCCTCATACTTTATGAGTAATTCCAGAAGTTGAACCTTCTGGTCACAAAGCCTGGTTTATATTCCTGATATGTTTTTAACAAAGTGTGTTGACAATTTTATTTGTTTATCTATCCTCCCACTCCCCTGCCTTGGCTTCATCCATGTGTTTTGGTTTCAGACCCTTTTATTTGAGTCCATATCAAGTTACTCTATTCCTGAAGATGATGTCCTGTTCCCCTATTACATGCAATATACCACAGGGCAAAGGTCAGACCGAGCAAGTGTTGTTATTATCTAATTTCCTGCAGGAAGTAGTTTTGTTATGTGCACTGGAGAAGCAATTAACAGTTGTGATTGCTCCTGTGCAGCAGCTGAAATGGGTTTTTTTATAACTAATGAAGTTCTGCAGAAACGTTTACTTGAAATCCATACATTATAAATAATGAATTCACTCATGCACTGTATATTTGCCATAATAACATGCATGTTGCCAGGAGAGAGCCTCGGTGTTGATGATCACTGGGAGCTGTGCACTGTTTTCTCTCTTCTGTGTTAATGACACACCTTGGGAGGCAGGGCTGGTGCAACAGGAAGTCCCTGGAGCTTCCCCTGGGTGAGAAAGTGGTAATTACTCTGGAAGCACCCTTAGGCTTTTTCTAGACCTGAGCTTCAGACACCAGCCCCCAAGAGTCTGTCACCACAGGTCTGAGGAGGAGGTGGGGAACTAGAGGAATTGTTATCAGATACTGTTCTCCAAACAAGTTCTGGTACATCCTTTGACACGACTAGCTTGTACTTTGTAAATGGGAAGCTGAGTGTATATTGAGATGCTGAAATGCCTGGCAGGAACACAACCAATGTGTTGAGGAAAAAAGAGGGATTTGAACTGGGATATGTTGTGCTGTATGTTATTAAGGTGGAGGAAAAATTGTTTTAATATTATCTTACTGGACTGGCTATGCATGAGTCACATTTGTGTAGCTCAAATAAAATACTATAGATTTACCAAGAAAAACAATAATGAACCCCAAAAGATTCACTTTTTGCAAAGAGAATGGTGTCTTAAATTAGGGCCAGTGTCACGGTCACATTGTTTAACAGTAATATATGAGAAAATGTACAGTAGGGAGGTAGGCATTCAGTTGAACTCACACCTCACACTTATGTCCTCACACATATTATGGGGTGGAAATGTGTGTCAAAGACAGTTACACTCATCATAGAGAGAGTATTAAAAAAAGAGTTTTTTATTTATTTATTTATTTATTTATTTTTTACGTTTTTTATTGAAAGAGCAGGTCCAGTCTACAATACAATGTAAAGATTTACAAAGTTATTGCTTTTTTTTTTTTTGGCTCTTTCACAATGTCAACCAAAGAGAAAAAAACAACAAAAAAATTAAAAAACCCAACTAAAATGGGGATGGGGTTGCCACTCGTTTCCTAAATTTCTTGATAGGTAAAAGGATAAGTGAATATGTATTGAGTCAAATCTGATTTCACAGGCTTGAGATATTCTGACCATTTTGATCGTATTCTGTAAAATGTGTCCTTCTGTAATTTGAGTGTAAAAGAAAGTTTTTCCACGACGTAGATCTCCTCAACAATGTTAATCCAGTCTCCATTAGTTGGTGGTTCAGGTTTAAGCCATCTCCTCATAATGTTTTTTTTGCTTGCTGCCATAGAGCAGTTTCTTGTCCTTATGGTTAAAGTCATCCAATGCAATATAACCAAGAAAGATTGTTTCAAATGATGAAGGAAAAACAAATGAAAACACATTCTGTTGAGAGTTTTTGAAGCTGAATCTCATGAGGATCTAAAAGACAAAAAATGCTTATTTACTTTTCATATTGATAACACTGATGAGCCAAGCCTGACATGTAGAAGGATCAGGTCTTTGGGCTTTGGATCAAAAATAATTCATCTGATCATGTAATACTATGATATATTTTCCTGATCTGCTGTATATTTACGATACTTCATGACTACTATGTTACCCCCGTGGTTACTACAATACTTATTATTCCATACTATTACATCAGTTTTTCTAAATAATGAATGAGCTTTTATATAATCTTAGTATTTCATTCTTCTTTGCCTTGTTCTCTCACGTTTGTCCACACCCAGAGCTCAACAGGGAACCCATCCAGTAGCAGCAGTGAAGATGATGAGGACGTGAGCGCCGGGGACAGAGAAGGCTACATCTGCGCCGTGTGTTTGGATGTCTACTTCAGCCCTTACATGTGTCATCCCTGCAATCACATCTTCTGTGAACCCTGTCTGAGGACACTGGCCAAGAACAGCCCCACCAACACACCCTGTCCCCTCTGCAGAACAATCATCACACATGTCTTCTTCCAGAAAGGTGAGACTGAATAATAAGATGAATAAATAGTCATCTAGTAGAATGTAGTTTCAAATTAAACCTGGCGTTAAGAGTAAATGCATACAGTATAGTAGTATATGTATATGACAGTGAGCCATAACCTTTAACAGCTCTATCTACATGTGTATCCTTATGTGTGAAACAGATGACATCTAAGCTGCAGATTGTTCACAGGGCCCAGCTGCAGATGTCCCAAAGGGAGCAGAGTAGACCTTTAGTTCAGCTTTGACCAGATGAGTCATCAGGCCAAGAAGACAAAATCAAACGCAAACTCAGTGCTTTAATCTAGTGGTTTCTGATAGATATCGGACGAGGACTTCACTTTTCTACCTCTTTTACTGGAAATTGCACAGTGTTAAAAACAGAGGCTTGTGGAATAAGTGGTACCAGTAAATATGAAACTGTAAATTTATGTGTAATTCCTTTACATTTATGTCTTTATTAAATGAAGGTGTTGCAATGATTTGCTTTTGCACTTACGGTACATACCATATCCTGACAAATTTTATACACCCTCGTGATCACTGCATACTGATTACGTAAGACTGATTTGGACAAATCTATGAATAAGTAATGAAGTTCTGTGATTCACATTGGCCTACTTCTACATTATGTAGTGGAAAGTGAGCGACAGGGACACTGCTGTGGCCATAAAAAGGCAGAGTGGCTGTGGTTATGAGGACTTCAGACGCAAGAAGGGCCCTTGTTAGTGATTAGGTGACAAGGATTTTAGATTACATTCTTATGTTGATTACTGAAGCCAAGGTCACATGCAAACATGCGAGGGAGACAATGAGGGAGTCTGTTTCTGCTTATGTTGAATACAATCAAATATAATGTATTCAGGCTATCAAGAAGTATGAGTAGAACTAAGATATTTGTTTGAAAGTATGATCATGTTTTTTTCTTTGTTTCTCTCAGAGCTAAACCAAACAGCGAGGACATTCTTCCCAAAGGAATATCTGTCCCGGAAACAAAACTTCCAGAAAGCAAGTTGCGCAAAATGGCCTCTCCCGAGCTGCAGAAAACTCTTTCGTATCTTTGGAGGCAAGTTTTTCATTACATGTACATCATAATTATGTCTGTAAAAGATAATTTAATAGGATCAGTCAAAATATCTGTCAATGTAGAAAAACACACATACACACATAGATCTGAAACAGCATGAAGACTGTGTTTGAATGCAACAAACCATATATAAATGTGTAATTATTATTTCATGACAGTGACTCTTTTGTAATTCTGCATCTTTTCTATGTGTAAATGTAAATTCTCACAATTCTCACAACTGCAATCAGTTTATCCTTAAAGGGGTTATATGTATCATCAAGGACAAGGAGAAGTCGTGCACCTTAAAGCTTTTCATGGAACACTACATGTGCACAGATTACATCACTCACTAAATAAAGTGCAAAGTTAATTATTCACACACATTTGTATAATGGCTTCATCAATTCTCCATCAATAACACTGCGTCTTCAAATCTGCATGTGCTGCATCAGCTGATAGTTTACATTATAGCTCTACTAGCTTAGCACTGTTTTAGAAAACAACCGCATTAAAACCATAAATCACCTCTTTTCCGTATGTTTTTTGTTGTTAGTAGCTGAATTAAAAATCTGTGTGGAATCATCCAAACAAGGTCAGAACTGTCGCAGTTTAGTCTGAACCGTGAATTATCAAACACCAGAAACTATAAAAACATAGAATAATAACGTTACCCTCATAAATAAACTCACCCATGTAGGAGAAATATGATGATTTTTTTCCATTTAGAGCTGTGTCCAGTGGTGATAACAACACTGCTTCCAGCTTTTATCTCTTTGTCAACTTATTTGGCCTTGAAAGTTGTTTCTTACCTGTTCTCAACCTAAACTCAGCGCTTGGATTTGCACATCAACAGTGACTCATTACTCCCTCTAGTATCACATACCCTTAAAGCGACTGGTTGTGAATAAATTCAGTTCACATCTCCACAAAACAACAGTGACACATCTTTGGCATGACTTCAGAACTCTTCATTCTAAACACTCTTATGATACTTTAAGGTCATTTCTGAATATTTTAAAGTATATAATTACTACATATAACCCCTTTAATGGTCTATTACACATAACGCGTGTATGATTATTTTAAAGCTAATGTTCCGTTCATTCTTAAATACCCATATACACAGAAATACTTGGAAAAACAGAATGATATCTATCTAATCATGAAGCATGACTGTGTCTCAGTGTTCCAATTTTGTTTTATTATGCCACCCCCTGAAGGGGAGGCAAGGGGTATTGTTTTTCGTTCATTTTGTTTGTTTCTTTGTTTGTTAACACTCTAGCAGCTAAACTATTGGTTGAATTCATACCAGATTGGGTTTATATATTGCCAGTGACACAGAATAGATCTCGTTACATTTTGGGAACAGTAGGTCAAGGTTTCAATTTTTTATGAATTTTGAAAATATTTTTTTTTCTCCTTTACTTATGATGGGCAAAATTTCAAATGTCTGTAGCAGCAAAACTATTCATTGAATTTGTACCAAATTGGTTTTATAGATTGACAGTGGTGTAGAAAAGATCTTATTACATTTTGGGAAACATAGGTCAAAGTTAAAATTATTTATGAATTTTTAAAAATCTTTTTTCTTCTCCCATTTACTTACAATGGGTCAAATTTCAGATGTCTGTAGCAGCAAAACTATTGGGTGAATTCCTAAAAAAAATGGGCCAATAGATTACCAGTGACCCAGAATAGATGTGATTGCATTTTGGGAAAAGCAGGTCAAAGTTAAAATTTTTTATGAATTTTTAAAAATCTTTATTCTTCTCCCATTTACTTATAATTAGCGAAATGTCACGTCTATAAAAACATAACTTTTGTTTCAATTCACTCCAAACTTGGCACGAATATAGAGGCAATTGATGTGCTGACATCACCACACACATAGACATGATAACATCAGTTGGATCAATGCCAAAATAAGCTACCATACGTGTGAGGGGTGGGGTTTGCTGTGCCAGGCACCACTTGTTTACATAGATATTTCCTGGCTTTAAAGGGTCGTTTGTCTAAAAATAAGAAATTGTAACTAAATATGAACAAACTAGTCATTTTTTTACATTTAATTTTCAAGCCCACAGTGATGCAATGCTACTCAAAAGAGAGTTGTTGATTAGTTTGTTCATATTTAGCATCACATAAATGACAACCTGCTAAGATGCCCTTCTGTTCACTCCATTCAGGTTTCCAAAGGCAGTCCAGTCCCATTGCCAGACGTCAGTTCCCCCATGGAGGAGGCTATCGCATGGACGCTATGGACTTTGAAGATGACTCCCGTGGCTGGCGTTTTGACATGGACATGGTTATCATTTACATCTACTCTGTCAACTGGGTCATTGGCTTCTTCATATTCTGCTTCCTTTGCTACCTCTTCTTCCCATCTTTCTGATATTCAGAAGGAGGAAAGGTTGATATAATGTGAGAGTAAATTTAAGACGAAGGAAGCCAAGAGTAGCTAAACCTGTAGATGTATGGGAATAGGTAAAACAGAGATGTGAGGTTTAATGAAAAGTCACTGGTAAGTTTCAAGCAGATGGGATGACTTGATGGATATACAATGACAGACAACAGTGTGGCCACTTCTCATCTCTCACTAATAAATGATTGAAATGTGAAAATGGAGTTGGAGATGTTTGGGAATCCAATGTTTCCTGTTCTGATGCACATGAAATGGGAGTTACACAACTTGAAATGCTCCAGTAAAAAAGAGTTGTTACAGGTTCTTGGCTGTATTGGTTACACACTGGAATCATGACACATTAATATGAGAGATTATGAAAATATCAAGAAAATATAAGGTTCATAAAATAACAGTAACAATGTTTTGTAAATTTGACCCAATAGACACCAATCGATAATACTGTTTGTAATGAAATGGTTGACAGTGCACCAAAATAAATAAATAAATAAATAAATAAAACAAAAGACTATTATATTTTGATACTGATATACTGAAGGTTGGAGATTCTAAATGTACTATGAAAAGATATCATATATTCCTGTGATGGTGTAATAAAATATTACAGCTTTTCCACTTCTCTGGTTCTTTAGGGTGAAATTATCACCTGTGACTAAAGCGCTTTGGTGGACTTTTCCATCAATACGCAATCATCCAAATGAATTAAAGCGTTTCCTCTTTAGTTCAGTGACGCTGGTTTTATGACTGTGTGGTTTTACAACCACCTGCTTTTAGGACTGTTATACACCAGATCCAAATCTAATATTGGCTCCACTCTAATAATACTGAACACAATGAATTGACAAAATGTTAATGGGCTAGTTTTTGTTTTGTTTTGTTTGTTTTTTTTTTAACTAGGAAGGCATTTGTAGTTAATGTTTTTGATTGTAATCTACTTTATTTATATAACAGTTTATATAGAAACATACGTAAGTATATAAACTGAATTTAGAATTTCCTTTTTAGGAAATTAAAACATGTTTTATTTATTTATTTATTTATTTATTTATTTATTTATTTATTTATTTATTACTAATTCAGTGCTTTTACACACAAAAAAAAATCTAATTGTATTTTTATTTCCAAGAGACTTTTTGATATTGATCTTTGACCTTATTTCCTCAACATGTTTTGATATATCACAGCATCATTCTGCACTGTACGGACAATTAATTCAAACAAAAACATTTTTTTATCCATTAATTATATTTGTTTAAAACAATACTAATGAAGAAATAATAACAATAAACAAGTATATGGTTACTTCTACTGGTGTTTTTTCATTACTAGTTGGTTGTCTTCCTTTCATCAAAAATATGCAAAAACAACCAGTCCAGTTTTTATAAGACTTTGTGGACAGGTAGAGCATGGGCCAAGGAGGAACACATTAAAGTGTGGAGCAAATCAAAACAAAAACAAAAACAAAACAAAAAAAAAAAAAAAAGAAGGAAAAAAGTAAAACCTGATCTTGAATTATTTCCAAGTTCCCCATTAATTTTATAATGCATTTTTGGGACTAATTTATTTTGTGTTTATAATCACTTAAGTACATTTGTATAGTATGGTGTATATTTCCATTCAATTTCAGTCACTCACATAATGGAAATGGAAAAAAGTATGGCTTTACCCATAAAGATCCAGTTCTACTTTTTAGTTCCCGAATTAATTTTTCTCTCTATGCAACCTTTTTAATGTGATTTATCACCATTTATTGTAATATTATCTTCTGTAATTTGCATTTTTCAATATAAATCATGTATTTTTCCTTATATTTAATTAGCTGATCATGTAGATGTTCATGAAAACTCAAAGTAAATTCAAAGGTTATTATATCAAAACGGAGAAAACTGAAGAGAAAGTGACTTTTTCAGCAAAAATGTCATTAACTGAACATAAACCAAGTGTCTCTATCCGTTGTCATTGATCCAACTCCATGGGTTTTACTGGTGAATCAATGTTGTAGAAGATGACAGTGTTTCCATGGTAACTACGGAACTTCTGAACGTCCAAATGGGTTATAACTGATGACCATGAAAACGGTG
The DNA here is from genome assembly GCA_037367295.1 of Apogon hyalosoma. Classification (NCBI taxonomy): domain Eukaryota; kingdom Metazoa; phylum Chordata; class Actinopteri; order Kurtiformes; family Apogonidae; genus Apogon; species Apogon hyalosoma. Next base: position 35,253,195 of record JAPQRP010000030.1, read on the forward strand.
ACAAACTGCATTTTACACCAATTATTTACATGTATTGATAGGATTAATGGATCCACAGATATTAAACAGTTTAGATCAGTGGATGTTTGGGTCTTTATGGGTTAAAAGTATGGCTCGTGGCTTAATGCACAAATTTTCACATGAATAAGCTGGATTTACTGAGTTGCTGTTGTTAAAACCATCAAAAGGACAGAAGAGTAAAATCTATAGGACATAAGCAAAAATAATAAAACAACCCCAAAAACCAAACGTTAAAGTGACACAGTTGACATGAAAGCACTTCAAATGTTTTCCATTTTCATTTACTGAAAGAGTGTGTGTATGAGTGTGTGTCTAACACGGATAAAGTTTGATAGCACATTTTTACAATCACATAATAATGTACGTTTATAAAGAACATACACCATAAAGTGCATTTCCAGTTTATTCAATACATCTACTACTGAACCTCCACTTTAATGGATTCAAGCTCATTTACTTTGGGGATAGTGATACATATCAGGGTGAAACCAAATGTTTAGGGATGGGTCCTGGTTATAAATACTTTTGCAAGTGTTTTTTTTTTTTATAATTAAAACAGTTTTGATGGATGCTATACTTTAAAATATGGCATGTTTTATATGGATATGGATCTTTTATTATTATTATTATTATTATAATCATCATTATTATTATTATTATTGTTGTTGTTGTTATTATAAAGTGAGGCCAACTGCAAAAATAAATAAATAAATAAAAGATACATCTGCAACTAGTCCATAACAACCGGAAAACACCCAGATCATTTGTAAACTGTCCTGAAATACCTCACCAGTAAGGATACAGAGGAGCACACTGTCAGTATCTCCATTGTAAGTGGAAAGGGAGGTAAAGTGGGCAGTAACCTGACTTTCACATGTTCGGAGCTCATACAGCTCAGGGCGGGGGTCTGACTTGATGTGATCTATTAGTATTCCCGTCCTTTGGGTGCGCAGTGTTGCCAGCCACAGATCCACGTCAGGCCTGTAGCAACTGCTCGTCTTCTCCTGCCTTTTCCAAGGTTAGAGATAGGCCTGCTCTGCAAACTGGAAACAGACGAAGACAAACACACTGTGAGCTGATCTGAGTCCGCGATCACCAGGAATTAAGTTTTTTGAGCGCACAGATCTTTCTTTTTTTCCGGCACAGAGGCTGGAAGTGTCGGCTGTTGGCTGTAAAATTGTGAGCGTGGACGTTGGCAGCGTTCTTTGGTCTGTAGAAGGGGGTTGAGCGGCTGAGGAAAGATCCTTATCACCCGGTTTATTGGTGCTTAATGGAAACGCGCAATCATAAAAAATGGTTGCATTTGGAGCACATCCGTGAATGCGATCGTCTCCTACCGACATCGGCGCGTCAGAGAAGACACCTCAGCTAGCTGGACTCTGGGTTGGGTGTGAAGTCTTCACTGTGCACCGTGCGCTGCTGGAGTGAAGGTGACTTGCGCCCCGTCGCAGTCAAGGCAATGCGGAGAGGAGTCGCAGGCTGTCATCCGGTACTTTTCCTGCGCTCCGAGGCTCGTCTGGGAGAATATCTGTTCGCTCTCCCACACTAAAGGGGAGGAACGAGTGGGAAAGACATAACCACAATAATAACCGAGATTCAGTTCAGCCAGTAGTTGACGAAGGTGAATTGAGCGTAAACGGAGGAGGGAATAGGTGCACAGTGGTGCTGGGCGGTAAGGCAGGAAGACAGAAGGAAAGTGGAGGAGTTTGGGGGGGGATAGACAAGAAACCCGTTCTGTATTAGGGCTGTTTTATTAGTGGATGTGTATGCATGAGTTCTGCATCGAATGGGCGCAAAAACCGCCCCAGATCCGCCGGGAACATCTTCCAGATCGGCAAGCCTCCTTACCGAGACCCACAGAGGAGGGAGAGCACCGAAAGTACCCGCAAAGCCCAGCGCGCTGTGGCCGACTGCAGAATGGTAGGTTTGCGACACGTCAGTGCCTGCATGGTGCCTCCGATAAGGAGAGCTGTGTTATTACCCCAGCCTGCCTTTGTTACAGGACGATCCAATATCCCGTGCATGCATATGATGCACAGGCGACAGCTGTTAATAGCTGCACAAGGATTGTAACCCGGTCTGGGAGCCTAAAAATAGCTAGCTCTATGCATTTGCATTGCTTTGTCGGCGAAGCCTAACAGATCATCTCGGCGTGCAGATTGACTGTGCGATTTGCATTCGGAGTATGGAAAGCTAGTGGTGATTTGGGATGATCTCAAAATTACTAGAATTACAAGATTGTGTACGGTGGTGTGCGTGATCGTGACACAGATGTCCTCTGTTATGACGGACTGAGCCTATAGCCTGTTTTACCGCTTCATACATAGGTGAGCGTCATGGAGCCTTGTGGTTCGTATACAGGAGTAAATCAAGATTAAATGCATGAGTTGCACAAAATTAATTAGATGTATATGCCCTACTATTAAGCCTTGAGGTTTTGCAAACAACCAAACTCAGCATAATGGGAAGGTAGAGGGAAAAATCTGCATCTGCATGAGCTTCGGCTTTCACTGTTTCTACGTGCGCTTTACTTTTTCAGTTTTCTCTCAGAGATCAGTAGCCTTTTATAAAAGCACAAGTGCAAGGTTGCATTTTTTCCTTCAAATTCTCTTTCTGTTGAACATACCACCAAGGAACTGCGTTAGCAGATTACGCGTCCCCGGTGAACAAAAATGAGGGGGGCAAATAAATAAAAACTACCCTTTCCTTGTTGATCTTGGCTGACACGATTTCATGTTGACAAGTTAATATGCAGGCCTTAGCTATATGCTGTTGCCATCGTCACTGCAGGAGGTCGTTGTTTGTTATTCTGCACTTATGTGACGTTCAAGTAACTGGTCCATTCTCTTGCCTGTGTAACTTTATTGATTGTTTCATGTCATTGTAACACAGATCGTCCAAGAATTCAATACACTCGTGGCTCTGTACCGTGAACTGGTCATCTCCATTGGGGAAATAACCGTGGATTGTCCTTCTTTACGGGCCGAGATGCTGAAGACCCGAACTAAAGGCTGTGAAATGGCGAGAGCGGCACACCAGAGTCTGTCCTTGATATCAGGGTGAGTGGAGCACCGGCGCTGTCCAAGGTTCTGGAATTAGTCTTAGAGAAGCTATCCATGGTGCTGAAAGCGAGAGACTCACCAAATGGGACGCTCAGCAACACCGCTGCGCCTAAAGTTGTAAAGTAGCTAAATTTACCAAAGCGCATCTCTAATTTGCATAAGCATTCCCATTTTAGGCACATGTAGTTAAGCCTGCTCCTCCACACTTCAAAGAAATTACACAAGTGTCTGCTCCATTAGTGTGAAACCTGTGCGTCTGAGGAGGGTAGAGTTTTGGAAAACACAACGTGACATCAGCTTTTAAAAACTATCATATCTCACATTTCTAGTGCGGCAGCTTTACCAGGAAGCAATCAAAACAACATACCACATCCCATTAGCTGGGCCTAAAACGTTAATGCATGAAGTGGAATGAAAGTGGAATGCTTCCCAGGGCAAAAAATCTGAGATAGTGATATTAATGCAGAGCCATTGGCTTTGTGCATTGTTGCGTTGAACACACAGTTCTGTGCCTTTTTTTTTTTTTTTTAATTTCTATTTCTATTTATTTATTTATTTATTTTTAATCTTTTTTTTTTTATTTTTTTTTTATTTTATTTTTTTTTCCTGTCATGGTCATATGAGGATTCAGAGGAGATTTTCTACATTAGATGGTCTTTACTCAGATGCTACAGGCACTGTATGTAAAAAATTTTTTTTACTCCAACAAAGGCTGCAATATGATAATAAAGTCGAGGTGTGATGATCCTATTTAAAGTTATTTTATTACCTTTTGTTTAATGAATGAATGTGCTAGCTTGTTTTATTTAAAAGGTGTTAGGAAGGGGGAAGAGCATATAATGAAATCTGATACATGTACTCACTTGATCTGCACTCTCCAATGAGCACAACGTCTAATCTACATTGGTGCCAGTGCAAGAAGGGCAAAGTGAGACTTGGGATTTGAAGGTCTTTAGTGAGGTTAAGATGCCAGCAGACTTGGCACCCTCAAACTTACTTAAATAACAATTGGATAGACTGAAGCCAGTTGTAAGAGATTTGGTAGCTACCAAAACCAAATCACCACAGTGAGAGGTACAGATTCAGGTTACCTTAGCTAACAGTAATGCCCATGTTCTTTATAGATGTAATGTAGATTGGAAAAAAATCACAGAATGCCCTCTAAATACTGAGCTGCTGAGATTCAGAATTGTGCTCAGGCTGTTCTCTACTCTGGACTGTAACCTACTTCCAGTCTCAATAATTAATTTGGTAGCTCTAAAGTATGTTACACAGCATAAGTGATTAAAGAGTGCATGTCCTTCACTGTCTGTTACATGCATGACAAAATATTACCATTTAAAGTGCGGAGGCTTTGCAGCACATGTGCGTGACAGATTCATATAAACATGTCTAGTGCATATTTTCCCGCAGATACATGGTCACCCCAGTTGGTTTTATAGAATGAATTTTATAACATTTATTTCAATCTTTGGAGAAACATTGCAGTTTACAGTGTCGATCCTTCATGCTTTGTACTACCCACTAACTTGTCGCTAATAGATGAATGCTATCAATAAATGTCATGTGATTTCAATTTCTGATACTACTGCCACTGCTGCTTCTACAGAAATGAAGACAATACAACAGAACTCTAGATTTCCTCCACATACTCTAAATCTCTTTCACTAAAAGCTTTCTGGGCCATTTAAATGTCCATCTTTACTACCAGAAACACAGAGCTTGAATTAGACAGTACAGATCATTCCCTTTAATCAAATAAAGCCACAGTGTCTGAATGGTTTGAGTGATGCGGGGCCTCTTCAGTGTGCTAGAGGAAAGTTGCTAAGCAGGATAGCACCGATGACAGCTGCGCTTTAGCATCAGCACTGTAGAAGGCAGCACAGTGACAAAAAAAAAGGGACGAGAGAACGGCTCGCTACTTGATGAGGCGAACGCAACAGCATGGTTTGTGTGAGAAATATTTGTACCAGGTGCAAGTTTCACGCCTTTCATTGCTGTCACTTTCCCATGTGATATCACACCCACTGAATATCACCTGCTGTAGTTTCCCCTTGAATACCAGATTTATATGCCTGTGAAGCAACTGTGGTGCCTCATAAATGCTAGTGATCAGCTGTGTAAATATAAAAATAATCAGATGGGGATTTTATGTTTATGTTTGAACTTCTTCAGGGCATTTTATTTATATTCTCAGACAGTTTAGTGAGCTAAATTTGAACACTCTGCTTGCGTAGTAACATAATCAAGGAAATGCATGTGTCAGTGTTGTAGCTTTGACCTTGTGTGCTACTGCCATAAAGCAATGGAAAGAAGTAGTGAGAACCACTTTGCTCCTATTTATCATCACTAATGCATGTTTATATTTACTATATTTTTCAGTTTATAACCTTGATGTTAGTTGCAGGTGGTATTAAGCTTTGTAAGGTGTCATCCAGGTGATAAAACATGCTATCGTACGCATACCCGGTAGCTATTTTGACCGTTGTCTTAACCCATAAAGACCCAAACAACCACTGGCAACCAATATCATCTACTAATATACAATGTTTAATAACTTCTGATCCACTTATTCTATCAATCTATTAGTGTAAAATGCAGTTTTTCCTCTTTTCATGGTCATCAGATATGACCCATTTGGACATTCAGAGGTTCCGTAGTTACTGTGGAAACCCTGTCATTTTCTACAACATTGATTCACCAGTAAAACCCACGGAGTTGGATCAATAACAGTGGATGGAGACACTTGTTTTATGTTCAATTAATGATATTTTTGATGAAAAAGTTACTTTGTCTTCATTTTTCTCTTTTTCTGTTATTATAACAATTAACTTTAATCTGAGCTTTTATGAACAGCTACATGATCATAAATATAGGAAAATACCTGATATTTATTGAAGAAACGCAAAATACAAATAATATTATAATAAATGGTGATAAATCACTTTAGAAAGGTGAAACAGAGAGAAAAATTCATTTGGGAACTGCCACAAAAGTAGCAATGGGTCTTTAGGGTTTAAATAGATGGTAATAGTGGAAAAACATATAATTTACTGCTTTTTTGTTCTTTTACAAACCAACTGTAAATGAAATCATCTCATTTCACAAGAACATCACACCACTTGACTTTAGATCACTTCCACATGATACCTGACTTATCAAAACTGACGAATTATGTATGATGATGATTTCCCTTTTTTTTAAACTTGTTTCCATAGACTGGAGCAGGATGAAACTTTTTCTTAATGTTGCTGATTCTATGTTCCATTTCAGGCCAGAGGACGGGGAGATCCACCCTGAGATCTGCAGGCTCTTCATCCAGCTGCAGTGCTGTCTGGAGATGTACATCACTGAGATGCTGAAATCTGTCTGCTTGTTGGGCTCCCTGCAGCTCCACAGGAAAGGTTAATACATGAAAAAAAACAACAAAAGCATGGCAATTATGGCTTTTAACTATGGAGGCTGGGTGTGTGTGTGCATGATCACATGTGTGCAAATGTGTGTGCTATATGTGTAGTTTTTACACAAATTTATGCCACTTTCTCTTCTTTCTTATTTTGATTTGTTGTGCAGATGTCCAAATGTATGCACAGATTTAATTATGATTAATTATTTATAGACAGTGTTATTTTATGCATATTATCATGTAAAACGTCCACTTGAGCAACCTATTCTGCACAACCTGAATACCTGCAAATAAAAAACACACCAGTCCCTTTGTACCTTCTAGATGAATGATGGTCACATGACATGATGGGTAATTTTAGGTCAGCTCTCGACTCGCTTTTGTGGTAAACTCCAATACAGTTCTTCCCCTGCCAATATTTTTTAAGTGTGTGGTGATGATGAGTGTTTATGTCTGCCTGCTGTCTGTGTGCTGTAGGTAAGGACTCCTGTGGTCCTCTTGGAGTCGACAGCAAGATAGAAGAAAGCTCAGACATCCCCATCCTAGAGGATACCTCTTCCTCCCCCACCGACTGTCCTCAGCTCTGCTGGTTGGTGGCCACCGACATAGAGAACATAGAAAAGTAGGTAGAGACTGAGTGTATGATTAAATGGTTCTGTACTTGCTTTGTGTTCATTTTTGGAGCAATAAGTAGTCAGACTTTCACTTAAGTTTTCAGGAGATTCCAATGCCACGAAGAAGTAGACATTATGACACTTATATACTCAATACATATAACTGTAAAAACACTTTTTATATATTTAATAGTTTAATTAATTGTTTTAAAATAGATTCTACTGTAATTACTAGATGATAGATTAATATATGTTCAATCATCATATTTGTTTTAATCATATAGCAGTCCAAAGTACGTAGAATCCAATACTTTAAGTATTATAACATTGTTTTTTGGGTTTTTTTCATCAGCGCTGAGGAGTGTAAGTGATTGTTGATACTTGAAAATACATTCAGTGGTGGCCAAGGACACCTTTGAAAATAATGATTATTATAAATACATCTTTGTGTTAAACAAACAAGTTAGAATAATTTTTAGATAATTATATGACAGTTGTAGGCCAGTGTGTGATTGATAAATGGTATAGAAACACTACATAAACATGTGTATGTGTGTGTTTGGCAGAGATATGAGGGAGATGAAGAACCTTCTCAGTAAACTCAGGGAGACAATGCCTTTACCACTGAAGAACCAAGGTAAGATCATCACCATCCTACAGGAATTTTAACTTCACAGAGAAACTTTTTTAATCATTAGAGAGTAATGATCCAGCGAGTAAAAGTAGTGATTCTGGCTCCAGAACAGTGTCATATTGCAAACCTTCTAAGCTGGTCTGTGTGTTCTTGTGCCCAGATGACAGCAGTTTGCTGAACCTGACTCCCTACCCACTGGTCCGACAGAGGAAGAGGCGGTTCTTTGGGCTCTGTTGCCTAGTAACCAGCTAAGGGCCCCGCCTTCGTGGGTAGGAGGCAGCAACAAAGACACCATTACCCACTGTCCTTCACCACTTGTGTCTCCCACCAATCTTACTGCCATTTTCAAATAAATTGTCTCTTTCTCTTTTTTTTAAAGGCTGCCCATTTTATAATTTTATTTTGTAATACAAAGAAGAATTGTAATTGCAATGTAATGAAAACAAAAGTCATGAACATATATTTTAAGATATTTTGCAACAGATTTTCCCTTTTTTGGTAAATGAAGTCAGATAATTGCTTGTCCAACGTAAAAGAGAATGAGAGGTCATTTGAAAAAAAATGTCAGTGTTCAATTACTTCCACACACCTGAGTGAATGGAATGAGGATTCATGTTTTAAAGGGAATATTATTGTCCGTTTTTGTCAGAAACAATGTGATAACTCCTGAAAAGCCTCCAAATCTGTACGGATGGCACTTGCAAAGACAAAGTTATACCCTCTTCTCTCTAAGAAGAGATGATGGGCTTGTGCAGAGTAAGTTTGTTGTGTATTACAGTCTCTGTTTTCTGTTTCTTGCTGTTTTTCTTCTTAATGTACTTAATTTAGTCTTCCATAAACCAAGAACCTATACCCAACTTTAACTTTTCAGCTTCAAAATGGAATATATGATACAATATTCAAAAAGAGAACTTCTTTGCACACAATATCTATCTATAAATCAAGACATTAGACTTGTATATACACATACTCTTTACGCAATGCTCTAAATTATTCTGAGAGTTGGAGTTGGCTAATGATTTGTTGGTCAGTATCAGGGTGGGGGGGTCTTCCTTTGTCTGTGGCCGTTGGGTCAGACAGAGGGCAGGCAGCATGAATCTTGCTTATTATAATTGTGATCAATGTTCGGGGCACAGTGAAGGTACAGTAGTAAAAGCTGATATAGGTCATTTTACATTGTTAATAAAACTTTTGTTATTAAAACGTATTGACTGTTGCAGACTCATTCATTTTCAGTGCAGTTCAGTGAAATGTCCACCTGATGGAGACATACTTCACACTAACATTTATTTTGGCACATTTCAGATTTAGAAAATAGCAAAGTAGTCATCAAATTAAATAAACTGCAAAGGATTTGATGCACTCAAAATGCAAGTCAGTGCAAGTTAAGTGATCTTTAATTTGTTTGCGGAATGTGTTTTGGCAGCAACTATTCACGCATTTATTCTGTTTTGATGATTTTGGGTTTTCAGTGAATGCACCTGAGCCAGTTTGCTGAGTTCACATTTCTTTTTGCAAGGCACAGGCATAGGAGGGGAGGGAAAAGGCACTTAATCTTTTATTTAGTCCACAACAAGAAGCTTTTGTTTATACTCACAATGGTTGGAGAAGGGGAGAAAGTAGTACTCCAGGGCTGCAGACAGGCTTGAATTTGCTGTCGACAGTATTTTTTGCTGTTGTACCGAGTTACTTTAGTTTGTATATTTTATTAATATTCTGTTTATTTATATATGAATGAATTTATTTTACTGCTGCACAAACTTTCTGTGTTCTGCTGCACTGCAAATCCTCACCACTTAACACATCTACACATCTATTTTATTTATATAGACATTCAGATCTGAACAGAAAGCTGAATCATTTTCTACAAGAGTCTTTCTACAAGAGTTTTAACAAGTTTGATTAATTCCTGCAACATTAGCACATCAGAGGATAGATGTGCAGCATACTGAAGCTCTGAAATTGTTACGCAGGTATCTGTTATTTAACTGAAGGTTGTATTCAGGTTATTCATTTGTTCTAGTTGACTCAATATTTCACTTTTGGGCTTTAACATTAACAGAATATCATCACAGATAAACAATGCAAAATAAATACATTGATTTCATAATTTAAAAAGGCTTTTCAAAGAAATGTTCTGGTGCAATGATAAAAAAAAAAAAAATGTTTGACAGCTATTGACAGATGAGCAGCTTTCAGAAAGTGGGCTTGTGCTGGTACCTATGTGTATGTTATATTCATTTTGAGAATAATTCACCCTTAAAGATTGTGAATAAGCTCATGAGTACTTTTCACATCTTCCTCTTAACCGCCAGCCTCTGTGTAAATCATAACACTACCCAGTCATGCACGTTTGCCAACAATAAACATTTAAGTGCGAGTGTAAGACACCGAGTAACTAGTGTCCTCATAGTTTCACAGGCAGGTTTAGACACACATACAAACATGTGTTCACAGTGTAAGAGGGCAGGAAGCCAGTGGCAGGAATAAACTGTCAGTAGGGGTTTCCTTGGCAGGCTGAGCTGTGCCTGGTTACTGGCCACGGGACATCTATTGAAACCGAGCTCAGGCCAGAACACAGATTATCAAACACTGTCTCGAGGGATATTTAAAAAGAAAACTCTCACAAAACTGAGACCTACTTTTCGCACTGCATGTAACTGAAATACCATAATATATCACAAATACCCGGGAGAAATGTACCAAAAAACGGCCAACCAAGCCGGTGGTGACCAGTCTATAGGGGGCACAGGGGCATTGTTTAACCATATTCATTTCAGTTAATCACAATTACTATGATATAATATTCATCCTGTGTCCTGTGCCTCATGTCAGCAGTTATTACCCCGCCCCCCGAAGGGGAGGCAAGAGGCTCTGTTTTTGGTTTGGTTTGTTTGTTTCTTTCTTTCTTTGTTAACACTCTAGCAGCAAAACTATTGGTTTAATTCATACTAAATTGGGTTTATAGATTACCAGTGACCCAAAATAGATCTGATTACAATTTGGAAAAAATAGGTCAAAGTTCAGATGTTTACAGATTTTTTTTTTTTTTTTAAATTTCCCCATTTACTTATAATGGGAGAAATTTCAAATGTCTGTAGCAGCAAAACTATAGGTTGAATTCATACCAAATTAGGTTTATAGATTGCCAGTGACCCAGAATAGATCTGATTACAATTTGGGAAAAGTAGGTCAAAGTAAGTTTTTTTTTTATGAATGAAAAAAAAAAAAATTTCCCCATTTAATTATAATGGGCAAAATTTCAAAAGTCTGTAGCATCAAAACTCTATTGAATTCATACCAAATTGGATTTATAGATTGACAGTGACCCAAAATAGATGCGGTTACATTTTGGGGAAAGTAGGTCAAAGTTCAAATTCTTTATGAATTTTTAAAATCTTTTTTCTTCTCCCATTTACTTATAACAAGCAACATTTCAAATGTCTCTTAAAACATCAATTTTGTTTCAATTTACTTCAAACTTGGCACATATATAGAGACAGTTGATATGCTGACATCAGCACATGCATAGACATGATGACATCAGCTAGATTGATGCAAAAATAAGCTACAGTACGTATGAAGGGCGGGGTTTGTTGTGCCTGGCACCACTTGTCGAAGTTGTTTTTAACCGTATTTGCTTAATTTCTGTGTAAATATATTCACTTCCTGGTTGCAGGGTGCGTATTGTAGTGTGTATGTAGCTCAAAACCTTTACAAAGCAGGTGACTTGTGGGTGTGTTCTCACTGAGGGATTAAAGAGCCACTACTGTGTCCATGTAGCTATTCAGAATTGTTTTTATTTTCCTGTCCTTACATGGCTGAGTTTTCACAGTGTTGTCATGTGGCCTTGAGTGACAGATGAGAGACAGATTTTCAACACTTGAAGGAGACAATTACCCTGCTCCAGATTTCACAGACAAAGTTGAGTCCTTTTCAGTGCATTACATTTCTGTTTAGTCCCCCCACCTCTGGGTTTTACTCAGGGATTAACAGTGTAAAAGGGAAAACACCACTTGACTATTGTACTGTGTTAATGTTGGGTTCCATTTGGGTAATGGCCTTGTGGTTACGTGGTTAAGTTGCAGGATGGACATCAGGGAAATAACGGTGTGAATCCCATGAGCAAGATTTGTTGTTTTTCTTTTACTACACAGAAATTCCCAAACTCTGACTTAATCTAAAATTATGTTTTACACTTAACTCTGGGTATCAAAGGAACAAAGAACTATGAATAACCAGTACATTTGCTTTATTATTTATTTGCTTTTGTTCTATTTTTGTCATACAATATCATTTTATAACATGCCAAAGCAGTTACATGAGATTTAATGCTAATTTAGTGGCAAATAGGATAAATGGGGATTACAGGATGAACGTATTAAAAATTCATGGGGTCAGCTCTGCTCCTGCATCCTCAGGAAGTGCAGGGCAGGATGTTGACAACTGACACCTTTTCTCCTTTGCATCTCTTCAAACCGGCTTCACATTCGTTCATGGTCTGAGGGACTGCGGTTACGTTCTCCCCAACACGGACACAAACATTTACCCCTGGAGTGGAACAATCGGCCTCCTCCTTACAGCGACACTCGTTGGACTGGTCTGTAACAATAGGAGGTGAACAGCAACCAACTGGAAATACAGTTGTTAGTGTAGATTATTGTCTTGTACAAACATGTGTTGTCCTTACCATCACAGGTTTCCCACATGTGACACTTAGTACAGCCTGCGTTTGTGTTGCGCTGTGGCCACATGCAGATGCTGTCCTCAGCTATTACATGGCTCTTACCCATACACTTCAATGCATGCATTTTGCATACATTAATAAGGACTGATTTTCCATTCGCAGGATTAGTGGCACACAACTCTAAAGATGAACTGTTGACAGAAAAACAGAAAATTACTGTTATCAACCAGTGCATTACTAACTTTGACTAGAATTTCAAAATAATCCATGTTATTTGCCAGGTCCGAAGCAAAGATGGGTGTGTTTTACCTGCACTCAAAAGGGATTTTGCAAACACAGTTTCCTCTGGATACCTTCTCCCAAGGATTACACTGCACTGAAGCACTGGTTGGTGGTTGTTGCACTGACTGGGAGGTGACTGTGGGATATAAAGAAATCATTTTTTGTTTTTTTTCCCAGTGAGTTGTATGATAGCTAGTATGATTTGATATGGAGTCTACTATTTGGAGTATTTGATAGTACATAACAGTAAAATGTAAAGATAAACAAACATTAGTTTATGACATAGTGAAGTCAAACCTCGTAAAATTGTACCCTTCTGCCTTTTGTGATAACATTTATCTCCACTTTAACACTTAAAGACCTGCAACTATTTTTGCGGTAACTTTTCTCTTCATTGAACTTTTCCTTAGTGATTTAACATCATTTATTACCCCGTCCCCCAAAGGGGAGACAAGGGGTATTGTTGTTGGTTTGGTTTGTTTGTTTGCTTGTTAACACTATAGCAGCAAAACTATTGGTTGAATTCATACAAAACTGGGTTTACAGATTGCCAATGACCCAGAATAGATGTCATTACATTTTGGGAAATATACATCAAAGTTTCAATTTTGTATGAATTTTTTAAACCTTTTTATTTCCCCATTTACTTACAATGGGCAAAATTTCACATGTCTGTAACAGCAAAACTATTGGTTGAATTAATACCAAACTGGGTTTATAGATTTCCAGTGACCCAGACTAGATGTTATTACTTTTTGGGGAAAGTAGGTCAAAGTTCAAATTCTTTATGAATTTTTAAAATCTTTTTTCTCCCACTTACTTATAATGGGTGAAATTTCAAATGTCTATAAAAACATCAATTTTGTTTCACTTTACTTCATACTTGGCACATATATAGAGGCAACTGATATGTTGACATCAGCACACGCATAGACATGATGACATCAGCTGGATCGATGCCAAAATAAGTTACAATATGTGCAAGGGGTGGGGTTTGTTGTGCCTGGCACTACTTGTTGTAATATTATCCTCCAGGTATAGTATCCGGGTATATTTAATTTACTGATCATGCAGATGTTCATAAAAGCTCACAATATATTCAGAGGTTATTGCATCAAAACCAAGAAAGGCAAAGATGTCTTTTTCCAACAAAATATAACATTAACTGAAGATTAAACATAAACAGAAGCATCTACAACCCCTATTATTTGTCATGGGAAAATCAAATATTTTCCTATATTTAATTTACTAATCATGTAGATGTTCATAAAAACTCTGAGTAAATTCAAAGGTCACTATATCTAAACAGAGAAAGGCAAACTATATCATTAATTTAACACATGTGCTGATGTGTTGATACTGTTTAAATTCTATACTGTCTGTATTTATTGGAATTACCTTAGGTTGTTTTTAGAGCAAGGGTCAGGTTTTAGCTTAGTTAGAAATAGGGATTGTTTTCATTATAAATTGTACTGTTTTGCTTAATGTCTTGGGCCCCCGTTTATAAGCTATGGTTAGCTTCTGGGATAACCCTTTTTACAAAATCATATCTTGCTGGAAATTATGAATACAACTTGAAAACGTATTTTAAACGATTTGTAAATAAATATGAACTGAACTGAACACAAAAAAAGCATCTACAACATCTGTCATTTATGAAACTACATAGGTTTTACTAGTGAATCACAGCTGCAGAAAATGTCACTGTGGAGCCTCTGACCGTCCAAATGGGTCATATCTTATGCCAGTGAAAAGCTGTTTTATCAGATATATTTAAATGTCCAAATAGGATTAGTGGTTCAATAGTTATTAAGCATTTCAATGTAAACTTTACCTGAGACACATTGGGTGTTTGCCAGGGAGGGTGAAAAAAGCAGATTGGAGCCGCAAATGGCTGTTGGTTCTCCTTCTAACAATTTCCCCTCTGGACAGGACAATGTAACTGTCTCCCCGATGTCGTAGACCTTTCTCAATGGAGAGACTGTGACCTCATCACCAATGAAATCGATCGTACACCTTGATACTGGAGGAAAGTTGGAATTTAATAAAGTGTCAAAATAAATCACCATTAAGATCAAATTATGTTAAAATGTTGAAGGATTTGCAGTCACGTGTGCATTGTCCAGGGCTGTCAGACCAGATTTGATCAGCGGTGCATTCCAGGACGCTGTGACCAACCAGGTAGAACCCCTCAGTGCAGGTGTACTGGACCCTACTGCCCACAAGGTAAATGTCCTTGGGATCCTGTGGAATTCAAGGCAACAAAAGTAAGATGTTAATTTGGTATTTTCTGTTTGTAAGACCTGAAATAAAGAGCTTTAAATGTGAATGTAAGTTATGCAAGTTCAAAAAGATAATAAGGACACTGAAAAGGATACATTAAATAAGCCACTTCATAGCCTTTACAATGCATTATATATTGTAAAGCAGCAAAAATATAAATCAATCACATGTGGGGAGAAAAAAAAACATCTTTGGCTCCATCTTAGCTCTCAAATCCACTTTGTAGACTAGTTTATTAAGTTTAACAAATGACAAGTGATTTTTATGACGAGGCATTGTTTTATTGCTGGCCTTTTGAGCAAAACAATTAGAAGGGCAATAAAAACACTGAATGATCTCAATAATTTATTTCATAATGGACAGTATAGATGAGGTCCTTTTACCAGAATATAGCCATTGATTAAAGCAGGCGGGGTTCCACACTTCTGAAGGGCTGGGAGAGTCTGGTCAAAGCACTGTGGCTCCATTGTTCTGTAAAAAGCAGGAAGTTGTTGAGGATAAATTATATTAACGTTATTGACAATTCCACAGCTTTTACAGCAAATGTCCCTGATTTATGCAAAACAATAAATCATAAGTTTGCACTGACTTCAAAAATTCCACGTGTTGGTCTTCACAGTCCGATGTCTCCGTTGTCTCTCCCACACAGTGCTGTCCCCCATTCTGAGGTGTTGGATTTGAGCAGGAACGACTGCGGGATCTATGAACTCCAGAGCACGCAGACCAGGTGGTCCAGCAAGACCAACTACCATGAATCACTCCTTTTATGTGCAGGGACAAAAAGGTAATGTAAGGGCACATCACTCAGAAAAAATTTTAATATTTAAAATCAGCTCAGTCTTGAGATTAACCCTCACCCTGCTGGCCCTCCGGATCACTTCCCTGCTCACAGGCCAGTCCTGAGGTGCCGGGCTTACAGATGCATTTGCATACACCACTGTCAATGACCGCTAAGCCGTTGTTACTGCAGGGCTGGCAGCGGCAGGGGTCTCTCTCAGAAAGGTACTGCTCTATGGCCCTGCGAAGGTGGAGTTTCTTCAGTCCAGCACATTGAACCTCCTTCACCAGATCTGATAGCGGCCGCAGCTGCCAAAGAAGAGAACAGTTAAAGTCAAATTTAGAACAGGAGACTGTATTATGTCTTTGTTGATGCAATTATGAACAATAAAGACAGATTACATACACTGCCTGGCAAAAAGGAATGTTTAAAGGAGTGATATTTAGCTTTTTTAAAATGGAATTATGCATATCCTTGTGGTCCACATAAACTGTAAATGCTCTGCTTGGTCTGAATTCTTCATTAATTCAACTCCACCGGCCCATCCTCAACTCTATTTCTGAGTAATGACATCAGAAAGGTCATTTTGAGCGTTGGCCCTTTAAATGCACATGAGTCACTTCACGCCCCGCCCCCTCAAGGTTGTTGGCTGTGCTGCTCTGTTGCACTCGGCCATTTGTGCTTGTTAATACAATCAACAACTGAACATTTCAGGTAATCGGCTTGAAGTTTGGACATATTTTCAGTATGGACCACAACCACTGCTGCTGACAATGTCGTACTCAGAGAAATGTTCACCGGAAGTCTTGACCTTATATGTGCAAATGTCGTGACATAACTAGTTATAGATGCAACAAATTAAAACGGAATTAAAACAGGTTGTAGAAATCCACTCAATTTTTGCCGGAATGAATATAAAGATAACGTTGCAGCACCTGGAGGGTTCAAATTCAAACTTTATGAACTATTAGGGTCCAAATACACAAATAAATGAGCCAAGGACTAATAAAAATGGGTTCAGCAAAATATGACCCCTTTAAGTGGAGTTAACACGGCAAGTAGGTAAGAGCCTTGCATTGGATATTTACTGTGGTGATTAACATGTTTCAGCGGTAAAGAATTCTAATCCTTAACCAACATCTACATTTCTTAAATATCCATCAGAGAGCATAAAGATTTAAATGTATTTTATGTGGTCTGATGAGTCCAGACTGACCCTTGTAGGAACGCATTATGTAATAACGGTGCAATATGTAATAATGTAATAATTTTTCACCTCATTATGAATGCCACATTTTGTAATATGCTGTATTTTGTAATAAAATTATTGAACGCATTTTGTACTAAACTTTGCCGCATTTTGTGATAACTTATTACATATCGCAACAGTTATTACAAAATGCGACTGTATCACTTTTTTTTAAAGGAAATGTAATAATTTGGTGCATTATGTAATACACCATCGAGAAACCATTGAAATTCATGCTTTAACTGGAAAAACCATCATACCAGCAGAACAACATTATGCATTCCAGTTTAATTAGAATTAATGTCAAAAAACTAGTAGGATGTTTCATTGGTCAAACCTAAATCAAATGTAACTATTCATTATAATGCAGAGTGTGTTTGCAAGTGAGAGACAAAAGCTGCACTAATTAAGTATTACTGACAAGAAACTTAGTGATGCATTGAAATTTGGAAGACACAAAACATAATAAGTTATATATATATAAAAAAAAAAAAAAAAAAAAAAGGGCAGAAAAGTTTATTACAAAATGCGTTCAAGAATTTCATTACAAAATGCGGTGTTATTACAGAAGAAGAGAAAAATTATTACATTATTACTTTTTGCACCTTTATTACATAATGGAGCGCTTACAACCCTGTTCCAGAGTGATGGGTGCATCAGGGTGAGAACGGTGGTGGATGAAGTGATTACCCATCATGCCTAGCACCTGCAGTACAAGCCTATGGGGGCAGTGTTAAGATCAGGGGTTACTCAAGTTAGTCAGGTCTAGGCTCAGGAAAATTATGTCCTTAAAATGTTGGAGGTAAATATTATGACCTTACATAGGCTCAAATCATGCCATGGCCAAAGCTAAAGGCTAAAGAACATTAAGGCTAAATATTAGAGTATGGGGCTTTTTTCTACCTTTTGATTTGTGACTTGTGGGAATGATCTGACAGACTCAGCCCAGTTTGAGTACATTTCCCAGTTCTTCTCTGGATTACTGAAGTCCATGGCCTGCAGTGCTGCGATACTCTGAAGGCTTCCACCATTCATATTCACATTTGACCTGATGCTGGACCTATTTTTAACTATTTTAATAGTGGAGAAAATGGAGAATTATTATGTCATTTCACCTCTTAGTCATTGTTATGCATATATAGCATTAATGTCAAAACTGTCACACTACCTCTTTTTGACGAGGAGGGACTGAATCCATGTTTGCAGTCCTCCTTAATGATGGGGAAAAAAAGGAACCAGTGTTCAGTTCGATCGCATTCCTGATACTCCAGTTTCTCCGTGACTTGAGAACAAAAAAAAGGCCAGAAGACAGAAGATAAACAAATGAATACGAGCACTGTTGTGCAAGTCCTGATATGCAGTAAAAAAAATCTACTAATCGAACAAAATTAAATCACAGTTTAATGTTGCTCTATTTACCCAAACAGATCCCTTTAACCCATAAAAACCCAGACAGCCATTGGCAACCAAAGCATCTACTAATTTAAAATGTTTAATATCTGTTGATCCACTAATCCTATCAATACATGTAAATAATTGGTGTAAAATACAGTTTGTCATCTTTTCATGGTCATCAGATATGACCCATTTGGACGTTCAGAGGCTCCGCAGTGAACGTGGAAACACCATCATCTTCTAAAACATTGATTCACTAGTGAAACCCATGGAGTTGGATCAATGACAGTGAATGGAGACACTTGTTTTTATACTCAGTTAATGATATCTTTGCTGAAAAAGTCACTTTTTCTTCAGTTTTCTCTCTTTCTGATCCTAATAACTTTTGAATTTACTCTGAGTTTTAATGAACATCTACATGATCAGTGAATTAAATACAGGAAAATATATGATTTACACTGAAAAAAGCAAAATACTGATGATAAAATTACAATAAATGGTGATAAATCACTTAAGAAAGGTTAAATATAAAGAAAAGTAAAGCTGCAAGTAGCATTGGGTGGGACCTTGCACCGCATGTTCCGCCTCCCACACTGCAAAAGTCAAAATCTCACCAAGTGTATCTTTCTCATTTCTAGTCAAAATATCTCATCACACTTAAAATAAAACATAATCACCTAAAGAGTAACTTTTCAGTGAGATATAAAGAGCTTATTTTTAGAAAATAGATCTGGAAAATCTTATTTCAAGAAATCTTACCAAGATAATTTTAACTCTTTCCATTGGAAGATTTTTTTTTTTTTTTTTTGCTTGAATTAAAAAAAAAAACAAAAAAAAAACTGCATGCTTTCCCTGGGAATCAAACCCTGGTCTCCCAGGTAAAACCACACACCTCTGACTACTGTACCATCTTCAGTGCTGACAAAAACAGAGACCAGGACTCAGTCCAATGTCCACATAGACAGACTCCAACAGGAGACTAACATGTGGTTGTTTGTGTCAGAGACTCAATGAAATGCTGCTGAAAACCCACAGAAAGGCCTGACATGACAGGCATCTGCCGAGCTTGATGATGAGCTAATCATTTATTGAAGCAGGTGTGCAGGAACAGCTCAGGAGGTCAGAGTTCACAGGGTGACATCTACACTGGTTCATCTGAAGGTTTACTAGAGTAGAGTAGAGTAGAGGACACCCCTAGCACTAGGCCTCCGCCTAGTCCGCCCAGGTCCAAAGCCGGGCACCCCTAGCACTAGGCCTCCACCTAGTCCGCCCAGGTCCAGAGCCGGGCACCCCTAGCAGTAGGCCTCCTCTTTCACCTTTTTTTAAAATTTAATTTAATTTTGTTTTTTTAACAACATGTTTACCAGCCATGACATGTATGCCAAATTTGGTGAGTTTTGGAGCGTGCTGAGGGAGTGAAATGGCAGGTTATGGTCTTAAAAGTGTAAAAATAAACTAATTTGAATAAATCTATAACTGTACATCCTATGTCAAAAATTTTTGCATGGGAGAGTTGTGGTGAGTTCTGTGAACGTATAGATATATAACGTGGATAAAAAGACCAAAGTGAAAAATTAGTTTATAGATGATTAATAAGATGATTAAGATAAAGTTATGAGATCACATTTTTGAGAAGACTTTACTCTGTCTTTTGGTGGTATTTACAAGCCAATACCATAAACGGTGTCATACGAGTTAATTTTAGAAATTTTATTTTGAAAGGCAAATTGTGAACTTCCCGTTAGTGTAAGGAATTTTATTGATGGATCAGTGTTTCAGAAGATGACAGTGTTTCCATGTTCACTACTGGAGTCTCTGAACACCTTAATGGGTTATATCTGATGACTATAAAAGGCTGAGAAATTGCTTTTTACTTCAGTTATTTCAAAGTATTGATAGGATAAGTGGCTCAAACGTTATTAAACATTTTAGATCAGTAAATTCTTTCAGTCACTGGTGACTGGTTCGGTCTTTGAGCTTTAAAAAGGCAATTTCTTTTGTTATTAATAACTGACCTCAAATGAACCTCAGTAATTTATTCAGTGCAAACATATATACTTTTTATACTAAATATGGCAAAATGGTGAGCAAACTTTAAGTAGCTCATAGATAAACTGGGGTTTAAAGCTCTTTTATTTCTCTCCCAATGACTCATGGATTCTTACCTATCAGTTGTTCAGTTTCTGAATCCATGCTGATGAAGACTCTCAAGGAGCCTCCTAAGATTCCCTCAGACAGGTAGTGTGTTCCAAACCTCTCCAAAACATTCCTGTAGGCTGCATAGTTGTAGACCACTGGAAGTTTAGTCAGTGCCTTCCAAAAATCCTCGGATAATGTGATGTACTGAGGAGAGTTAGTCTGGAAACGAGCTACCTCAATGTCATTCTTTAAAACCAACAGTCTTTGGTTCTGAAGGGAGAAAAAAAAACATCACAGTTTGCTTTTCTTTAAGTCTCAGAGTCAGTGCTATTTCTTATTCCATTGACAAACATTGCCTGTAATCAGAGAAAGGGACAATATGGTTTTTACACACCTGGGTGTTGACATTACTCTCATGGAAGTCATAGTTGCGATATCCACGTGTGGTTCCATGTACAGTCTCTCTCTTCACAATGTCCTTAGCATAGTGCCATTGGCTGCTGAAGGTCTCATCACTGAAGTCATTCTGGACTTTACTCTGAAAACACAGATCAACAAATACTATCAAAAGAAAAGAGTAAAAACAAGTGGTGCCAGGCACAACAAACCCTGTCCCTCGCACATACTGCGGCTTATTTTGGCATGGATCCAGCTGATGTCATCATGTCTATGCGTGTGGTGATGTCAGCATATCAGCTGCCTCTATATATATATTTATCTGAAGTAAATTGAAACACAATTGATGTTTTTATAGACAATTGAAATTGCGCCCATTATAAGATAAAATAGAAAAAAAATCATTAAAAATTTTAACTTTGATCTACTTTTCCCTAAATGTAACTATGTCTATTTTGGGTTACTGGCAATCTATAAACTCAATTTGGTACGAATTAAACCAATAGTTTTGCAGCTACAAACATTTGAAATTTCACCCATTATAATAAAATGGGAAAAAAATAAAATAAAACAAAAATTCATTAAAAAAAAAGTAAATAAACTTTTACCTACTTTTCCTAAAATCTAAAATCTATAAATCCAATTTGGTATTAATTCAACCAATAGTTTTGCTGCTAGAGTGTTAACAAACAAACAAACTGAACCAAAAATAATACCCCTTGCCTCTCCTTTGGGGGGGCGGTGTAATAAACATGTTTATCATCAAGTATTTTTGTGCTTTTCCAACATTAACTCAAGGGTTAATGTTGTGAAAATCAACTGTATGTTTTATTAATGATCATGTGTGATTTGTATTTTAAGGTAACACTTGCACAAGATATGAAACAAGACAGAAAAACACTTAAAACAGATTTCGTGGACACAATATTTGTCATTAAATACTGGTTACACATGATTATGTAAGAAACAGTTTTTTGATTCTTCTGTATGTTTGGTATATATGGTGAATTGAGAATAATTCTGATTTTGACTCATATGCAATGTGTTCATGTCCATTAACACTAGTGAGCCCACAGGAAATGATAACCCTACTCTGCAGTTCCACTCAGCTTCATTAAGCTTCTTAGTGCTTTGATGATCCTGTAACACTGGTTCAGTTCAAGAGTCTCATCAAGTTTGTTGTGAGCTGCAGCTCACAGCTGTTTTGAGTAAAGAAACTCTGATGTAACATCTAAATGTTAAAGCAGGAGGGATTCATTTCATGAGCTTGTGGAGAAAGACTGCACACTTTTGATATATTTTTCTTTCATAAATAAAATATTTCCATTTTTAGTTGCAGTCCTCAAGTATATTTATGATTAATAGAAGTATATTTATGATTAATAGTTGAAAATACTTCTTCTGAAATGTCATTCATTGTTTGGCAGGAAGAGTATTTATTTTTTAACCCTTTATAGGAAACTCATAGAAGTACTCTGAAATTCAATTTTTTTTTTTTTTTTTTTTTTTTTTTTTATAAAATAATTGTTAATTAAGTTACCTACCATATTTGGTTTCTTACCCATAAGTGGCAAAAAAAAAAAAGTAATTTAATGTAATTTTATTTTATTTTATTTTATTTAATCCATGAAGTATATATAAAAGATGCAAGAAAAACATGTAACGTGAAAGGAACATGTATTTTAGAACATTAGAACATCACTTTTCGAATATTCCAACAACATAAGTGCTGATCCAGATCCCTGTCCACATCCACATTCTCCCTTTGAACATCATTCCTTACATTAGTACCATTACTTCATGGTACCTAACAAAGCAGGCAGACCCTGTAGACCACATTGGACCTGAGATTGTTGACTCACTGTTCTCACTGGAACTGTCACTGTCACTGTCTTGTAATGTATCCAAACATTACCAAAAATAGTCACTTGCCCGATAAAAGGTTAATACATGATTCTGCAGGATTGAATTGCATGTGTGTTTAGAGCTGTTACTATTCTGTTATGTAAAAGAAAACTGAGACACTGACAAAAAAAAGATAAAAAAGCAAAAGACACAAACAAGCTGCCAAAATCAAAAGGAATGCATAAAACCTTCCAACATCTGGATACTGGTAAAAACAAAGTGTAGAACATATTATAAGATGTTTGTTTGACCTCAGTAATAATGAACTCCTTTGAGAAATGTTACATGTAAAGAAAACAGTCATCATACCAGTCAATGCAACTATAAAAAAGTCTGAATTTTTTTTTGTGACCCACCAGAAAATTGTACTGAAGGGCATTTTGGGGCACTCTGTAGATGGTATTGTGGATGTTGCTGAATATGGTGCGACACTGGCCCCCAAAGCTCTTTGTGTTGATCACACTGGCCCTCCACCGGCCTGACACCACATCAAACCTGAAGAAGCCACAAACCATCATAATAGCAGATGATGGTACATGTGAGATTTTACACACACACACACACACATGGATTTGTTCATGGTATTATCTGTATTACATGAGGTATTTTCACCAAATGCCACTGGAACAGCTTCAGTGGTGTTACCTCTAGTCACTGATTTGGGCCCTGTCTAACTCTAAAGTTCAGAATCTTTCATACACTTTCAGCTGGGTTGAGATCTTGTGAAGGCCATGATATGTACAATGAGCTTTTCAAGAAACTATTTTTCTGGAGCTACTTTTAACTCCCATGAAGTTTTTCATTTACTTTGTCACATTTGTAAACCTGTCTATGTCTGGAATAGTTTCTTACCCAAGCCCCAGGAGCTCAATGTTAGGTGGAGGAGTTGACACATGACATATAATGTATCTTCGGAATGGGTCACAAACTTGTTCATCTGCTTGATCTTCCTCACAGTCTTGATCTCCATTGCACACCAGTGACTGGCTGACACACTTCCCTGCAAATGAAAGGACAGACAGAGAGGCCCAAATAGTAAAATGATTGTTATCACCCTACCTCCCGAAGGGGAGGCAGGGGGGATTTCATTTTGGTTCAGTTTGTTTTTTTCTTTGTTTAACACTCTAGCAGCAAAACTATTGGTTGAATTCATATCAAATTTGGTTTATGGATTGTCAGTGACCCAGAATAGATATGATTACATTTTGGGAAAAGTAGGTCAAACGTCACATTTTTTATGAATTTTTTTTTTTTACATCTTTTTTCCTCCCATTTACTTATAGTGGGCAAAATTTCACATGTCTATAAAAACATCAATTTTGTTTCAGTTTACTTCAAACTTAGCACATATATAGAACTGATATGCTGACATCAGCACACACTTAGACATGATGACACCAGCTGGATCGATGCTGAAATAAGCTACAATACATGCGAGGGGCAGGGTTTGTTGTACCTGGCACCACGTGTTTATGTCTGGTTTTGGAATGACAAAAATCCATTTCTTACCTGATCTACATCTAAACCTGTCTCCACATCCATCCTCTAGAGGGCAGCCTTGTGTGGTTTCACAGGGCCTGTTCTGAGTTTGCTCTCCCTCACATGGGTTCCCTCCAAACTGAGCATAAACTGTAATGGCTCGGCTTCTTGTCTGTAAGTGTATCCAAATGGAAACAAATATGATGTAGTTACACACACACACACACACACACACACACACACACACACACACATATATATATATATATATATATATATCAAATAAAACCTTAATACTGTCACATCTGTAAAGTATTGAGGCTCAAATTGCATTGTTTTATAGTTGTTAGACATGGGTTAGGGTGGAAGTTTTATTGCCAATATAATAACATTGTATGTCCTTTATAATGTACTATAATATTCATATATATAGAAAATGCTCATAACCTGTAATTTGGTGCAACCATCACAGTCTGACCAGTCACCATAAGGACCCCACTGGCAATGAACTTGCTGGTTGCAAAACCTTTGACAGAGAGATCAGATATTAAGCAATATATCCACATAGTTGGAATACTTTTGTTTTCCAGACACATTTCTCTTTTTATTTCTATTTATACACATAATTAATCACCTTTGACCTGGTGTAATGATTACATACTGAGTCCCAGTTACACTTTATCTACCAAAAATAATTCCCACTGTCATAATCATTTCATGAGAGGAGGTAAAAATATATTATTCCAACTTTATGGGCAACAGTGTATATATACAGCACAGTACAACAAGTTTTTATATTGAAAAACTAAAGGAAAAACCGATTTACCCTTCAGGACTGAACAGGATTAACAGCCATGGCAAACATCTGAGACAGGATTTTAAAACCTCCTAGGACATGAAAAAAAAAAAAATAGATGTAGTAAAATGGATATTTTCTATCTACGTTATCAAAGTAAAAGAGCCACTGTGAGACTCAGATCCTTCATTTTTACAACTTTGAAAAATGTAACGCTTATCATATCCTAAAATGAAGTCTAAAATGTACTTGCCTTCATGATGAGTCAAGAGAGCCAACCAGAAGAGTTCAGCACAGACTTCCACACCACTTCTTGTAAGGACCATGACTTTCCCTGGAAATCATTAGATAACTGTGTGCTTGTGTGTGAGTGAGAGTGTGTGTGCCTGCACACGAACTAACATGTGTTTAGTCTCATATTCTGCCAATAAAAAAAAAAAAGAGAGAGAAAGGAAAACACAGCAGAGAATTGTTTTGAAATCCAAAGCAAACTCCCTTTGGTGCAGTAATCTCTGTAATAATATACTGTGGTTATTTTCAGAACTGATTCCATGACTTTATATTGAGCAAACATAACATACAAAAGGCATTTTATTTTCAATAGTGGGACAAGCACAGTTCAGATCATTTGAATACATAAATCTCTCATTTGAGGGACGCAGGCATAGTTTACTTTCTAAGACACAGCAAAAAAAAAAGGCTCACATACAATATTTCACTGGAACACCTTCAGCTTTAACTACAGAATGCATCGTTTACGCCTCACAATGCTTGTACAATGCCACAGTAAATGTCACAACATATATTTCCATCCAGATTTGCATTCATTTTTCGCTACCATTTTGTTGATAATGGAAGAGTTGAACTGCTGCATAAAGTATTTTTCGTCACACAAAATAAAAAACACACAAAGATTTACAATGGGATTCAGGTCTGGACTCCATCCATGTGTTAAAATAGTGTCTCATGCTCCCTGAACCACTCTTTCACAAACTGAATGAGCACAGTGATTCCTGGAAATATCCAATCTTTCTGCTCCTTTGTAAATTAATTATGATTTAAGAAATGAGAAGCTACTCACTGCGTTAGTTGGGGATAAGAGCTTTTTTCCATTTTAAACATATTAATCACTTCAGTAAATATCCATTAGTAGGTTATGAGCCATTAGCTTAGTGTGGACTAAACAGGCATTGCTCTGATTTGTTATCGTCTGTGATATGGTTGGGTTCATATATTAGGTGGAATTTATAGCGACAGTGTAAGTCACATTTTATCCATATGTGCGTATTTCACTGTAGATGTAATACCTGGAAAGCGTTAGCACACTGTACATTCATGAGGACCTAATTCTGTCAATCACAGTCACATATTATATGAAGACCTCACAGAATAGTACATTGTTGCCGTTAGAGCTGAGAGTGAAACACAAGCAACACAAGATGTAGATTCACATGGAAGAATTATGAACCAAGAAGTTCCTTGGTGAGAGTCTATATAACATCATATATGCATTTGTAGTGCAAGATCCTCTGCTGTTCTCCCAGCGCCTCAATAAATCAATTTGTCGACTGCCTTTGTTCATCTCTAACAAAAAAGAAGTATCATCCAGATCATCCCTGCAGAATGGTTTTCCCTTTTGGGGATTTGTGCAGATTGGATCTGAGTTTTTGTTCCCTTTGTCCATGACAGTTTCAGACTAATTAGGGGATGATGATCAGTCTGTTACAGCTGGTCTGTTTGAGGAAAGAAATGTTTTTTTGTTGTAATAATAATCATCATCATCATTATCATCATCATCATCATCATCATAATATTAGTAGTATTAGTAGTAACAGTTGGTGTCAGCCACAACAAACCCCACCCCTCACACATATTGTAGCTTATTTTGGCATCGATCCAGCTGATGTCATCATGTCTATGCATGTGCTGATATCACCATATCAACTATACATGTGCCAAGTTTGAAATAAACTGAAACAAAATTGATGATTTTATAGACATTTGAAATTTCGCCCATTATAAGTAAATGGGAGAAAAAAAAGATGGAAGAAATGAATTTAAAAAATTTAACTTTGACCTACTTTAAACCAAAACATAATAACATCTAGTCTGGGTCACTGGAAATCTATAAACCCAGTTTGGCATGAATTCAACCAATAGTTTTGCTGCTACAGACATGTGAAATTTCGCCCATTGTAAGATTGAAAAAATTCTTTAAAATTAATAAGAAATTTGAACTTTGACTTACTTTTCCCAAAATGGAACCACATCTATTCTGGGTCATTGGCAGTCTATAAACTCAATTTGGTATGAATTAAACTAATAGTTTTGCTGCTACAGACATTTGAATTCCAGCTATTATAAGTAAATGGGGGGGGGTTAAAAATTCATTTAAAAAATTAACTTTGACCTACTTCTCTCAAAATGTAATGATATCTATTCTGGGTCACTGGTAATCTATAAACCAAATCTGGTATGAATTCAACCAATAGTTTTGCTGCTAGAGTGTTAACAAACAAGAAACAAAGAAACTGTACCAAAAACAATTCCCCTTGCCTCCCCTTTGGGGGGTGGGGTGATAATAGTAATATATAACATGTAAAACAACAACAATATGAATTTATGCTCCTTAATATTCTTTTCAAGAAGAGTGACAGAAGCATAGAAGCGAGTTCATTTCTAATTAGTGTGTAAGGCTGTGTAATATCACCCTCCTAAACTCTTTCAATCAGTTAAATAATAATAATAAAAATTATAATTAAAAGAAGAAGAAGAGGAAGATGTAGGTTGAACCAGTAATGCAACAGAAACACTGCTGAGATGTGATTGAGTCCAGTAAACACTGGAGGGCAACAGAGATTTGAAAATCACTTTGTGACTTTGCTTGAATGCGTTTCAGTGCTGAGCAAATTTATGGAAATGGTAAATAGAGTAGATTTTACAGCTGTAAAGATTTCAAGGAGTACAAAACTCTCTAAGGATCTGACAGATGCAGCTAAAAGGGAGGATCGAAATCACATTCAACTCCATTAAATGTTGACCTTAGTGATTTGTCCTTATGTTAAGAGAGACAGGCCGAATGATGAAGTCTGTGACAGTCAGCATCCTGGCATGATGTAGCTCCAAGAAGTCATCTCTGGCAGCCAATTTGAGATTTTCTAAAGGAAGCGTTCCCATATTTGTATGTGAAATCCACATCTCTGTCTAATTACAGAGATATATCTGCTGTCACAGTCTGAGAGTCATGCTGTGCATATCTATCATATACTGGCGTCTCAAGAGGAAATAACACTGCGTTTGACTGTTCAGATGAAATGTTCTTTGGCAGCCACAAGCATGTCAGACAGTTTTAGTGAGTGCTGACTCCTGCCTATCATTTGTAGAAATAAGCAACAGACATTTCCATCCTGCCTGCGAATCTATATGCTAACAAATTCATGTAGTCCTTCGATTTAAAATGGACTGCAAAAGACAGAAAAACAGTGGCGGTTTTTTCAGTGCCACTGACATTTTGGAAATGAGAATACATTTTCTGGTTCAGAACTGATAGCAGCAGCATAAAAAAGAGCAAATTAGAAAACACAAGCTCAAACAAATACTTTGCACACACAGTCTGAGGCATTCATTCACTGAAAAATGAAGTCCCCTGAGGGTAAGCATCTTATTTCAGAACTATTTCCCAGGTACAGCAATTCTAGAGCAATGCAGGAAATTGACATTTTTACCTGACTGTTATCTTATGATGAGGATGTGAGGAAGGTGATCTTCCATCTAAAAATACTGAATTGTACGTTTTTATTCAATGCAACAGGTACTGAACAGGAGCATCTCCGCGAATAATACACTTCAGACGTCATTAGTCTTTCTGAGACCAATACATCATTAAGACAAATCATTCCAGGTCATACTAAAAACTGAACTCATACATTAGTTGGATGGAAGACTATCTCTGTACTTCTAAAATGGACAGCCAACGCTTCGCGGCTCATCTACTGTACAGTGGTGAGCCAAGTCCCAGTACCTCCGGCTAGAATAACAGTTGGCTCAGACAAGAGGCCACCAGACCGTGTCCTCCATTAGTGCCGCTTCTGTGGGTCTCATGATGTTCAAAGGGCCATCTTTGACCACCATCTGCCCTGGAAGTTTGGTCTGCCAGGGAACAGCAGCCCGCTAGGTTTAGACAGAGCAAATGAATGAATGAGCATACAGCTTCTATGCCTACTCTCCCTTCCAAAATGTATCCTTCAGTTCAGCATATTTAGCTGTCATTAAAGTGATATGTAAAACCATTTCTAGCTCATTAACCACAGTATTATAGCTAATTAAATATAATTCTCATCGTCATGTTGCCCTTGCAGTCTTTAAATATATTAATGGCAAAAATATACATTCACTGGCCGCTTTATTAGGTACGCCTTAATGCAAATAACACATGGCAGCAATTCAGTGCATTTAGGCATGTAAACATGATCAAGATGAGGCACTTAAGCTCAAACCAAGCCCCAGAATGGAGAGGAAAGGTAATTTAAGTAAATGGTAAATGGACTGAACTTATATAACGCATTTTCATGCACCTTTGTGGTGCCCAAAGCGCTTTATATTGTTCCTCACATTCACCCATTCACACATACACTCATACACCAGTATCATCAAATCAAATTTTATTCATATAGCGCCAAATCATAACAGAAGTCATCTCATGACACTTTACATATAAAGCTGGTCGAAACCAGACTCTAGGCTAGACTAGACTCCAGTAGGTGGCTGCTGCCATGCAAGGCGCTGCCAGACCCTACTGGGAGCAATTTAGGGTTCAGTGTCTTGCCCAAGGACACCTTGACATGTGAGCAGTCGGAGCCAGGATTCGAACTGCCGATCCTTTGGTCATTGGACAACCCGCTCTACCAACTAAGCCACAGCCGCCCCAGTGACTTTGACCTAAGTGACTCTGAACATGACGTGGTACCAGATAAGCTGCTCTGAGTATTTTAGAAACTGCTCATCTAAGCTACGGTGATTTTCACATACTACCATCTCTAGGGTTTACAGAGAGGCCGAAAAAAAAAAAAAATCCACTGAGTGGCAGTTCTCTGGGTGAAAATGCCCTGTTGATGGCAGAGGTCAGAGGAGAACAGCCAGACTGATTGGAGCTGATAGGGCGGCAACAGTAACTCAAATAACCACTGCTTACAACAAGAGTGTGCAGGAGAGCATCGGATGAGCATAACATATGAAAGTTTGACGCAGATGGATTACAGCACCGACATAGACACTCAACAGTCACTTTAGTAGGTACACCCAGTGCTAGCAAACTGTACCCAATAAAGTGGCCAGTGAATGTATTTTGTGACGACCTGTGATGAAAAAGGTCGAAGACTGCCAATGGTCTGTCTGAATCACTGGCTCAGACACAATGACACAGTTACTGTAACATTTTTAGCTCTGCCTTTTCTCTCTGTGTCTGCTTGCTGTGTGTTCCTTACCCCCTCCCTTTGGCCATTTGCTGTTTTCATGTCTGAATGACTAAACGAATCATTACAATTCCCAGTGTCCCCTTGTCGCTGATAATGGATCCATTTCGGTTGACTTAATAATAACTTTGCATCCCAGTCTCATTTTGTTTATGTTCTACAAGCAATGACAATTTGTTTTCTTTACTGCAATTTTTCAATGTTTATTTTAATGTATTTTTCATCATCATATTGCACCTTGTTTTACTGTGGTTTTGTCTGCAAACATACAGTCACGGAAAAAAATATTAGACCATGAAAAGTCATCAAAAACAATGGTTATGCAATCAAGTACTAACTCCTGTGTGCATCATGTGACTAAA